>OY728153.1:246531749-247026749 GCA_963277665.1 Viscum album | reverse complement strand
GTGTACTGGAGGGGGTATTATGGGTTGAGTTCTGGCAGGGGTCCTCTGGCAGAGGGTGAGGTTAGTGTAATGGAGGGGGTAGGAGGGGTCGGGTTCAGGAGAGGGTCGTCAGGTGGGGGTGAGGTCGACGTACTAGAGGGGGTACGAGGGGTCGGGTTCAGGAGAGGGTCGTCAGGAGGGGGGGTGAGTCCGGCATACTAGAGGTGGTACGATGGGTCAGGTTCAAGTGGGGTTCATCGGACGAGGGGTGAGGCCGACGTACTGGAGGGGGTACAATGGGTCGGGTTCATGGGGGGGTTGTTGGGTGGGGGTTGAGGCTGACGTACTGGAGGGGGTATGATAGGTCAGGTTTAGGCGGGGGTTGTTGGGCAAGGTCAGCGTATTGGAGGGGGTACGATGTGTCGGGTTCAGGTCGGGGTCGTCAAGTGGGGGTGAGGTTAGTGTACTATTGGGGGTACGATGGGCCAAGTTCAAGTAAGGGTCATTGATAAGTATATTTCCTATATATATTTTTGAGTGTTTAATATGTTGATTTTTGTATTTAATTGATTAATCTTTCAAATTTGTGAGTATATTTACTTGATTTATGTTTTATGGCATGAAACATTGAATATGTGAAAAAAGGAAAGAAAAGTGGCGGAAAATGAGCTTAAAGACAATTTGCAGCATGAGTGAATCGATGCAGCGCGACACTGGAATTTTGAAGTCGAAGCGGAGCTGAAAATTCTCGAGTAGAGAACCTAAACATCGTGTGACTTCAGTACACGACGTGTTTTTCAAAATCATGACATGCTGCAGACTATGTAGAATAAGTCATGACGAACATACATGGTGTGAATGACCAGTAGATGCCACGTACCTTCAGTACACGGCGTGACAGAAGTCAAAGTTCTAATTTAATTAATGAGATTTGTGCAAGAGTCATGCAGACGCGGAGGAGAATGTGGACCATGATTACACAACATGTACCTTCATCACACGTCATAACAAAAGTCAAACAGTCAAAGCAGCATCCGCAAATTCGATGCAGCGGAGGAAAAACCAGATCTGAGGTACATTACAAGTACCACAAGTACACATCGTGACTGGGGCGATGTGAATAGAAAATTCAGGGATGTGAGACCACAAGTTTTGATAGAAAAATTCCAATAAAATGAGACCCCACGATGCACCATTTTGGGCATTCCAGACAGAGTTCGATGCCAGACACCCACTGGACAAAGGCGCACCTGCCGCTACTATTTCTGTAGGATTTTTCTTTATTATTTTTCTACACCTGCTCATGGTTATCATGAGTGGGTGATTTATTCGTGCGGAGGCAAGAGTTATGGAGGGGAATTTAATTTAAGTATTATTTAATAATTAATGCAATTCATGTTGGGATTCCATATTTGTTTTCAATTCTCTCTCTTTTCTAAATTCTTCTTGCATAACCATTGTAAGTGGGGTTCGGTATTGAGTTTAATTTTTTTCTTTGCACATGACCATTGCCTAGATTTAATACATTTGTTTAATATGTGATCTAGATATTAGACTTCCACCATGACCATTGGGTTTGTCATTTTCCTATGTTTAAATAAGGTTTTAGGTTATCGATCCTTTGAAATTCTATGAGAAAAGGATAACATGGGATGATGAGTGTTTTTCATGACCATTGAACTCGCTAAGTCCCGATTCAAATGACTACATAATTGTTAATTGATTATTTCATACCTTTTCACCACATAAACCTAGAATCATTACTTCCTGGCACCTATTTTATATTTTCTTATCCCCCATTCATTTACAAATATTATGCTTAGTAGTATAGATTTATTTTATTCAAATAGAAATTAGTTTAGGTTTATTTTATTTAATTAATATTTTCTCTAACCTTGTCTATGTGGGTTCGACCTCAGACTTTCAAATCCTATACTACTCTTTAGTTTAGCGGTTTGTTGGTTTTGTGTTTATAAATTTATAAATTTGGTAACCTGATTGGAATTAATGACGCCCATAGGACTATCAGACATCAGGAAGTGGAGGGTGAGGGGTGAGGCCAGCGTATTGGAGTACGAGTTCAAGTGGGGTGAGAGGTGAGGTTGGCATACTGGTGTACGGGTTTAGGTGGGGGTCATCAGGTTGGGCAGGGGGTGAGGTCGGCGTACTGGAGGGGGTACGAGGAGCCGGGTTCAGGCGTGGGTCATTGGGTGGCCTTTAGGACGTGGAGGGGGAGGGGTGAGGCTGGCTGAAGTATGTGTTCAGGTGAGGGTGAGGGGAGATGTTGGCGTAATGGAGGGGTATGAGGGGCCGAGTTCAGACGGGGGTCATCAGGGGGAGGGTGAGGCTGACGTACTGGAGGGGGCCGACCAAGACAATATGATTGCCCAAGACCTGCGATGAAAATGTTTCCCCATTACATTAAAAATATGAATGATAAGACTTAGGATTTTTCTGACCTGATGCATAGTTTGGGGAAGGGAGGAAGCACTGTCATCCTCATCGCAGGTGCTCTTGGATTTTCCTAACCTGATGCATGGTCTGGGGAATGGAGGAAGCACTGTCGTCCCCATTATAGGTGGCCGCTAGCCTCTGCAGCCCTATCATCATTCCCATGATTTGATTTCTGATCGCAGCAATGGTGAAGGGGGATGAAACATCTGGGCAGGAGGCAGCGGAAGAAAATATTAGGATGGCGGCAATGGAGAATATAGATACAAGGAGGCGGCTGATGGAACATATTAGGGTGGAGGCATGGGCCATTGGGGGGGGGAGGTGTGGGGATGAAGCCAGACAGGAAGGCAGCGGCGTGTGTGGGATGTGAAGAAGGGCGACTAGTTGCCCACTTCCCACTGGTTTCCCTAGCCTGGGGCTCGCTGGGATTGCCCCATATGAGGGGTCGGTTTCAGGAGAGGTTCGTAGGGCATGGGGTGAGGTTGGCATACTGGAGGGGTAGAGGGTTCGGTTTAGGATAGGGTCATTAGGAGGGGGTGGGACCGGCGTACTGGAGGGGGTACGATGGGTTGGGTTTAGGCGGGGGTCATCGGGCGGGGTGTGAGGTCGGCGTACAGTAGGGGGTTAGATGGGTCGGGTTTAGGCGGGGGTCCTCGAGTGGGGGGTGAGGCCACGGGGTTTGTTAGGCAGGGGGTGAGGTCGGTGTACTGTAGGGGGTATGATGGGCTGGGTTCAGGTAGGGGTCATCGGGCAGCCTTTAGAACATGGAGGGTGAGGGGTGAGGCCAACGTACCGGAGTACGAGTTCAGGCAGGGCAAGGGGTGAGGTCAGTGTACTGGTGTATGGGTTCAGGTGGGGGTTGTTGGGCAGGGGGTGAGGCTGGCATACTAGAGAGGGTACGAGGGGTCGAGTTCAGGCATGGGTCATCAGGAGGCCTTTAGGATGTGGATGAGGAGGAGTGAGGCCAGCTGGAGTACGTGTTCAGGCGGGGGTGAGGGGTGAGGGATGAGGATAGTGTACTGGAGTACGGGTTCAGGCGGGGGGTCGTCGGGCAGGGGGTCATCCGAAGTGTTAGGGTTCAGCCCACTTGTGGGTGTTTTCAGATTTGAGATAAGATATGTTTTGTAATTTGAAATATCTTTTATCATATCACACATATAAGGCTGCATGTGTATCTCATGGGGAGATATATCTTATCTATTTAGATGAGATATTTGTTTGAATCTTAACAATGCAGATACATGGTGATTTAAAGATTTAAGATATTATATTTCATATCTTATTTGTATTTGAAAAAAGGAAACAGTTAAGCCTATAAAAGGGGAAGCAACGAATCAAGGAAGGTGACGATTTGGTGGTGTGCGACAACCCAAGGAGAGCAGATACTTGGGTGACTGTTTTCTAGTGCAGGGCTAGTAGCGAGTAGCGGAAAATCAGGTTGTGCAACGAGGTGATGCAATGACGCCATGAGTTTGATTTTGATCTCCTAAGGGTGACTTATTTTCACAAACTATTATCAGAGAGGTGACAGAGGCATATCAGGGTGTGGTTTTTCACACAGGTTTTTACACTGTATTTTCGATTCAAGTCTCAGGTTTAACTTGGTTTTTTGTACTCTCTGATTCATAGTGAATTTTCTTGGAGTTTCCCTGTGGATTTTAAATCCTTAGAAATGAGGTTTTTTCCACATTAAAATTTGTGTCCTCATTTGTTATTCTACTCTTTGGTTTGGTGCTTCATTTACGTTGATCATTCTCACAAATTGTTGTTGTCACAACTAAGTTTATATTTGAAACCAATAAGTTTCCAACCCAACACGGAGTATTGGTGGGCGTATGAGAGTTTGGGTTCAGGTGGGGGTTGTCAGGTGGCCTTTAGGATGTAGAGGAGTAGGGGGGAGGCTGACATACTAGATCATGGGTTCAGGCGGCGGTCGTCGGGCAGGGGGTGAGGTCGGCGTACTGGAGTGGTTCCAAGGGGTCGGGTTCAGGCATGGGTTTTTTGGGTGGCCTTTAGGGCGTGGAGGGGGAGGGGTGGCGCCCACTGGAGTACATGTTCGGGCGGGGGTGAGGGGTGAGGCCAGTGTACTGAAGTACAGGTTCAGGCGGGGTAGTCGGGCAACCTTCAGGACATGGAGGGGGAGGGGTGAGGCCGCTGTTCTGGAGTACAGGTTCTGGCAGGGGATGTCGGGCAGGGGGTGAGGTCGGCGTACTGGTGGGAGTACGAGGGGTCAGGTTTGGGGAGGTGGGGGGGGGGTCATCGGGCGACCTTTAGGACGTGGAGGGGTGAGGCCCGTGTACTGGATGGGGTAAGAGGGGTCGGGTCAGGCAGGGGTCATCGAACGCGGCCTTCAGTATGGGGTGTGTGAGGGGTATTTTTTTTTATTATAATAAAAAATATAAAAAAATAAAAAATCCCATTTTAAATAAAATAAAAAACTCAAAAAAATATCCATGTTTTTTACAATCGTCGGTAAATTAAATTTATAAATTTCAAATAGAAATATTTTTCAGAAAATAAAAAATACTAGTTAAAAAAAATTACCGACATTTTTTAGAAACGGCGTTAAATAAGGTGTCGCTAAACATCGATGTTTACAAACATCACTAATTTAGAAGTGTTTATTTACCGACGTTTCTAAAAAATTTCGGTAAATGAGGTGTCACTAAACAACGATGTTTATAAACATTGCGAATTTACTAATGTTTATTTACTGATGTTTCTAAAAAATGACATTAAATGAGATGTGAGGTAGCCATATTGTAGGGAGTACGATGGGTCGAATCAGGCGGGGGTTGTTGGGTCACCTTGAGTATGGGGGGGGGGGCTGTATGCAGGGTATATTTTTATTATAATAAAAAATATTTAAATTTTTTTTAAATAAAAAACTCAAAAAGAAAAAATTACCGATGTTTTCTACAAATGTCGATAAATTAAAATTATAGATTTCAAATAAAAATATTTTTCAGTAAATGATAATTATAAATTTCAAAAAAATTATCAATGTTTTTTAGAAACATCGGTAAATGAGGTGTTGCTAAATAGTAATGTTTATTTATCGACGTTTATAAAAAATATTGGTAAATTTGGTGCAACTAAATAGCGATGTTTATTTACCGATGTTTCTAAAAAACAATGGTGAATGAATTAGCCGCATTTATAATCATCGCTATTTGACATTTTTTAGGGGGCTTAACACAAAATATGACATGTCCCTAATCCCTATGTATTGTATCCCAAATAGTAATAAAATAGAAAAGGATGATCTGATACCACTTTTTAACACCTCATTGGCCGAAGACTAATGGTTGATGTCTCGACCGTCATCATCACATGACCTCATACATGCTTCCTCGTACACCAGAGGCTGCCAACTTGTAGCAAGGGTACATGGTGTTAACAATTGGAGACTATAACCTCATACTAGAGTGAAATAAAATTATAAATAAGTAAATTACATCTATAATAATAAACATTCATCAAAGTACATGGAAGGAATAAACATATTCATCAATAATACATGAATTCAGAAGCATACAATCAGACATATACATGATCATACCAGTATACAACAGCATTAATCGTCCACTGATTCAGTCACATACACTAGATAAATAAAATAATAAAAGACATTGAGACTCTACTACCATCCTCAAGTATCACCTCATCCCATTCACCAAGTCTCATCTGATCAATCTCACTTGATTAAGCTACTTCGAGCCTTTTCCAAACTCGAACCTGTGATCAGTGATGTCCGCTTGAGTACCCAAGTGTCAGGGCCACCCAAGCATTTTGTGGGCACAACTCATTAGGGCACTAACAATAGGGTCTGTACATAACTAGTAAAGTCATGTATACACATTTGACATGCCTATTTGAATAAATAAATATAGTTTGGAAGCATGAATAAATAACCATTGTCGATTATTGGGTACTAACGTGACACATGAGATCAACTATATCTTCTTTAGTCATTACTGAAGTGTCTTTGAGAATATCAACCTGCTAGGGGGATCCACATCATATCTATGAACCATATCTGAATCTCATACTAGCTTCTTCCAAAGTCATTGTGTATTTGAACACAAGTAACCACCTGAGGAAAATATACCCATCTTATGAACATAGGAATCCATTGATGAGAAATATTCCCATCCCCGAAATAATCATCTACCCAAGGTTATAGCTCACTCAAAAACATCATCCTACCCAGGTGGCATCCCAACCTAGAGCCATATCCACCTCAGGTCGTAGCTCACTGTGAACAATCATTTATCATACACCTAGGGGGTTTCATCCCCTACTCGGAACCTAGAACATGCCTCCATTACCCGAGGGTTGTATCCCACCCCAAATACCTAAACACCCATTCACATATCACATAAAAATATATTTAAATCACATAAATCACATATACCCATAGGTGTATACTCCCTAGAACCTCGCATAGCATATTCCTAAGGTATCACATCCCAGAACCACAGGTGTGTCACATGCATATAAATAAAACATATAACATCCACACTCGAATCCACAACTCACCCTAGAACCTCATATCATGCCACATGGATTGGCCACCTACTCAAACTCATCATGGGTCTCCCAAGATGGACTCTCTAATGCATAGACCAAACCCAAACATGAAACCCACACCAAATGAAAATGGTCGAACCTTGAGTTAAAAGTTGACACCTGAGATCAACACTATCATTCTATCAGTACCACCACTCTCTAGGGTCAATGTCATGCTAGACCACTCATGGGGGTCCCTTATGTCAAACCATAACACATAAAACCAACATGGGTTCCCTAATCTCAATCTCATCACTGAGGAAAAGCCCATCACTCAGAGGGCATATTGCCCCTCGACATCACCATGATCACATTTTGGTCTCACTGGCCTCATAGATAAAGCCTCACTAGCATCGCTCTCAAGAGATGGCATAATTTTTATCTCACATCACAAGTCTTGGGTTGGACCATTCACCCAACCTATCAACAAGTCGTACTCAGGGCATACCCACCTAGGCACTCATATCTCAATGAGGAAGGAAGGCTCACCCCACTCTCATCTCAACTAACCTAAGGGCTTGAGGCATCTCAAGGTTCCAAAAAGTCCTGATATGGTCAATCATTCTCATCTATCATACTTCTTCCAGGAGGTCACTAAGGGCATATATCCCTAGGCCTGCTATGTCTCATTTATTTTATTTCATTCAATTTACACCCCTCAAGGTCTATACATCTCAACAAATGAAATATCAGCCAAGCCCTCATCCATTGACTATCGTGGTATCTTTCTAGTGCACATGGTTCATCGTGGCCTTTTCACATTGTTCATTAGATTTATAGGAATTTCATTTAAATTAACCATTTTTTTAATTTAAAAGGTCAAACATCATCAGTGGTAGGACAACATATCACATGAATACATAAATAAAATGCACTTACCAAAATGGGTATACTCAATGGACCACCAACATCATACGACATTTCCATCCTTCAAGTATATCCCAACAACCTTTGCCCAAGATCATTCATTCTTGCATCATCTCCCTAACACCAAAATAAAGCCATAATATCAAATAATTAATTATAAAAAATTATAATAAATTATTCAATAAATTTTATCAATTTAGAATCAATTTTAAATTCAATTTAATTAGGAATAATTCCAAAAAATAGACCCAACCATATCCACTTGCTGAAACCTCGAGTAATGGGGTGCGGTATACTCCCGAAAAGCCACTAGACCAAAGGCACCCAAATCCATATTGTTCTTCAATGAATCAATGACCAATTTATTTAATTTGGGGGAAAACCTATAAAAATTCATCGAGCGAAAAACCTACAACAAAATGGAAAGTGACTATGTGAGATCATCATCTTAGGATGTCCTCTATCCACGCCGAGCAAAAGCACCATCATATAGGTTCCGGGTGCAGCAAAAACACGATAGGGACGATGACCAAATTTAATTTTTTTCATAATCAATGATCAATCTGAGATCTATACAACGATGAATGTCATGATCCACATAATTGATTCAAAGAAATAGACCAAGAATAATTGCGCTGAAACCAAAAAAGAAGGACCAACACATATTTTTTATAATTAATTTAATTGGATAAAGAATTACCTCTAAGGAATTATTTATTCATTGATATGTTTAGGGAAAAATCTGTGGTTCGTTATCGTTGTGTTGTAGAAACCAAGTGTATATTTCCTATAGCGATGATCCACACATCTTCTAGGAATCTCCAAACATCATCGAAGGAGTCTCCGGGTTCTAGCACGAAAGATCCATGTGCTTGCATCGTCCGCCTTGATCACCTTGAGAATCACTTCCAAAGAGTTCTCCTTGATTCAGTGGAGGAGGATTGTTCTCCGTTCATGGGAGAATTATTTGAGAAGGGATCTCTCTAGGATTGAGAGGATTCTCTTTGAATCATTGTGCACAACTGAATTGGTGAATGGGAAAATAATATAATTGGGTATTTATATTTCTAGGGATAAAATAAAATAATTGCACAAGTTCTATTATTAGTATTTAATACTAGAAAAACTCCATGTCAAATAATAACTGTAATTATATTATGTATTAACATGCTCTAAATATGTGAATTATAATTAAATAATATTCAATATTATCATTTCTCATCAGACCATTAAACTCAGTCCGCCATTCCTCCACAAACTTTATCGAGTCTTGAATAATGTCTATTTATTTATTAAATAAATATCACTTCATTATTCAAAAATAAATAAATAAATAATATATTTACTAAACAAAAAATAAATATTTATATTAGATAAAGAATATATGAATAATTATTAAACCAAGTACATGAATAATATTTATTCAACCTATTAAATAAATAGTAATAATAATATATTATTTAACCGAGATTCTGGAAACACTTAGTGTGTGACCCTCTAGGACTCTTTCTCAATGACATTAGGTGAAGCAAAAGTTCAAGGTTAGCATCTAGAAACATGTCAAGACACCCATAGAGAAATAAGTTAATTCTTTAATGACATGTCACCTCATATAAACGCTTATCGTGTAATATAATCCATTTTTCATAATATCTCAGATCGAGCAGGTTGCATGCCAGTGCCATAAACCTATGTGCTCGATTATCTCTTTCTTATTTTTGGAAATATAACTTGGCTATCGATCATCATGATCATGGATTTATTTAGGACATACAATTTCAATCAAAAGTCCTGAGATACTAACATTCATTAAATAACATAAGGGATAAATCATTTCTTGCATTATTCATTAATGCAATATTACTCGTGACACACCCAATGTATCCTACCTCACCGCGGATATTTTTCATCACAATTTTTGTCAATACATTTAAGTGAGTGACTCATAATACTCATTAATAATAATATTAAAGTCTAAGGACCAATACACACGTCTACAAATAGGAACATCCAATGACACGTATGAATGTTGATTTCCTACTGGCGGGTCTCGTTCTCATAATATCCTACTAGATATTATCAAGGGTGCACATCATGAGAAGGTGTATCAAAGTCCTATGTGTCTCCACCCCTAATAGCCTGTATTATTTGTGTCCCTCAAATGATATCATCTGGTTGTAGAATATATATTCAAGAATAGTGTCATAGCACTTTCAGATTCTCATCATAGCGGGGAACTAATATGACCTATTAGGGAGACAACTACTCTTAGGACAATATCACATACTATGTCACACAAAAGAAAAATCATGATGTGATAAGTAGTTTATAAATATTCAAAAAATGAATACATTTTTATCATAAAGTAAAAAGAATTTGGTTCCAGGGAACCAATTCCAACAGAACCCCACTTGCACTAGATCCAACTGTTAACAACCTTCAGTCTTCTAGCACTCACATGATATTCATGCTTCTACTAAGATAAGCCTTTAGTCAAAGGGTCTGAAATGTTATCTTCCATGGGTACTCATCTCACTGAAACATCACCCATCTAATAGAAATCCCTCAAGAGGTGATATTTTCATAGGATACACTTTATCTATTGGTGTAACCTTGGATCTTTTGCAAGAGACACCACTATAGTATTATCACAATACAATGTGATAGGGTATTTACTTCTAGGCACCACATTTGGATCCTAGAAAAAGTTCTAAATCCAAATGGATTCCTTGGATGCATAAGAAGTCGTTATATACTCGAACTCCGTTGTAGAATCAGTGACAACTGTGTGCTTTGAACTCTTCCATCTCACAGCTCCTCTATTGAGACAAAAAACATGTCCTGGTTACGACTTCAGATTATTATGATATGTTTGAAAACTATAATTAGTATAACCCCTGATGACCAAATCCTTGTATCCTCTATACACCATGAAAATATCCTTATTTCTTCTTAGATACTTAAGGATATCCTTAATAGTAGTCCAATATTGTTCTCCTAGATCTGCTTGATATTTTCCCACCATGATCAGTGCATAGGCAACATCAAGTCTAGTACATAACATGACATGCCTAATTGATCCTATCATTGAGGCGTATGATATCTTACTCATTATATCTTTCTCATTTTGTGTTTGGGGGAACATTTTCTTAGAAAAATGTAAACCATGTGACACAGGAACCAATCCCCTCTTGGATTTTTCCATACTAAATCTCATTAGCATCTGGTCAATATATGTACTTTGACTTAGTGCAAGCAACCTATTTGATCTATCATGAATGATATTGATCCCTAGAATATAGGTTGTTTTACCTAAGTCCTTAATGGAGAAGCACTTGATCAACCAGTCCTTAACTGACTATAAGACTGGTATTTCATTTCCTATAAGTAATATGCCATCAACATACACTACTAGAATAATGACCGCATTCCCATTAAACCTTTTGTAAACACACGGATCACATTCATTATTAATGAAACCACATTATTTTATGGTTGTGTCGAATCGAATATTCCATGACCTATATGCTTGATTTAATCCATAAATAGATCTCTACAACTTGAAAATCTTTTTGGCATCACCTGGAGTCACAAACCCTTTTGGTTGTGTCATATAGATATTTTCCTGAAGGTTCTCGTTAATAAATGCAGTTTTGACATCCATCTGTCAAATATCATAGTCATGGTAAGCTGCTATATCAAGTATGATTTTGATGGATTTAAACATGAAAAATGGAAAAATGGTTTTATCATATTCAATTCCTTGACACTGTTTAAACCCTTTATCCACTAGCCTTGCTTTATAGGTACTTACTTTACCTTCCATGCCCATTTTTCTCTTGAATACCCATTTTCATCCAATAGGTTTTACATAAATTGGAAAATCTATCGGAACCCAAACTTGGTTATGATACATAGAATCCATTTCATAATTCATAGCTTCTAGCCATTTTGTAGCTTTTGAGCTCTCTACTGCTTCCTTGTAGGAGAGAGGTTCATCATTGTCCAACAATAATGATTCATCATCCTTGATGACTAGAAAACTATATCTCCATGGTTCCCTTACCTCTATTACACTCATACGCGGTACTTGTGTTTTAGAAACTACTTCTTCCATAGGGACCTATGGAACCTGTTCTTGTACCAACTCCTATGTATCTTGAGCATCAACTTCATTGAAGTCAATCTTGATCTTACTATCCTTTTTTAGGATGTACTCCCTCTCAAGAAAGACCCTTTTTTTAGCGACAATCACTTTCTTTTCCGAGGGGTTTTATAGGTAGTATCTATTTGTTTCCTTGGGATACCCTATAAATATACACTTCATGCCATGGGGTGCTATTTTTTTCTTAAGAAGGCCTTAACAAATGCCTCTCAACCCCATGCACATTTATACGATAAAATAGGTTTCTTTCCACTCTATAGATTGAAGGGAATTCTATTTTCCGCTTCAGTTGGTACTTGGTTTAATGTTTATACCGCAGTTTGTAATGCATATCCCCAAAAGGATAATAGAAGATCTATATGACTCATCATCAACCTTACCATGTATAACAAGGTACAGTTCCTCCTATCACTAACACCATTCCACTATGGTGTATAAGGTGGAGTGATTTGATATAGAATCCCAAAATCCTATAGAAATTTGATGAACTCTTAGTTAAGATATTCTCCACCTCGATCCAATCAAAGATACTTTATCTTCTTACCAAGATGATTCTCTACTTTATTCTTGAATTCCTTGAATTTCTCAAATGACTCAAACTTATACCTCATCAAGTAAATATAGTCATATCTACTCAAGTCATTAGTAAAAGTTATGAAGTAAGAATATACACCTCTAGCTTCTACTAGAAATAGTCCACCCACATCAGTGTGTACCAATCATAGAAGTTATGTGGCCCTTTCACCATGTCCACCGAATGACGTTTTGGTCATTTTTTCTTGAAAAAAAGAATGAAATTTATCAAGTGGTTTTAGCTCAGAAGATTCTAAATAACCATCTTGATAGAGCTTTGTCAAATGCTTCTTGTTTACATGACCAAGACGATGATGCCAAAGATGGGTGTTATATGAGTCATGTGAACTTAATTTGTTATCAATTTCCAACACTTTGTTTTCATAATTAAATACATATAGAC
This sequence comes from Viscum album, assembly GCA_963277665.1. Lineage (NCBI taxonomy): Eukaryota > Viridiplantae > Streptophyta > Magnoliopsida > Santalales > Viscaceae > Viscum > Viscum album. Next base: position 247,013,736 of record OY728153.1, on the reverse strand, counting down.
CCTTATTTAACTGTGCCATATCATAACATATGTTGTCCTCATAAAAAAACAACTTTTATTTCTTAACATGAAAATAAACTCATCTGTATCTAAACTTGATACAAAAATTATGTTTTTGGTAATAGTAGGTACATAATAAAAATCACATAAAACCAAAACCATTCCCAGTGGCAATGAAATGTGGTAGTCACCAATGGCCAAATAAGTAATCCTTGCACCATTGGTAGCTTGAATATCCACCTATCCTCTGGAAATCTTCCACAATCTACTTGGTTTATACATTTGGATACAGATGTGAACACCACAAGCTGTATCTAATACCCAATGTGTAGATATAAAAAGATTTCACTTGATAACAAATAAAAATTTAGCTACCCCATGCTTTTGGGTAGAGTTCCTCTTCTAGTGGCCTGACTTGCCACATGAAAAACACACTTCCTCCTTTTCCTTACCCTACCTTTGGATCTTCTTCTTCTTGATAGGATGGTGCTCGGGAGATTTATAATATTTATAAGTCTTGGTCCCTATACCGTGTCCTTCCTATTCTTATTCACCATAAGGATTGTGGGTTTATCACGCCTTATGTCCTTATCCACTTGGTGAATAAAGGTCATAAGTTCTGATAGACTCCTCTCATTATTTCTCATATTATAATTCATAATAAAACTAGAGAAGGTCTTGGGCAGTGATGAAAGTATGAGATCTGTATGCAACTCATCTAAAAATTTAATCCCTAATATGTCTAGGCATTAAATGCAGCCAATAATATTGAATGCATGATGCCCAATTAGAAAAGACTCTCCAATCTTAGTGGTAAAAATCCTTGGAGATCTCATACCTCTCTTGTCTCTCCTTCTCTTGATAGAGATCCTGAAAGTGATACATCATGCTATATACATCCATTTCCTCAAGTTGCTTTAAAATATAACTGGAAAAGGATAATAACATGAAGAACTGAACATCTATAACATCATTCAGATGTTTCTCATAGAGGGATAGTTCTTCATCACTTTCCTCATTTCCAGGCGCAACTGGTAAAGGTTCTTATAGCACATAAAATATTCTTTCATTGCGAAGGATGACCCGTAGGCACATTTTCCACTCATGGAAATTAGTTTCGGTGAGAAGGTTTTTCTTCTCAAGTATGGATCACAATGATATGTTTGATATCATTTTTAATGTTGTTTCTAAAAATAAGATAAGCATATATTTAGTACCTTATCTAATAAATTTAGAAAAATAAATAAATAATATATTTATTAGTCTCCCACTATTTTATCAAAACCCAGTAGCCCTCACCATTGGCTTAGGAATATCCTATTTCATAGACATTCAAGTGGAATGGATCCATATTCCCCTTCTCATTACCCCAACTTTGGTTGGTCAAGCAACTTGAATGGTTTTAGGTAGGCATTATAAATACCAACTACATTAACTCACAGTTCATTGATCTGTTGAGTGTACTCCCCAATCCAGAAATCCATAATTTAGATTTCCTCATAATTTGCCTCTTAGTTACATCAAGTATTGCTTTGGAAGTAAACCCTTGATGTGAACCAAGTCATGTCAACCCAAAACTTCATGTTAGAATTCCTCAATAATTTAAAGCACCCCAAATTTGGCTAGTCAAACACTTTGAACTATGGTTCGATTCTAACTGAAGTAATGGAAGGCTATACAAACTTAATATTTTATTGAGGAATTTTAACGTTTATGCATAAATTTCCAATTATTATCTTTATCAAATTCTTGTTAATATTAAGTGGTATTACTTAAGTGATTAACCATTTCTTTAGATAATATTTACATATATGCTAGTTTATTTTAGTTCCATCTTGCATGCTTATGTGATCGCGACAAAACATCCATAATGAATGACCATGCAACTAACAAAAATAAAATAAAGGGTATGATCATGAAATTTTTTCTAATGGTTAGTTTATCTAGTGGTTGATAAACTAACCGCTGACCTAGGGGAGAAATACGTTGAACCAATCCAAGGTTTGTGTTTACAATTTTTCACTTGTTCTCCTTTGTATCTTTCTTGGATCAGTTTCTCCTCGACTCCTAACTTGAACAACCTCCACTAAATTTGGAGCTTCATCAATTACATATGCATTTTACTCACACATAGGTGAGGGAAAATGAGGTTTATGTAAAAGAAACTATGGGCACATAGGCCCTACATAATAATTAGGAGAGAAGGAAAGTAGACCAAAAATTTAATTTAATAATAAATTAAATAAAACCAATCTCATACAAAAGGTCTAGTCTAGATCACGATCATCCACATGCATGCAACATATTACACATTTAATAAAACTAGAATTCAATTATTTAATCGTTCTTATTTAAGATAAATCATGCTTGAATCGATTAATTATTATCTTCAATTAATCAATCCTTTTATCTTAATTATTATATGAATTTCCTTGAGATTTTTATCCATTATAATTTTAAACAAATAAAATAAATTCATTTAAAATTAATTTTGTACATAAATATACCTTGGAGTAAAATGGTTAATACCTATCCAAATCTATCCAACATGTATTATACTCGTATACTGTTTTATTCTTGTGACATATGGAATACATGACTTATCATGTACTTTCACGATGTGTACTTCACAAATGATTACACGAATTACTGGTGTTTTTTTTCACGTGTTATGCTTCAATGAACTTAGAGTAAAAACTTGTAATACGACGTATACATGATATATATATATATGAACATTACATAGATATTAATTAAATATTTACTTATTTTAAATCTGCATAATATTGTAAAAGTACATGATGTGTAGATCCAATCTACACGGTGTGTATGCCCTTCACCATCTATCCAAAGTACATGCCTAGTGAATCGACGTGTGTGGTGTACTTTGGAAATCTTGGAGTACACGACGAGTCCAATGGGTCACACGCTGTGTTGACTCTGCATTACACAGTCACTGGTCGGTTAGACGTGTATGGAATACACGGCCTAACCCTGACCCGAAAGGACTACACACCATGTCCAATGGGCCACACAGTGTGTAGTCTAGCTGACCATGTGACAGTCTGTCCTGGTCAATACGCGGTGTGATAATTAACTACACCACATGTCATTAATGCACATGAGTTGAGTAATTGCTGAATTAACTCCTGGTGCATTGAACAAAACTACAAAGTGTGTAACTTCAGTTACACGGTGTGTACTGCTGTGTTATCCGGGTAGAATCCTTGGCACCTCCAGATGAGTTCCTCTATTTTATTTTAATCATAACATTAATTGTTTCTATTAGATCTGCGAGAAACGGTGGAGGAAGAAACAGATCTCATAATTCATATTAAAATAACGATTAAACTTGAATTGAAAATCTAAATTATGAATGCGTAAATAAATAACGATATTAAATAATTATAAACAATTATGTGTCCACTATGATACCACTTTTAGGTTCCGGGTGCAGCAGAAGCATGGGAGGGATGATGCCTAACTTTAATTTTTTCCATAATCAATGATCAATATGAGATCTATACGATGATAAATGTCGTGATCCACGAAACTGAGTCAAAGAAATATACTAAGAATAATTGCACCAAAACCGAGAGAGAAGGATCAACATATATTGTTTATAATTACTTTAATTGGATAAAGAGTTACCTCTAAGGAATTCTTTCTTCGTTGATGTGTCTGAAAACAGATATGTAGTGCACTATCATTACGTTGTAGAAACCAAGTGTAGATTTCCTCTAGCGGTGATCCGCACATGTTCCAAGAATCTCTAGACATCATGGAAGGAGTCTCTGAGTTCTAGCACAGAAGATCCTTACACTTTCATCATCCTCCTTGATTGCCTCAAGAATCACTTCCAAAGCGTTCTCCTTGATCCAGTGGAGGAGGATTTCTATTTGTTCTTGGGAGCATTCTTGGAGAAGGGAGATCTCTAGGCTTGAGAGGATTTTTCTTGAATAGTTGTGCACAACCGAATTGGATAATGAGGAAATAATATAATTGGGTATTTATATTGCTATGGTTAAAATAAAATAATTTCACAATCACCCTTATTATTATTTAATCCTAGAAAAAATCCATGTCAAATTATAATAGTAATATTATTATTTCTTGACACACGCTTAACTTGCGAATTATAATTAAATATTATTTAATAAAATAATATTCAATATTATCATTTCTCACTGGACCATTAAACTCAGTTTTTCATTCCTCCACAATAATTTTCAGGCCTTGAATAATTATTTATTAAATAAATATCACTCCATTATTCCCCAATAAATAAATAAATAATATATTTACTAAAAAATAAATAAATATTTATATGCGATCAAACATACATGAATAATTATTAAACCATGTACATGAATAATATTTATTCAACTTATTAAATAAATAAATAATAATAATAATATATTATTTAACTAAGATTTTGGAAACACTTAGTGTGTGACCCTCTAGGCCTCTTTCTTAGAGGCATTAGATGAAGTAGTCTGAAGTACAAGGTTAGCATCTAGTAACACGCCAAGACACTCATAGAGAAAGAAGTTAATGCTGAAACGACATGTCACCTCATATGAATTATTATCATGTAATATAACATCTTTATCACACTATCTCAAATTGAGAAGGTTGCATGCCAGTGTCATCAACCTATGTGCTCAATTATCTATTTCTTTGACTTTCCATAAATATAACCTGCCTATTCATCACCATGACCACAGATTTATTTAGGCTATATCATTTTCATCAAAGGGCCTGAGATATTAAATTCTATTAAATAACAAAAGGGATACATCCTTTCTTACATTATTCATTGATGCAATATTACTCATGACACACCCAACGTATCTTACCTCACCGCGAACACCTATCATCACGATTTTCGTCAATACATCTAAGTGTGTGACTCATAATATTCATTAATAATAATCTTAAAGTCTAAGGACCAATACACACATCTGTAGATAGAAAAATCCAATAACACATATGAATGTGGATTTTCTAATGGCAAGTCTTGTTCTCATAATATCCTATTGGATATTACCAAGGGCGTACACCATGAGAATGTGTCTCAAAGTCCTATGAGCCTCCATCATTGATATACTGTATTATTTGTGTCCCTTAAATGATATCATCCAGTTATAGAACATATATTCAAGAATAGTGTCGTAGCACTTTCGGGTTCTCATCATAGCGTGGAACTACTATGACCTTTTAGTGCGACAGTTACTCTTAAGACATTATCAGATACTATGTCACGTAGAAGAACAATCATGATGTGATAAGTAGTTTATAAATATTCAAACAATTAATACATGTTTATCATAAAGTACAAAGAAGTTGGTTCTAGGGAACTAACTCCAACACATCATACCATACGGTTTCCATCATGATCCATTGGAAATAATCACCAAATCCCTAATCGAAATCATCTGAAATCATTGATGATGAAGGGAAACCAAAATAGAAAGTAGTGGAAGGAGAAACATACCTCAAACCGCCACAAAAAATGCCATAAAAACTCCCATGACCATTGGGGATCAAGGGATGAAGGGGTGAGGAGGGGTCGGTCAAATGGCCCTCCCCATATGTGTCTCTATTCGACCAGAGAGGGATTGATTGGTAAATTATTAATCTTCCCCTCTAAAAAAAAGGCACCCATGTATCGTTCGTGACACATCCATAAGGTTCGTGACCCGATCACCCCTTAGGCAGAGGAAAGGTGCGGGGCCCTCTTGTACTTCACTATGCAATCTCCTACACCTCATGTGAAACCACTAAGCAGAGAGACTCCCTCAGAATATTGCCAATCATGGTGTGACTTATTGTAGGTTGATGAATTTCAACACCCAGTCCACCCGAATTTTACTGGACATCCACCTGAGCACCGTCACACCTCCTTGACCTCAAACCACATCCAAAAACATCTCTTTGATATGTATAACTCTCAAAATTACTATTGGAAACTCAATTCTCAAAATGCCCCCCATGAGAATCAAAATTCAAATTTCCCTTGAAATTCATAACCCAAAAAAGGTATGGGTCTCTTCACATGATGTGTGGATCAAGTGGATTATCATTAAAGTAAAAGTCTAGATGTGGTTCTTTTTGGTTTGAGGGAAGTATTGTTGAGTGTAAATTCACTAACACATCAGAATCAATGAGAAGTGTTGGCTAACATAACTATGGTGGGATACTCCTATCACCAATTGATTTTAGGATGAAACCCCAGTTTGGCTTATGGGTTCGGTCTAGAAGGTTTAGGTTAGGTGGAATGACCATGATGTGTTCTAGGGTTATGAGATGAGCATTGGGAAGAGATGTGGGGAAGAAGGCAATGTAACAAAAGGGTGATCAACCTATTTCTTGTTAGGGTTGTAGGAGCGGGGTCAATTGTAATTAGGTTTATTAGATAAAACCATCATCCTTAAATTTAAAATGTTAGTGAAGACCTACATTTTTTATGGTCATGGATTGGGAACTTTTTCTTTGTGGTATTCTCTTAAATACACAATCCGTTACTCTTTTGGTTGAAATAAAATTAAAAACACATGACATTCATACGCAAGGACTTCTCTCTATGTAAATATTTTGTAGAAAGTAGGAGTACCATTGTACCAGCAAATCCAATCAAAGCAACCTAGAATCACCTCATTATGTAACATATGATAGCCAATTATACCACGCGTATGATTATGGGAGATCCATGCTGGGGCTGAACGATGAGGTGATTACATGGAGCATGCACATAAGATGGTGAAATCTTGAAGGAGAAATGCTGTAAAATCATGGCTAGTGTTGCTTTGGCTTCTGTCATTGCAAAATTTTGTCCAATGAGCACTTGTGGCCCAAAGCTGAATAGTAAAAAGGAAGGATGAGTTCACGTTTCATTAGAGAATCCCTCTAAAATCCTATCTAGTTTGAACTCATGAGCATCGTCTCCCCATAAGTTTGTGTCGTGATGAACTAGGATTATCAGCATCAAAAGTATCACTTCTAGTGGAAGACTCTGCTCCATGAGCTTTGTTTTTGTATGCATAGTTCTTACCAGCTTAGGTACCGGTGGTTAAAGCCTAAGAACCTCGAGAAAAATCATCACAACCTTTTATAAATTTAATATGGCATTTTATATGATAATCGTGTATATAATTGACATTCATATTCAAAATTTGTATTTATACTTACAGTTTGTAGTCGATGCATTCCATCATTGGTTGGTTGGTTCTTCCTAAATATTTCAAAATCTTTTTCACTTGCATGAGATTTCCAATCTTTATATTTGATCAGTAAAATCATTGTTCATAGAAGTAAGTAATTGGTGGTCTCCTGTCTGGAAAAATAGAACAATTTTCATTCTCTGATGATCTCATCAAGATTAAACCCCTTCTCATACTTTACTCCATGCTCTTCAATTTCTTGGGAATTAAAATTCAAAAGTATTCCCAATAATTCATCTTTATTACCTTCACCTCTCTTCATAACCTCCTCTTTCACTACTAAAAAAATGGGCAAGGGAAGCGTCACCTTTTATCAGTGCTAAGAAAAAAGCGCTGATAAAGGTAATTCTTTATCAACGCTAATTAAAAGCACTGATAAAGGATCCCTTTATCAGTGCTAAAATTTTAGCGCTGATAAAAACATAGTCCCATTTTATAAAATTGGGTGCATAGTTCCCTCCCTTTATCGCTCCCTCAAGCTCTTGCGGTACTGTACCCCTCCGACAACTCCCCTTTCCCCCGATCTTCTCTTTGCCGGACCTCCACCACTAGCCCTACTTTGCCTCTAGCCATACTCCACCGTGAACCCTACTCCTTATCCCCCCCTCGAACCCCTTCCGCAGATCCTCCTCCTCGCAAACCCTACTTCTCCTCCTCCCCATTGGACCTCACTCTTGGCCGTGAACCCTACTTTAAGTGTTTGGGATTCCTTTCGACGAGGTTTGATTCTCGGCTTTCCATCTTTGATCTTTAGTGATTTCTCTGCTCATCCTCATCTGTTTCCTTTTGTTCTTATTCTAATATTCACTATGGTGGTTTAGTTTGGGTTGGGATGTGTTGTGTGTTTGGGATACATTTTGATAATTGTTTGGTTCAGTAGGTTGATTAGTGGTTTCTCATGGTGCGATTGTGGTTGTAGGACATTTCTTCTTCACATTTCAGTGTGCAATGAGTTGTAAAGCTTCATTGAGGTATGGAATCCATCATTTCTCTTTATTGTGTATCATATGGGAGGGTTTTCTTCTCATTTTAATCTATAAAAGATGGTTGTGATGGCTTAATAAAAGATAAGGAATTTACAAATTGAAATTAAAGGTAAATGGGTTTTATTTTCAAGTTTTTACAGCCTTATTATTATTTATGATATTATGATTGCACAAGATAGATGTTCCACTGAAAAGTATGGTCATTGATGGATTTATTTACACGCAATGATATGCTATATGATTACTGTTTTTTTGTGATTATTGCGATATCACCCTAATATAGAAATTAGTTAACCACTTACATTTGGATAATAAAATGGTTTCCCTTGGATTATGGTTTGTTTGATAAAGCCCTTAAAAAATAAAGTGGAATGTGATCATGGACCCTTTTTAAATATTTAAAATGATATTGATTTGTTGTGATGTGTGGCCATGCTTGTGTGGTGGCAATGTGTGTTTGGGAAATGTGTGGATGATGTTTTTTGGTTGTGATTTTGGGGAAGCGAGGTGGTTTGTTGGTGTACTTTTTGGGTAGTGAGGTGTTTTGTTTTGTCATGATTTTTGAGTTGGTGAGGTGATGATTTATTTGTGCTAAATGATTGGGTAGTGATGGAATTAATAACTTTTTAACAATGATTTAAATGGAATGGGTTGGTTTGGTTAATGGGATGGAATCAACTGATAATTAACTAAATGGTGGGTTGTGTGGTTAAATGTGGTTGATGCTAAATAATGAAATGAATTGGTTGGATAATGTGATTTTTTTTGGAAATGTGAAATGAGGATTGTGGATTATTGTGTAGTGTTATGCATTTAGAGGTGGAAAGAATAGTGTAAATGTTGTGAGTTGGTTAGAGTTTGGTTGTAAACCCATAGTTTGGGATTGTGTGTGTGGATATATGTATATACTTGTATATTATTCATGATTTATGTATACGCCCTACCCATGTCAAGCACTATGTTTTGAAACCCAAATAGTCATGTGACTGGTGTTTTTCCTAACATCCAGTGAGGATGGCAGATGTTTGGGTACCTGCTCTTTCCCGCTCTCTCTTCCAGGCGAGGTAGGTATTTCAGAGGTTGTGATAGCTGAAGGTTTGTTAGTTCATTAGATGATGGTTGCGATAGCCCATGTTTTTTCGGGGGACACATGACCATGATTTTGGGGTGGTGGCCCATGTGTTTTTCGGCGAGATGTGACCATACTTGTAGGGTGGTGGCCCATGTGTTTTTAGGAAAGGTGTGATATGATTGTTCTTATGGGGAGACTTTAGGTGGGGTCCGTGCATGGTAGGAGGAGGTAAAAAAAATTGATGTCATACATGTTCACAATACCCTACTACTTTGGTTAGGATAGTGATTATGATTTGATGGCGAGCCTCTGAGCGACATCTTTCCTGCTTGCGGCGGCGGCTAGGGTTTCCTTAGGTTTTCGTTTCATCTTCCCCCTTCGGTCTGGTTAGGTCTCAATTCAGCCTCTTCTGGGTTGGCTTCGACTCAGTGTGGCTTGGCATCGGCGTGATGCGGCGGGGCTTTGGCGAGGTTCGGCGGTGTCTTTCCTTCGACAGGGTTCAGCGATGCCCGGTTTCCGCTCGGCACAGCGCGTCTCATCCTGTTATTTCTATCGTGGATCAGTGGCTCCGGCTCCTGCTCGGTGTGGATTGTCAAAGGTGTCGCATGGTGGAGCTTTGACGCGGTTCGGCGTTGTATCTCTTCGACGTGGGTCTGCACTGTTCTGGCTTTCGCTCGTCTCACCGTGGCGTGCTGCGTCTCTGACCTACTTGGACAGTTGATCTTGGCCGCAACAACTTTCTTTCGGTGAGGCCCGATGTGATCTATCTTCTTGGTCTCATTGTTTCTCTCCGGTGTGTGGTCCGATGCGGTTGGTATCTCGGTTCGGGTTGGTGTGGTCCGATGTTGACATCGTCGTGCTCCAATGGCTTGAAGACAGATCTGGTATGACTCGAAGGGGGAGGGTCCTGGTTCAATGTTTCTATGTGGTTTTTTGCAGGATTTTTGGTATGGTAATGTTTGTGTTAAGATGGTTTTGGCATGCTATTTGTGACTTTGGGATGCTCTGGTTATCGTATCGAAACTGGCGTTGTTTTGGTGGATTGGTCCCTTGCGGGATGGGATTCAGTGTCGCATCATGGTGGTTTTTTCTTCTTGAATGGTTTGATGTTTGAGGGAAGGAAGTTTGGGATCCGGATGACTTCATGAACAGACTTCAGAGGAGGTTTTAGAGCTGGCGCTTCATCCTTGCAGAGTTTTTTGGATTTGGTTGTCTGAGAGGGTATGGCATTAGACATCAGATCGGGCTTATGCTAGACACATGACACTTGCTTGCCGATTATCCTTGCAATGGTAGAGAGCTTCTTCATGTTCAAATGCTGGGGAGGAGCAGTTCAGTGATGTATTTCTTCTTTTTATTCATTCTTCCTTCGTGTGTATTGTCCTATGTCAATGATGTCTTTGAGTTTCCACCCCCTTCATCCCTTAAAAGGGGGCCTTTTCATATAATAAAAAAAATTAAGGCCTTCGGGCTGTTGGATGGATTATGATTTGATGGCCCTGGTGTCTACGGGCGAGATGTGATGTTACCGTTCTTGTGGGTCGATGTGGTATATGAAAGATATGAGAGTACCAAGATGTTTGGCGTTTGGGTGTGAGTGTGTCATACCAGTAGGAAAGTGGTGTGGGGTACCCTTTATCGATATTCTTCTATTCATATTATATTACTTGGTATGAATTATTTTGTGAATGTGACTTGGTGAGTTTTGGGGTGGATAGTTGACCTATTTGTGTGTTGTTGGTTCTATTATTTTTCATGCCTATGTGTTTGAAATGAATTTTATTAAGGGAAATGGTTATGTTTTCTGTGTGTTGAAATTTAATACTTCTTAGAAAGGGTATTATGGGTTGTTTTAAAAGTGTGAAATATGTTTTCAAAGGCCCTAGAAGTGCGAATGTGTTTTGGTGTAGGTTTTAAAAAGAAAACACAATAATTTAGCATGTTTGGCTTGTTGTGAATTTTTAAATATAAGTTGTAAGTTTCTCAAATTATTAAAGACATGTTTTGAAATTATTATTGGTTTATTTTTTATTTTGCAAAGAGGGATTGACCCATGAAGTTGGTTTATTAACTGTATGCTCTTCTTCTATTTCATAAAAATGGAATTTTTCAAATGTGTGGGTAATGGAAAATGTATTTGAAAGGGGTTTTGGTGTGAGTAAAAATAGAAAATGGTTTGTTTTATGGAAAATAGAGATTTCATTGAAATTATAGGCATTGAGTTATGGAAGAGTAGGGTTCATGGAGCCTTCTTTGTATTGTTTCATATTTCAATGAGAAAGGAAAAGTATTTAAATAATGTCTTGGAAATGTTTTTATTAGAAATGGTTAGGCTCTATTAATCTCTATTTTTATAAGGAAGTGGTTCTATTCTACTGTATTTGGAAGTATTTTTTTGTGTATTTTAATCATAAATAATAATATTTGAGATTGAAATAGGATAGAGATGAATAAAGATTGGATGGATGCTAATCATTTGACAATAGATAATGAGAATGGAGTAAAAGAGTTCATCATGTTTTTAAAGGATCACACAAAGGATCCTTCTCAAATCCTTTTTTTCGTGTTTAAGTTGTTGTTATTCTAGACTAATTACTCTAGAGGAGTTAGAAGAACATTTGATATGTCATGGAATAGATCTAAGTTATAAATGTTGGAATAAAGACGGAGAAAAAGAGAATGTAGCTACTGGCTGGGATAAAACTGCATTTTATGGATCATCAGTTATGATTACAAATATGGATAATGAAGAAGACCATATGGAGGATGTGATTACAGATGTCAATGATGATGAGGATCGTATTGAGGAAATGACAAGGACAGTTGAAGATGAACTCCGTGATTGCCCAAAATTGTTTGAGAAGTTAAAGAGTTGTGCAAAGACACCATTGTATGCCGGTTACACTAAATATACAGCATTTTCAGTTGTACTGAAGTTTTATAAATTGAAAGCAGACAATAGATGGATTGATATCAGTTTTACGGAACTACTTTCTCTCTTGAATGACATGCTCCCAGAAGATAATGGGCTCCCAAGCCGGACATATGAAGCTAAACGAATGCTACGCTCGATGGGTATGATTTCTGAAAGAATACATGCTTGCCTTAAAGATTTTATATTGTTTCTCAAGGAGAACAAATCACTTACAGAATGCCCAAAGTGTGGTGCTTCTCAATACAAGAAAGATGAATCCAGTCCAATGAAAGTTGTATGGTACTTTCCAATCATTCCAAGGTTTAGGTGTCTATATGTAAGTGAAGAAACTGCAAGACAATTTTCATGGCATGAAGATAAAATAAATAAAGATGAAAAATTACGTCACCCGACTGACTCTCCTCAATGGAAGAGAATTCATCATGAGTATCCTGAATTTGGGAATGATCCGAGAAACCTTCGTCTTGCGTTATCTACAGATGGAGTGCATCCTTTTGGTTTTCAAACCAGCACTCACAGTACATGGCATGTTATATTGGTAAATTATAACTTACCACCTTGGTAATGCATGAAACATAAATTCATCATGTTATCTATGCTTATATCAGGACCAAAACAACCAGGTAACGATATTGATGTTTATTTGGCTCCTTTGATCAAGGATTTGAAGTTATTGTGGGATTCAAGTGTTATATTATATGATGCTTATAAAAGTGAATAATTCATGTTGAGAGGGATGTTTTATGGGACGATAAATGATTTCCCTGCTTATAGAAATTTTTCAGGCTATATAATTAAAGTAACTCAAGGGTGTCCCGTATGCGAAGAAGATACAAAATCAATAAGGTTGAAACATTCATCGAAATCTGTGTTTCTAGGACATCATATATTTCTACCCTATCGGCATAAGTACCGATCTTGGACGACATCATTCAATGGAAGTTCAGAACAACGCACAACACCGTCTCCACTGATAGATGATCAGCTATTTGAGAAAGTAAAATATGAAAACACTGTTTTTGGTAAACCATTTTTGAAAAACCTTACAAAAATAGGTTGGAAAAAGAGATCCGTTTTTTTGAATTACCATTCTATAATTGTCTATACTTCAGACATTTTCTCAATGTGATTCATGTAGAAAAAAATGTATGTGATAGTGTTATCGGAACGTTGAAAAATACCCATGAAAAAAAAGGATGGAATTAAGGCAAGGTTGGACATGGTTGACATGGGAATACGAGAAGATTTGGCTCCCGTGAAGGGTAAAAATCGAATGTTTCTTCATCCAGCTGCTTACAATTTTTCCAGGGAAGAGTGATATCAGTTTTGAAACTTCTTCAATGATGTAAAGGTTCCATAGGGGTATTCATAAAATATCAAGAACATTGTGTCAATGAAATATTTGAAGTTAAAAGGTTTGAAATCACATGACTGCCATGTTTTGATGCAAGATTTTATTCTTATAAATTTATGTTACATTTTTTCCAAGAATGTTCGTCATACGTTAACCAAACTTTGTTTCTTTTTCAAAGCTATATGCAGCAAAGTTTTAGACCTGGCGAAATTGCCAGCTATGGAAAGAGAAATTTTCATCACATTATGTGAATTAGAAATGTTCTTCTCACCATCATTCTTTGATATGATGGTTCATTTGATGGTTAATTTGATGGTTCATTTTGTGAGAGGGATTCGACTTTGTGTTCCTGTAAACTATAGATGGATTTACCCTGTTGAATGGTATATGAAGATTTTGAAATGGTATGTCAAAAATCAAAGTAAGTCAGAGGGTTGTATTGTGGAGCGATATATTGTTGAGGAAGCCATTGAATTCTGTACTGAATACCTATCTGATGTGGAAAGCATTGGTCTCTCAAAATATCATCACACATGATGCATTGAGGGTGAGGGAATTTCTGGAAGAGATGTTGTGACAATCAATATTACAGATCAAGAGAAGGACCACCTTTATGTTTTTCATAACAGTTGGGAGGTTGCTCCATATATTGAAACCCACAAAGAAATTCTTAGGCAGTTGAATCCATCAAGGGATGAAAAATGGATATCAAATATACATAATCACCAGTTTATATGATGGTTTCAAGACCATATTTTTAAGGAGTTAGATGAAAATCCAAATTCAATTTCATAACGACTTCGATGGCTAGCCGCCAGACCAAGTGTGTATGTATTATCTTATAATGGTTATGTAATTAATGGTTATACATTCTATACAGATGAACATGATGAAGATAGTACCATGAAAAATAGTGGAGTTACACTTGTGGCTAAAGCGATGCTTGTTTCTGGTAGTATGGAAAAAAATCCAATTTATGCGAATATGTCATACTTTGGCATTATCAAACAAATATGGGAGTTGGATTATACAACATTCCAATTTTTGATTTTTCAATGAAAATGGGTTGATAACAACAGTGGTGTTAAAATAGATGAATTGGGATTTGTGAAAGTTGATTTTAGTAAAGAATGGTACAAAGATAAACAATTTATAATGGTATCACAAGCGGTACAAGTATTTTATGTTCCAGATCCCACAAACTCAAAGTGGTCAATTGTTCTATTATTGTCCAAAACTACTGAAGGGCCCGATGAAAATTTAATTGAGGATGATCCTTTCAGTGGTACGCCGCAATCATTTCACTGCGGTCCAAATGTATATGACTTTTTGTATGTTAGAGGATACCACAATGAAGGGATTTGGATAATCGATAGAGGTGTCAAATCCCTTCACCCTTTGAAAAAAATAAAGAGAGTTCAATAAATACGTTATATTTTGTTTTTAATATAGATCTTGTTATCTCATGTTATTATCTTATCATTACTGAATTTATGTAATCTAAATTAGTTGTTCAACCAATTTTGTAGATAATTACTTTTGCACATTCTGGTGCTCCTAACCTCGAGGCTGAACAAGTCTCTCAAGCAGCAACTGCTGCTCATAGTGTAGATCAACAACAAGTTTCTGAACCTGTTGTTGCTCCTAGTGTTGAGGTCCAACAACCATCAGCACATGCCATTGCTACCATTTCAGATGAACATATTGATGATGTTGATATCGATGAAATGGTTGGGGATGAAGGACCGCCGTCGCATAAAACACAGGTGTGTCATAGTTTGACGGTGTTAGACAAAGTTCTTAAGGTGAAAATCAAAGACATAAAATTTGATATCGAATGGAATGAACGAGGCCAACATGTGAATCCAAACAAGGTTGTGTTTAGTAGTTACATTGGAATTGTCACTCGACAACACGTGTCGATTGACATAGATTCATAGAACTATGTTGTGTCCGGGCTGAAGGATGTGATTTGGGAAGAAATTATGGTAACATTATGATATTATTTCTTTAATTTACTAGAAAATAAATAATGAAACAATGTCTTACTCTTCTCAATCCCTTGTAGAGTACATTTATAGTAGATGATTCACACAAAAATTATGTACTAAGGCTTGCAGGAAGGATTCATCGAGGTTTTCACACTATTATAACAAAATGCCACCTGAATGATTCCAAAGGTAAAATAAACTCACACCCACCCCTTATCTACGCTCACCTGATATCTCAAGAAGCATGGGATTCATTTATTGGTCGTCATGGGGATGATAAGTTTCAAGTACATTGTGGCTGATAATACGTTGTTTGAGGATACGTGTATTCATCACTTTGATTGTGAATATTTCATTTATGAAGCAGAAACTCAGTACTAAAAATAAGTAATGTGAATCAAAACCAACATACCCCTATCATAAAGTAAGGATGGGGTGCGCTTCACTAGAAAAGAAAATAGTACGTATTTTAAATTTACAGTAATATTGTTATGTGCCAAGAAACAACATCCTAATTATCTTTCTATATTTATATGTAGATTGATGAGTCTAAATCCAAAGACACGTCCATCTGACGTCATGTGTTATGGAAGGAGGGGCGCATGAATAAGGAAGGGAAACTAGTAGATGAAAACACACAAAAAGTTTGGGAAATATGTGTAACTATAACACGATAAAAATTTTTGTTTTAAATTGCTATTACATAATAATAATTACTTATTTTCCTATATCTGATAGTCACAAGAATTAGCTACTCCTGTAGCAGATGCAAACCTATTATCGATGGCTTTGAAGCGGCCAGAACAATACGGTCGTGTTAGAGATGTAGGGTTTGGGGTGACACCCTGAGTATATTTTGAGAAGAAAAAACGGATGATAGAAATGAAGAAATGAAACAAATGAGTGAAAGACTAGAAACTCTTGAAGAATGATTTCAATGGCAGGGAGAGTTTCTAGCAACTTTTAGGGGTGGGAAGCAAGGAGAAGACACAACTCAGGAACAACCAGCGCGTGAAGATCCCACCCCACCCCCACCAGCTTTGAGGTGAGCCACTCCCCTCAAAGAGCTGTCTTAGCTGTGGTAATAAATATTCTAATAATTGTTCCCATGAAATGTGAATTAGACAAACACTAATACTTTTTCCATACTGATCTTCTACAGGGTGATAATGACTGTGATTTATATCTTTCAACACCCACCTATCACCTTGTAGTGAGGGCTACAGTGTTCAACATCCCAGAGGACAAGCTACATAATAGACCACTTTCAACAGATCATCTAAAAGTGACGATTACTGTAGCTCATGAGTCAAATACAGAGCTACATAATCCACTTGATGATGATGATATTCATATGGTCAAAAAGGATATTGGGATATTCATTGCATGGTCGTCATAACTTGTAAGAGTACATGTTGACAAATAGGTATTTATTTCCATTTTTTCAAGCTAAACCTATAACAATTAATTAATAAAAGGTCTAAACAAATGAATGTTATTATAGAAAGAGAAAGGGAAGGGGGCGATAAAAAACGTGGGCTCAAAATCATCTAAAGGATCGACCAACCGATCCAAAAGATCTATTGAAAGCACAATAACACCGCCTGTTCTCTATCCACATTTACTAGAATTGAAGACTCATGTTGATACGAAGCTAAAAAGTAGTAGTAATCATATAGTTGTTTTTGAAAAGAATATATACGGAGAGGAAATTCGAGATTTCGTTGCTGCTAAAAATGTAAATGACATTCTTGAATACGGTTGGCTGGGCATCATAGTTGTAAATTTATATATGAGGTATGTTTTCATGAATTGATTTTCTAAAAGCTAATATAATGTGATAATTATGACTAAATGCATTTTATATTATTGGCAAGCGTATATATGAAAAACAGTTGAAGGAATTTTCCCATGAGCCAAAATTTGGACTCGTTAGTCCTCATATCACATCAACACAACTAACGAAATTAGAGCCATCAAAAAGGGATGAAATAGTGAAAGGCTTGCTGAAAACATTGGAAAGAAAGATTACAGATGAAAGACTCTTCCCAATACCAACCAAGAATGGTTAAAACTCTATGATAAAATTATATCAATTATATTTTCAATTATTTCATTACTTATTCTTTTTTGTGTTTTTAGGCAACATTGGCAGCTAATTGCGGTGAACTTGGATAGTCCAAATATTAATTTTCTGGATTCAATGCAAGGATGTACAACAAACCAACCACACATGGACAGAATTTGTGACGTGTACGAGTCAACCCCGCCTCAATCTGAGGCATGGTGTACAGGTATCACTCAAAGTGTATCTCTTTTGTTTAAAATGAACAGAATTCTAAGTGAAAACAACAACTGACATACGAAAAACCAAACAAACGCATTCGGATTGTGTTGATACTTTAGGAAAATGATCCAAGGGTCATTTGTGACGTGTACGAGTCAACCCCGCCTCAATCTGAGGCACAGTGTGACCGGTATCACTCAAAGTGTCTCTCTTTTGTTTAAAATGGATTGAATTTTAAGTGAAAACAACAACAGACATGCGAAAAACTGGACAAATGAATTCAGATTGTGTTGATACTTTATTAGAAAGATCCATGAGTAATTTTTGATGTGAAAGAGTCAACCTCGCCTCATTCCGAGGCACGGTGTGACCAGTATTACTCAAAGTGTCTCTCTTTTGTTTAAAATGGATAGAATTTTAATTGAAAACAAAAACCAACATACGGAAAACTGACCAAACGCATTCGGATTGTGTTGATACTTTAGGTCAATACTCCATGGGTCATGTGTGATGTTTAAAAGTCAACCCCGCATCAATCCAAGACATTGTGTGGCTGGTATCACTCAAAGTGTCTCTCTTTTGTTTAAAATGGACAAAATTTTAAGTGAAAACAAAAACTGACATACGGAAAACTGACCAAACGGATTTCGATTGTGTTTATAATTTAGGCCAATGATCCATGGGTCATTTTTGATGTGTAAGAGTCAACCCCACCTAAATCTAAAGCACGGTGTGTCCGGTATCACTCAAAGTGTCTCTCTTTTGTTTAAAATGGACAAAATTTTAAGTGAAAACAACAACTGACAAACAGAAAACGGATCAAATGCATTCGGATTGTGTTGATACTTTAGGATAATGATCCATGTGTCATTTGTGACGTGTACGAGTCAACCCCACCTCAATTTGAGGCATAGTATGACCGGTATCACTCAAAGGGTCTCTCTTTTGTTTAAAATGGACATAATTTTAAGTGAAAATAACAACTGGCGTACAGAAAACCGACCAAACGCATTCGGATTGTGTTAATACTTTAGGAAAACGATCCATGTGTCATTTGTGACATGTAAGAGTCAAACCTGCCTCAATCCGAGGCACGGTGTGACCGATATCACTCAAAGTATCTCTCTTTTGTTTAAAATGGACATAATTTTAAGTGAAAACAACAACTGACATACAGAAAACCAACGAAACGCATTCGGATTGTGTTGATACTTTTGGATAATTATTCATGGGTTATTTTTTATGTGTACGAGTCAACCTCACCTCAATCCTAGGCACGGTGGGGAAGGTATCACTCAAAGTGTCTCTCTTTTGTTTAAAATGGACAGAATTTTATGTGAAACAACAACTAACATACGGAAAACTGACCAAACGCATTCGGATTGTGTTGATACTTTAGTAGAATTATCCATGGGTCATTTTTGATGTGTACAAGTCAACCCCACCTCAATCTGAGGCACGGTGTGACTGATATTACTCAAAATGTCTCTCTTATGTTTAAAATGGAGAGAATTTAAAGTGAAAACAACAACTGACATACAGAAAACCAACCAAACGCATTCGGATTGTGTTGACACTTTAGGCCAACGATACATGGGTCATGTGTAATGTGTACGAGTCAACCTCACCTCAATCCAAGGCAAGGTGTGGCCGGTATCGTTCAAAGTGTCTCTCTTTTGTTTAAAATGGACATAATTTTAAGTGAAAACAACAACTGACATATGGAAAACTGACCAAACACATTCAGATTGTGTTGATACTTTAGGAGAACGATCCATGGGTCATTTTTGACATGTAAGAGTCAACACTGATTCAATTAGATGTACGGTGTGATCGGTATCACTCAAAGTGTCTCTCTTTTGTTTAAAATGGACAAAATTTTAAGTGAAAACAACAACTGACATACGGAAAACCAACCAAACGCATTCAGATTGTGTTGATACTTTAGGACAATGATCCATGGGTCATTTATGATGTGTACGAGTCAACTCCGCCTCAATACGAGGCACAGTGTGGCCAGTATCACTCAAAGTCTCTCTCTTTTGTTTAAAATGGACAGAATTTTAATTGGAAACAAAAATTGACATACAGAAAAACGACCAAACGCCTTCGGATTGTGTTGATACTTTAGGAGAATGATCCATGGGTCATTTGTGACGTGTACGAGTTAACCCCGACTCAATCTAAGGCACAGTGTGACTGGTATCGCTCAAAATGTCTTTCTTTTATTTAAAATGGACATAATTTTTAAGTGAAAACAACAACTGACATATGAAAAACAATCCAAAAGTCATTACCTATTACATAAGACACTTATACAAGCCTCATAGAGTCATAAGTATTCCTTAGACAATAAACCCCCATTAATAATTCATCACACACCCTAAATATAAACCTTTAGCCCTAGAGATCATGGTGAGGGATGAAAACAAAGAGGAAAGGGAGAGAGAGAAGAACGAAAGAGAAAGAAAAAAGAATATAATATTTAAATTGGATAAATTTTCAAGATAAAGGGATCTTAGACTAAGTTTCAATAAGGGGACGAGAAGAAATAGGTTGAAATCCCTTAAATTATGCCATATCATCAACAACTTTCATGGTCTGGTTGGGCAGTTTTCAAAACTGTTCACCAACTTTTTGGGAGTCGTTGGATAAGAAACCATCTTCTACACAGTTTGGACAAACAGTTAACTAACTGTATTCTAATCATTCAAAATGACTTGGCTAAAATATAGATCCATACCACATGGTTTATCTTAACCGTGAACAACCCGTGTTCCTAACAACTCCCTCAAAAAGGTAAGTTGCTTGATTTTTACTTGGAGTCATATAAACCATCATTTTCCTATGTATGTAAAACATTAAAAGTTCAAAATGAATAGGAAACTTCCCCATGAAAGTGTATCCACATGGGTTATTCTAAATTGTGTCTCCCAATAAAAGTACTACATGACTATTAATCAAGAGTCTAGGACGGACAAAGAATAATCATATATCTCCCCACCATTTATAAATTCTATAAATGGCGTGAAAAGAAGACAACACACCATAAGATAAAGGCATCAACCACAAGAACACATTTCCTTAAGTGTCCCAAGAATCACCCGAATCCATCTACCATGAGGAATCTATAGGGGAAAATCTCTAAGTCCTAAGGCAACATATCCCAAAGGGAACTCAAAATCTATAAACAAATTCCATATCCAAGCTTGACATGAATCTTAACCACAAAAAAATGAAGAATAACTCGCATTCATGCCTTAATCAATTTTTTCTTAAGGTTCTGACATTGAACACTCTATATATTTTATCTGAGGCAATGTAAGATATCATTTGGAGGATATAGTATTTAATGGTACCTTTTGATAATCAAAATGAATAATTAGTACATCACATTAGGTATGGATTTTTTCCCATCGTTTGATCCCAAATTGACTACTACTACATATTTTATCCGTGTGAACTGTTTGTTTGATATGCTGATTCTTTTGCATGTCCTGTTTGGGTGTGCTGTTGCAGAATTTCATGTTACAGTAGGCAGGGCATTTATCACTGTTAAAAATATGCTGATAAAGGGCATCTTTATCAGCGTTGAGCTTTACATCATTTTTTTAGTGCTGTTAAAGCCTGTTTTGAGCGCTGATAAAGCCCGTTTTTGTAGTGGTACTTTTTTATGAATGATATCCATTATCAAGGAGCTGATTTCATCATGGATTTCATTTTACCTCTTATTTGTTTTGGTAGGAACAAACCTTCACATGATTGAATTAGTTGGTCGTTGTGTGGATGATAATCTATGACTTTGTGAGGGAAAAAATAGTGACTTGATGGGTAAATGCTGTTGTACATCTCGAACCTCTCTTTGTTTGATTTTCATGATCACAATCACTTTCATTTTTATCTAACATATTGTTTTAAGTGTTTGTGAATGATAGGCACAAGGTTGCCAAGAAAATGGCCCAAGAAAGAATCAAGAAGTGGTCTGCAAATCAGTCCACCGGCCAGCCGGTGGCACACCACCGGCCAGCCGGTGGCACCTGCATTCAAGAGGGAGCCACTGCCTCCCCACCGGCCAACCGGTGGCCTCAGCACCGGCCAGCCGGTGGCACCCAGGCTGAATAGTGCAAGCTACTGTCTTGCCACCGGCCAGCCGGTGGCTCTGGCACCGGTCAGCCGGTGGAACCTGGACCAGACTTCCCCTCCTCTGCCAAGGCACCGGCCAGCCGGTGGCCCTGCACCGGCCAGCCGGTAGCCCAGTCAAACTAGCCGTTGGGTTTGACCAGTCAACCTCCTTTTGGCCTCCAACGGCTCCGAAGACCTCTCCAACGGCTCCGAAGCCTCCCCAAGGGTTCCTAGCCTATAAATAAAGGCCAAGGAAGCCCCGGACAACTACCGGAACACTTGTGAAGCCAACGTACACAATTCTCATCAATTGGCCAACCTCCGGCGGACTTCCTCAAAGGAACCCACCTAGCTCCAACAACTTCCACATCCAAGGAGCTCCTTCAAAGAAGCTTGGAAGCGGCCTTCAACATCTTCATCCAATCAAAGGCGCCCAAGTCTTCCCAAATACGGGTTTTATTGTTTTATCTCTTTTGAGCTTTAATTTTGGGTTTGTGCCTACAAACCCCAACCTTTTCTCATCCCCCTTTTCTTTGGGTTCTCACACCACCACTAAGGTGTGAAGAGGTTTCCAAGCCTTACCTTGTAAAAGGCTTGAGATCGGTGAGCTAGCCTTCACCCGTAAAAAGGCTAGTGGGTTATTGCTTAACCATCAAAAGCATTGGGTTCTTGCTTAACCACTAAAAGCAAGCTGTAATAGGTCCTAGTGCTACCTCAAAGCCTAGTGGGTTTCTTGCTAAAACCATTGAAAAGCAAGCGGTAGGAATCTCTCAACGGTTGAGTTGGGAGCGGAGACGTAGGCCGGGTTTTGGCCGAACTCCGTTATCAATTTTGTGTGTCTTGCCTTCTTTAAATTCCTTGATTGATTGGGGGAGAGTCTTCTCTATCATGCTTTGATTTATTTTCAAATTATCCTTTAAGAATGTCTTTAATTTCAGTATTTTACTTTGATTGTTTTGGTGATTGTGATCATCAAAATAGGGGGAGATTGTTGTACATCTCGAACCTCTCGTTGTTTGATTTTCATGATCACAATCACTTTCATTTTTATCTAACATATTGTTTTAAGTGTTTGTGAATGATAGGCACAAGGTTGCCAAGAAAGGTTTCTCCGACCTAACAATTGGTATCAAAGGGAGTATTTGAATAATTCCCTAACCGGTTTCAAATTAAAGATCCTATTTTTTGATGGCTTCTACCGCTTCTTCCTCTCAATCCCCCGAAGGATTTTCTTTGGATCGTGCTCCATTCTTCGATGGAACCGATTATACTTTTTGGAAAACCCGCATGACCACATTTCTTAAAAGCATTCGCTATCCTATTTTTAAAATTGTCATGCATGGTTTTACGCTTTCCTCTCCCGATGAATCTCAATGGACCCCCGCCGACATTGCAAATTTCGAGCTTGATGGCAAAGCCATGAATGCTCTTCATTGCGGGTTAGATAGAAATGTTTTTGATCATATTTCTTCTTGCACATCTTCACATGATATTTGGAAATGTTTAGAGCTAAACCATGAAGGTACTAGCATGGCTCAAAAGCAAGAACCGGCTCAAAAGCAAGAACCCACTCGAAAGCTAGAACCCGAGGCAAAATCCATACCCGCTTGCCCACATCACAAGAAAAGGGCCAAGAAAAAGGAGAAGAAGAAGGCTTCAAAGGAAATATGGAGTGATAGCTCCACCTCTTCATTCTCCTCCTTCTCCTCGAGCGACCAAGGTAAAAAATGCCTAATGGCAAATCATGAGGTATCATCATCCTCTTCCTCTTCCTCGTCTTCTAGTTCTTCCAATTCTTTAAATCATTTATCCTATGAAGAACTCTCGCACGCAAGAGATCAATTGGAAAAAGGTTTTCATGCTTTATCTTCAAAATTTGTTTCCTTGAAAAAGTCTTTCAAAAAGCTTTCCTCCGAAAAAGACCAACTTCTCAAAGAGAAGGAGGAACTCACCCTTAAAATCCAAAATTTTCCAAATGTTGATTCCATGGAATCAACCATCAAAGATCTAAGAGAAACTCTAGCCAAGTTCACCCAAGGTGAACAAAATCTGAACAATATACTTGGTTCCCAAAGGGTTTCCCGAACCACCAATGGACTTGGCTATACCAACCGAGCCTCCTCCTCCCATGCTCAAACTGTTTTTGTAAGGGGGAGCTCCGATTACAAATTTTGTAATTATTGCAAGAAAACCGGGCATCTCATTTATGAGTGTAATTGTAAAAACGCCCGGTATGGCCAACCCAAGTCTATTTTCTATTCCGATGAGTTTTATAGGAGAAGACCCGCCATGAGGCAAGTATGGATTGAAAAATCCCTATTAGCGAGTCTCTCCGGGCCTAAAATCATTTCTTTTCAAAATTCCTCTCCCCGGTGATTCATTGTTTTTATTTAGGGGGAGTTAGGATCTTTTAAGTTTTTTTTTGTGTATTCAAATTTTTTTTTTAAAAACTCAACTCTTGGTTTCAATTCTTTCAATTCAAAATTTTCTATCAAATTTTCATTTCTAAAATTCCAACAGTTGGTTTCGAATTTGTTTTGATTCAAAACTTTCAATTTAAACTGTTATTCAATTTTCATTTCAAAATTTTCAAAATTTTCAACAATTGATATCATTTTCAATTGTTTTAAAATCTCGTTTTTCATCGACTCCCTCAATCAAGTTTTATGCCCCATTCTATTTTGATAATCACAAAGGGGGAGAAATTCCTTGATTGATTGGGGGAGAGTCTTCTCTATCATGCTTTGATTTATTTTCAAATTATCCTTTAAGAATGTCTTTAATTTCAGTATTTTACTTTGATTGTTTTGGTGATTGTGATCATCAAAATAGGGGGAGATTGTTGTACATCTCGAACCTCTCGTTGTTTGATTTTCATGATCACAATCACTTTCATTTTTATCTAACATATTGTTTTAAGTGTTTGTGAATGATAGGCACAAGGTTGCCAAGAAAATGGCCCAAGAAAGAATCAAGAAGTGGTCTGCAAATCAGTCCACCGGCCAGCCGGTGGCACCTGCATTCAAGAGGGAGCCACTGCCTCCCCACCGGCCAACCGGTGGCCTCAGCACCGGCCAGCCGGTGGCACCCAGGCTGAATAGTGCAAGCTACTGTCTTGCCACCGGCCAGCCGGTGGCTCTGGCACCGGTCAGCCGGTGGAACCTGGACCAGACTTCCCCTCCTCTGCCAAGGCACCGGCCAGCCGGTGGCCCTGCACCGGCCAGCCGGTAGCCCAGTCAAACTAGCCGTTGGGTTTGACCAGTCAACCTCCTTTTGGCCTCCAACGGCTCCGAAGACCTCTCCAACGGCTCCGAAGCCTCCCCAAGGGTTCCTAGCCTATAAATAAAGGCCAAGGAAGCCCCGGACAACTACCGGAACACTTGTGAAGCCAACGTACACAATTCTCATCAATTGGCCAACCTCCGGCGGACTTCCTCAAAGGAACCCACCT
This sequence comes from Viscum album, assembly GCA_963277665.1. NCBI lineage: Eukaryota > Viridiplantae > Streptophyta > Magnoliopsida > Santalales > Viscaceae > Viscum > Viscum album. The sequence continues at coordinate 246,988,315 of OY728153.1, read as the reverse complement.
AGCTCCAACAACTTCCACATCCAAGGAGCTCCTTCAAAGAAGCTTGGAAGCGGCCTTCAACATCTTCATCCAATCAAAGGCGCCCAAGTCTTCCCAAATACGGGTTTTATTGTTTTATCTCTTTTGAGCTTTAATTTTGGGTTTGTGCCTACAAACCCCAACCTTTTCTCATCCCCCTTTTCTTTGGGTTCTCACACCACCACTAAGGTGTGAAGAGGTTTCCAAGCCTTACCTTGTAAAAGGCTTGAGATCGGTGAGCTAGCCTTCACCCGTAAAAAGGCTAGTGGGTTATTGCTTAACCATCAAAAGCATTGGGTTCTTGCTTAACCACTAAAAGCAAGCTGTAATAGGTCCTAGTGCTACCTCAAAGCCTAGTGGGTTTCTTGCTAAAACCATTGAAAAGCAAGCGGTAGGAATCTCTCAACGGTTGAGTTGGGAGCGGAGACGTAGGCCGGGTTTTGGCCGAACTCCGTTAACAATTTCTTGTGTGATTGTCTCTTTATTTCCGCTGCACTTTGATATTTGTTTTTAATTTGTCAATCATTTTTTAAAAAGGCAATTCACCCCTCCTCTTGCCATCTTCCCTCCTTGTGGGGTTTCTCCGACCTAACAAATGCATTGCCTTGCATGCTATGTTATAACAAGATTGAAATTATTACCTCTATCCTGGAAGGTGGGTAGAGAAGATAGCCTTCAAAAAGATAGGAGCTTGTTCTTTTAGAAGTTGGAAAATACGCCTTCCTTCTTCAAAGTTACTGCCAAATGTTGCTCTAAAAATCACATCTCCAGTGAAATTGTGGAACCACAACATCATGTCCAGCTCACAACATCCCTTTTTTTGCAACATTTGATCCCACCTTGTAGGCATCTCCTCACAGCTTGACTGAACTTCAGGTAACAAATTCTGCACCATTGCAAACAAAGTCCCGTCCGTTTCCTGAATGTTATCGCAGCTATACGTAATGCTCATTTGATTAAGGATTTGACCAATAAAGTCAATTAAGGTGTGGTTAATAAAAGTCCAAGAAACTAAAATACCTTAAAAAGTTTATCGGTGTGGAAAGCAGGGTTGATAATTTTGCGATGTTTGGCCCATTTATCACCTTCATATTCAACCAGACCACTGACAAGGGACCTTGACAGTGATGTCCAACACTTTTGAAAGGCTGTGTAGTTGGTGAATAAATCTCTTATCATTTTGGGATCCATTACACACAATTTGGCTGCAGGTCCCACCAACGTGAATGACTACTTGCCTGTACATATCACACCAGCAACCAGTTCAATTAAATCCACTTCTAAGCAGGCACATAATAATGATTAAGAGTAAGGCAATATATGCAGCCAGGAACATGGCCCAGTTGATGAAACACTTCACACTTTAGTCACTCGAAGGGTCAAAATCAGATGAGTGCGTGTTTTTTATGAAACACTTCACACTTTAGTCACTGTGAGGGTCAAGAGGAGTGGGGCCGATTATTAGTTAGGTTTATTAGATGAAACCATCATCCTTAAATTTATAATGTCAATGATGACCTACAGTTTTAGTGGTCATGGCTTTTGTGGTATTCGCTTAAATACACAATAGTTGCTTCTTTCAGTTGAAACAAAATTAAGAACACATGACATTCATATGCAAGGACTTCTCTTTATGTGAAGCTTTTGTACAAAGTAGGAGTACCACTCTACCAGCAAATCCAATAAAAGCAACCTGGAATCATCTCATTATGTAACATCTGATAGTCAGTTATAACCTGCCTATGATTATAGGAGCGCCATGTTGGGGCTGAATGGTGAGGTGATTACATGGAGCATGCACATAAGATGGTGAAAGCTTGAAGGAGAAGCGCTGTAAAATCATGGCTAGTGCTGCTTTGGCTTCTATCATTGCAAAATTTTGCCCGATGCAGACTCGTGGCCCAGAGCCGAATGATAAAAAGGCAGGTTGAGTTTGCGTTGCATTAGAGACTCCATCTAAAAACCTATCCGGTTTGAACTCATGAGCATCTTCTCCCCATATGTCAGTGTCGTGATGAACTAGGATTATCGGCACCGAAAGTATCACTCCTGGTGGAAGACTCAACTCCCCGAGCTTTGTTTCTGTATGCACAGTTCTTACCAACTCAGGTACCGGTGGGTACAGCCTAAGCACCTCCAGCAAAATCATCCCAACCTTTTATAATTTCAACAAGGCGTTTTAGATGAAAATGGTGTATATAATTAACACGCATGCTCAAAATTTGTATTTATACTTACAGTTTTTAGTCGGCGTATTCCATCGTTGGTTGGTTGGTTCTTTCCGAATATTTTGAAAACTTCTTCTCTTGCACGGGCTTGCCAATCTTGATGTTTGCTCAGTAAAATCATTGACCATAAAAGTAAGTAATTGGTGGTCTCCTGTCCAGCAAAATAGAAGAGTTTGCATTCTCTGATGATCTCATCAAGATTCAACCCCTTCTCCTTCTTCCCTCCATGTTCTTCAATTTCTTGTGCATTAAAATTCAGAAGTATGCCGAGTAAGTCATCTGTCTTACCCTCACCTCTCTTCATCGCCTCCTCTTTTTTATGAATGATACCCGTTATCAAGGAACCGATATCATCGTGGATTTCATTGTACCTCTTATTTGTTTTAGTAGGCACAAACCTGCACATGATTGAATTAGTTAGATCTATGACTTTGTCCGGGAAAAAATGGTTCATTTAATACTGGACGGGTAAATACATTGCCTTGCATGCTATGTTATAACAAGATTGAAATTATCACCTCCATCCGGGAATATGGGTAGAGCGGATAGCTTTCAAAAAGATGGCAGATTGTTCTTTTAGAAGATGGAAAATGGGCCTTCCTTCTTCAAAGTTGCTGCCAAATGCTGCCCGAGAAATCACATCTCCAGTGAAATTGTGGAACGACGGCATCAAGTCCAACTCACAGCATCCCCTGTTTTGCAACATTTGATCCCACCTTGTCAGCATCTCCACGCAACTTGACTGAACTTCAGGTAACAAATTCTGCACCATTGCAAACAAAGTCCCCTCCTTTTCATGAATGGTATCACAGCTATACGTAATGCTTATTTGATGAAGGACTTGACCAGTAAAGCCAATTCATGTTTAGTTAATAAAAGTCCACGAAACTAGAATACCTTAAGTTTATCGGTGTGGAAAGCAGGGTTGATAATTTTGCGATGTTTGGCCCATTTATCACCTTCACACTCAATGAGACCGCTGACAAGGGACCTTGACATTGAAGTCCGACGCTTTTGAAAGGTTCTGTAGTTGGTGAATAAATCCCTTATCATTTTGGGGTCCATCACACACAATTTGGCCGCTGGTCCTGCCCACGTGAATGACTGCTTGCCTGTACGGATCACACCACCTACGACTTCAATTAAATCCCCTTCCAAGCAGGCACATGATAATGATTAAAAGTAAGTAAGACAATATATGCAGCCAGGAACATGGCCCGGTTGATGAAACACTTCACACTTGAGTCACTGTGAGGGTCAAAATCAGTTGAGTGTGTTTTTGATTCGGAGAACGGCAGGCATGGACGTACCGTACTTGTGGATGGAACGATGGTAGAAGGGGAGGATCCGCGGAGAGATGTCTTGGGATAGAGCGATGGGCGTGGCGTTTGCTTGGTGTTGCATCCGGGCGATGTCTTGGGTGTCGCCGTGGAGCAGGCGATAGGGGGTGCCGGACAGACCCTGGCGCCGGAGACACCTCTCCACCCTCTTAGGCGTCACCCACACCCAATCCAGTGCCTTCCAGGCCAGGCTCACTGCAACCGCAGCTGCCAGGGAAGTCAGGACGGATATGAGAGTCGCCTCCATGGTGGGTGGAGCAGCGGCGGATTTGGGGGTTTTAGTGGAGGGCGGGGCTGCGTTGTGCGGTGGGTGGGTCGGCGGTGAGGGCGTGTGTTTTATGGGCAGGTTGTGTGGAGAAGCTGCCCCCAAATGATTAGCGAGCTTGCGTCATCGTTACCCAGAAAGTCATCGTTACCTCAAATGTGTGCTATATATTTTAATAGAGTTTAGGTTCATTATTGTGGTTTGTAATGGGAGCTCGCTTGTCCCATTCATGTTTATTTATTTATTTAGTGTAAGAGGTAAATTCCGCTTTGGTGGGCTCTTCTACAATAGGCATGTCACCGGAGCTTTTTTTTTTTTATAAATGGAACCGTCGGGACAACAATGAAAATTCTCTGGTACGTATATGTCCACAATCATGGACTTCATATTTATTAAAAATACCTTCAGTTGCCCCACCGTTGGTGGTGTGTGGCAGTTTGTTAAGTCGAAATCTTCGGATATGTGATTTACTATAATTTTCTTATTTATGTTGTGTTCTGTGGTGGTGGATGTAATCGACCTAATATAAAAAATAGCTTCAATTTAAAACTTTCTACATTGTTCGCATAATAGTGAAGTCATTTAAGTTTTAATTCCTTAAGTAGGAGACAATTTATTTTCATTAAAGAAATTTACCAATTCTATAACTAAATATTTTATAAAATTTCTAACATTTGGTATGAGAAGGGATCATTATCAATGTCTTATAATAAAATTCAATACATTGTTTTAACAAAACCCTTTTCATATTTTTGAGTTTTGAGATGACATTTTTTTTTGTCTATCGTCACTACTACAGATAGGACTTTTATAAGCATTCGAAATCGCTTTTATGAGCACTAAAAAGTGTTGATAATCGAAATGTTACTAAAAGGGGTCTCTTTTATCCACACTAAAAAAATGCTGATAAATGTCTCTTTTATCACTATTAAAAAAATGATGATAAAAGTCAAAAAATAAATTTTTTAAAAAGATTTTTTTTTCTGAAAATTCGTAGGGTGCACCAGCTCCCTTTTATCAGCACCCGACCCTCATTATCAGCACTAAAAAACGCTGATAAAAGCCAAAAAATAAAATTTTAAAAAAGAATTTTTAATTTCTAGAAATTTTTAGGGTGCACCGAATCCCTTTTATCAGGGCCCAACCCCCCCCCCCCACCCCCCGAACAGCGCTTGGCTAGCCACTTACCCCCCACCCTTTAACAGTGCTACCATACCCCTCACCTTTTAAAAGTGCTACCACCCCCTTTAACATCACTATGCCCTCCTTCACCCACCTGCGCGCGTCTGCCTCTCCAGGGTTTCAAACTTGAGACCTCCCCATCATACTCCAGCGTCTTTTTTACTTACCTGTATTGTTTTGTTCTGTATTTTATTATATATCTATATATTTATATATATTTTGTTACATTTTTTATATCAATATATATATATATATATTAAATACATATATAAATATGTTTTGTGTGCATGTGTATGCGTGTGTGTATGTGTGTGTTTATAAAGATGTACGTGTATATATATTTGTCTGTGTGTGTGTGTGCATCTATAAATATAATTATACATGTTTATATTTATTTGCATATATTATATATTAATATTTATATACATATATTAGAATATATAGAAAAATATATATTTATCTCTCAATAATCACACACAAATATATATATATATATATATATATATATATAAACATTATATATATATATATAATTGTATAGGTTTATAAATATTCATACATTTGTATTTTAAATAAAATGGATATTAGTTTTTATTTAAATAAGGTTTATTTATTGAGAAATATATTTTATATGTAAATATGTTTAATTATTTATTTATAAAATTAAATTTTTATGTGTGAATATATAAAAAATATGCATATACTATTATATATTTGATTATAAATACAGTACATTGTGAAAAATGATAAAATTTAAAATCAATAATATCAATATTAATGTAATCCCTAGGAATAAATTTAGCCTCCACTGAAAAAGTGCAAAAGACCCTCTTAAATTAGGCTGAAAATCCATCGAATGTTAAAAAAAGAGGTTACCCCGACTAAAAACTCAGTTTTGGAGGACTTTTGAGCTTTTTTTGACCTCAAAAAATGCAATGAAGGGTTTATCCATAATTATTATGATGTAGAGCTCGTCGCAAGCTTCAATTTGTTATGTGGTAGAAACCAAACGAACGCTCAGATCCAAAGTTATGACTGTTTGATGTTTGAGTTACATTTTCAACTTATTTTATATCTTTTATTAATTTTTTTTATTTTTTTATATTCAAATTGTTATTAAATGGCTATTACTCAATAAAAATTTCAAAATTATTAATTAAAAATATTTTTTAAATTATTTCATAAGTCTTTTTACTAAATATCTTATATATTAAGCTTAAATTTCTATTTATCATTATCTAAAACATATTTGAAATATATATATTATATTTAAATCAATATAAATATATAAATACATAAATATATTATTTTTAATAAAATATATTTTTTAAAATATACCCTTTATCAGCGCTAGTAGAAAAACACTGATATAGAGGGTCTTTATCTGCGCTTTTAAAAAAGCACTGATAAAGGGTAGCGCTACGTAAAGCAGTTTCTATGGTAGCGTGTCATCCTTTTCATTTCTTCATCTTCAATTGTTAAATAATTTTTTTACAATTCTTTAATTATTTAGTCGTGTTTTTTTTTATAAATTTTATTAAAATTAGGGTTTGCCACATCATTCATAGTTAAATAAAAATATAAATTCAGTAAAATCACATTAAATAATACAAGCAATTGTGGGAATTCCAGTAATTAAAAGATATTTATATATCTTTTATTTCCATTCGATAAATTAATTATTTAATTGTGCTTTTTGTAAACTTTACTAAAAATTAGGGTTTTCCCCATCATTCCTAATTAAATAAAATTTTCATATTCATTAAACCACTTTAAATAATACATGTGAAATATAATAAATTTTATCTCACATGATTTTTTATTATATTTGCATTAGACGAAATATTAATTTTAATTTTCGTAATTTGCCCACATGTATTATCAATATTAAAAATTTAATATTTTGTCATACGGTTTGTTAAATTATATGATTACAATTCATGAATTCATGAATTGAAATATTAATTGATAATTATTAATTAATTTCATGAATTTATTAAATTTAAAATTTCTCCCACATGCAATTTTATATTTTTGACTCATGTTAACATAATTTTCTATATAAATTATGTGATTTGGACTAATAAACATGTATTTAATTAGCAGTTATACCATCTGGTTTTTCTCATATTCAATGTGACATTCCTAAATTTAAGGGTGACAACTATAAAATTTGGAAGGAGAAAATTCTTCTTCATCTGGGATGAATGAACATTGATCATCTCATTCGAAAACGCAAACCATCTGCAGTTAATAATGACAACACACTTGATGATATAAAATTATATGAACACTAGGAGCAGTCAAACTGTCTCAATTCGATGTAAAAAAAACTTAATTATGTGCTAGAAATCACGGTTTAGTCGACAAGCATAATAACATTCGTATCTTACGGGAAGCTATAAATGACCACTTCATCTCTTCAGACAAAGCATTAGAAATCACATTAACCATGAAGTTCTCATCTATGATACTCATCACTATGAAATGTGTGCACGAGCACACCATGAAGGGGAGGGATATTATGACTCAACATGAGAATATTGAGGTTGATATACCCGAGTCGTTTCTAGTGCATTATATTCTCAACAATTTTCCCATAAGTATTATGAATAATAAAAATTTAATATTTTTTCATATGGTTTGTAAAGTTATCAGATTATAATTCATGAATTTATGAATTAAAAAATTAACTGATAATTCTTAATTAATTTCATGAATCTATTAAATTTAAAAAATTTCCCACATACAATGTTTTTGGGATTCATGTTAACATAATTTACTATGTAAATTATGTGATTTTGAATAATAAACATGTATTTAATTTTCAGTTATACCATCAGGTTTTTCTAATATTCAATGCGACATTCCTAAATATAATGGTGTTGGGGCATCATAAGTTCGTGGTGACGAAAAACACACAAAAAGAAGAAGAAATTGGATGAATGCAAGGAATTAATGTTGTTTGACAAGGGTTGCCTACGTCCACAGGAGAAGAGGGGTCCATTTGTATTATTCCTCTCTGGATCAAAGCTCAGAGGATCACATTGATTACAGATAACAAATCACAAGAATTTGATCTCGTTTTATTGAGGAAGGAACACCAGTTTTTCTTCGGTGTTTCGAATAGTTTATCTACCCTTGAAATCTTCGTCTACCAACTTCTTCAAAGTTTTCATGGTTTGGTTACCATCCAAGGAAGATGCCACTGCTGACAAAACATTCTTCCTCCACTGATTTCTCCCTAATTGGGAGTGCCCCCCACAAATCTCCCCCTCACGACCAATTTGGGGTAGAAGCTAGACCTTCTGTCTCCTTGAAAATGTTTAACTTCTCTTTTGGTGGAACCTTAATCATCACGTCAGCCCCATTCTCATTGGTGTGGATTTTCTCAACTTTTAACAATTTTTCTTCCAACACATTTGAGATCCAGTGATATTTCACGTCGATGTGTTTGGACCTGGAATTAAATGCCGAGTTCCTACTGAGATGAATAACAATCTGACTATCACAATAGAGAATATAATTCTCCTGACTCTATCCCATCTCCTGTAAAAACTTCTTCATCCACAACATTTCCTTGAAATCTTTAGTGACCATGATGTACTCTGATTTTGTATAAGATAAGGCAACACACTTCTGAAGTTGTGATTTCCATGAGACTTCTCCCCTACAAATGATATTAGGTACCCATATATGGATTTCCTTATGTCTACATCTCCAGCCATATATGCATCTGTGTATCCTTCTAAAACATGTTTATCACTTCCAAAACATAAACAATGACTAGATGTACCTCAGAGATACGTCAATATCCCTTTGACTATCGTCCAATGCTCCTTTCCCAGATTTGATAAGAATCTACTCATAATGCCAACAACATGAGAAATGTCTGGTCTGGTGCACACCATGGAGTACATAAGATTGTCATCTGCTGACTGATAAGGAAATTTTTCCATGTCTACTTTCTCTTATTCAATTGAAGGCCTCTGACCTATATTAAGTCTGAAGTGACTCGCAAGTGGAGTGTTAATTGGTTTTACCATGATCATGTTGAATCTTTCAAGAACCTTCTCAATGTACCACTCATGAGATAGCCAAATATTGCGATTCATCCTATCATGAGTAATCGTCATACCAAGAATTTGAGTAGCATCTCCCAAGTCCTTTATTTCAAAAGACTTGTTCAAATCCTTCTTCAACCTATCAATCTTGGTGATATCTCTACTAATAATCAACATATCATTAACATAAAACAACAAGATAATGAAATCACCATCATAAAAATGTTTGATGAAAACACAATGATCATCAATCATCCTTATGTACTCATTTTTCTCCATAAATGAGTTGAATTTCTAGTACCATTTCCAAGGTGCTTCTTTTAAACCATATAAACTTTTTTAAGATTGCATACCGGGTTTTCTTTACCTTTCACTTGAAATACATCCGAATGCTCCATGTATATCTCCTCATTAAGATCATTATGTAAGAACACTATCATTACATTCAGTTGTTGAACCTCGAGGTTCAGACTATCCGCCAATCCAAGAACAACTTTGATAGAAGACATTTTAACCATAGGAGAAAAAATTTCATCAAAATCAATACCTTTATTTTGACCGAATCCCTTCACAACCATTATGGTTCTATAACACAACTGTGAGTTTCCATATTCTCATTTTATTTTATATAACCACTTGTTCTTTTGTGCTTCTTTCCATGTGGTAACTCTACCAAATCAAATGTACGGTTCTTGTGCATGGATCTCATCTCCTCATGTATGGCCTTCTTCCATTCCATCTTCTGCTGACTTCTGATCACATCATCATAACTATCTAGCTCTCTCCCATCAATGAGCATCACATACTCATGTGGTGAGTATCTACAACTCAGTTGTCATTCTATGGTGGATCTCCTCAACTGCGCTTTAGGAGAAAATTGTTCTGGAAAATCATATGATAGAGATATATCACCAGATGGAGACATATTACATGGTCATGATGTTTCATCAGTGTCGTGTATCTATCTCACACTAGATGGTACTGATAGTGGTGAGACTAGTTCTAGATTGAATGAAATTTCCTCAGATTGCAACTTCTCAGCAATTGTTGTATTCTCAAAATCTTCAATCGTCCGATCCTCAAGAAACACCACATCTCTACTTTTGACAATCCTCATATTGATAAGATCCTAGAGTCAGTATCCAAACTTCTCATGAGCATATCTTAAAAATATACATTTCTTTCCTTTTCTATCCACCTTCACCCGCTCATCTTTCAGAATGTGAACAAATGACCTACACCCACATACTCTCAAGTGTTTGAATAAATCATCATTACCTATCCAAACCCTTTTTGGAACATCTTTGTCTAGTGGAACTGATGGAGAATGGTTGATAAGATCAACTGTGGTCCTCATTGCCTCCCCCCAAAAGGTGTTTGACAACTTTTCAATTGACAACATACATCTGACTCTCTCAAATTATTCTGTTCATTATCTCAGCAACACCATTATGTTGAGGCATCTTTGGTATTGATTTTTCCAGCATGATTTCAAAACTCCTGTACCAATCCTCAAATGGCCCATGATACTCTCCTCCATTATCTTCTCACACACACTTTAATTGTCTTCTTGTTTATCTTTCCACCTTCACATAAGAATTCTTGAAAGAATCTTGTACTTGATCTTTAGTTTTCAAAGAAAAGGCCCAAAATTTTCTAGAATGATCATTTATAAAGGTAAAAAAATAAATAGCACCACCCATCGACTTAGATATCATCATGAATACATAAGTGTGAGTCAAATATAAAAAATTTTCTTTTCTAGATGGTAAATAACCAAAAAATGATACTCTGGGGTTTTCTTCCATGATGAAATCAATACAAGTATCTAAATGTGTACATTTTAGTCCTTTTTAGAGATACTTCCTAGAGATCATTATGATTCCTCTCTCACGCATATGACCAAGACGTTTGTGGATAACTTCAGTAGAAATATCTTTTATAGCTGCATTTACTTCTCCTCCACACGTGTAAGAAACCGACCCCAGTTGCCCAGAGTCGGTGCCCTATTTCATTACATTGAAATGATTACAAGAAATTTGTATCCTGAAGGAACGAATAGTTCAGTACCTTTGGAAAACAAGATACATACATAAGTTCAACATTACAACTTGAAATGAAATACAACATAACAAATTCTTTTGATCACACACAATATCCTAGATTATCCTTGTAAGTTATTCATAATATACTTCTTCACAACTTGGGGAAAATAAAACATATGAATGGGGTGAACTCAGATGCCCAGTAAGGGTAAATAATACAACAGAAGAAAATAAAAACACTAGGCATGATGAATAACTAAATATGAATGCCTTTAAATATATACTTGAGCATAATATGGAAGGAATAAAAAACTAATTAAATAATGCCATAAAACATAATCATGAATATTCTACTAGTTAAATAATCACATGGAATATCAATTTCTAGCTTCATAACAAGGTAATTCATAATGCTGGATATCTGAAATATACTGTTAAGGCCTCGTCCAAGACATCTGAAAATGATTAAGGCCTCGACCAAAACCAAATCTAAAAATGGGCAAGGCCTCAACCAAGACCATATATATTTTGTCTCATGAGACCTACCGATGAATCAAGAGTATATAGAGGGCCTCACCCATCACTTTTTAAGTCAAATGCATTCCTCTTATGAAAGGGGATAAACATAGACAACATGAACATATGAAATAACTTTCCCCAATCTGTACACATAAACACAAACTATTTTGAGTAATATGGAGAATGGTTTCAGGATAGAACATCCATAGTCAAAGTAATACTAAACCATTCAATAAAATATGGTATATTATATCATCAAATATTATCCCCAATAATATTCAACAAGAGTTTTGAAATATATAAAATTGCTCTTATAAAATCATCGAGTAATTCTTGAGATAAACACTCCTTTACACTGAAAAGAAGAGTTATTTTGGAAAAATCTTTGTATAAAACTAGAATTGAAATAATATAATTCTTTCATAATAAAAATAGCGATTTTATAAAAAAATAGTGGCTAAAAATAGATTATAGAGTGTACTTGAACATTGGTAAGAATTCGTGAAGTTCCCTTAAAACATGCTTGTATATCGGGAAGAATTTTTGAAAGATCATTTTAAAGCATGTAACTCCCCACAAAATAAAGGATTTTGGTTGGAAAAAATATATAGAAAATTAATATAGAATTTATGAGGATTAAATGAGAATAAATAATAATTTTATTTAGGTAAGCAGAGGATAAGAGTAACCCGAATGAAAATGGAGGTTTGAGTAGAAAATCCTTACCTTATGTCTGAATATGTTCCACTCTTGAACTTAAGGCCCAGGAATATGAAATAAGACTTATTAATAACTTAATTAAGAACATATTAGACATGTATTTTATTTATTATAGTTTTATTAAGTTTATTTATTTTCTTTTTTATGGGTTAAGATATTCAATATCATCGTTTGCGAGTGCTAATTTCATTAGTTTTCATGATCGGTTCATTTGTATAGAAGTTAATGTAAAATGAGAATTGAATTTCAGAATTGATGTTATATGTTATTAATGTTCATACAAAAGTTTAAATTATCATATAAGTCATTTTTTTTACTTTGGGTGAGGATGAATCATTAGATAATATTTTAATGATAAACACTTGGATTAATTTGGTGGTTTTTCAATCACCATGAACTCATTTTGTTTTATAAATTAATAACATGTGTAAAAAATGATTCTAGAAAATTACATAGGATATATTACATATATTATGATCTGTTTCAACCATAAAAATGGTTTCATGACCATAATTGAAGATGGTAAAATAAGTTGAAAACCCGTCATCCTTGAATGTGATAGATTAACACATACTGGATGATGTTTTCATTTCTAGCATAAAAGGAGGATAAAGGAGAGATGATGATGAATTATTCTATTATCATAAAAACATTACAGTAAATTTAAGGTACTGGATTTATCATAACATTTTAAGGAAAATAAGTGAGGAAAGAAAAATAAAGAAAGGAAATTGAAAGAAAATAAAAGAAATGAAAAGGGGAATTTACCTCTTGAATTTATCTTCCTTGAGAGCCTCTTTAGGGGAGATGATTTGGTATTTTGAAAATAACAAGGGATTATTGATGTGAGGAGGATATTGGGAGGATATTTTATCTGAATTTAGACAAGGCACAAGGCTTGAGAGGAGTGAATAGAAGAGTGAGTGAGGGGTTGTTTTTATAGTGGAGGAGAGGGGTGATTTTTTAATATCTTATTCATTATTTTATTATTTCCCTCAAGACAACCATTAGTGTTGATTCATGTGACCCATAATAGTAATAAGTTCATGTGATTTCAGACCAAGTGTGCTTACATCAACCATGATGCTAGGAATAGTAAATTTAACTGATAATGTATATATACAGTAAATTATCGAATTTTACTATTCATAAAAATTCAAGTATTTCAGAAAAATCCAAAAAACTCACCCTAACCTTTTCTTGATGTTTATAATTTAAAAATGAACTCCATTTTCAAAAATAATTTTCTAAATATGATTAATTTAATTTTTAAATGAAATCATAATTTATTCGAAAAATAACAATTTTTAAACTATAATTCATTTTATATCACCTTGAAAAATTAATCAAGATATCATTATATTATAACCTTAAGACAATAAAATAATAATATTATTTAATATTCCTAAGGTTCATATTAATATTCATATTACTATTAATAAGGTTTGTTACTATTAACCAAAAATTAAGTTTGTCTTATGAGACACTAAATATCTTACTGAAAGCAACTGTGTATGCCAGTTTTTCAAAATTCAAATCACAGAGGTGGAAAAATTATGTTTAATGTCTAGGTTATAACAAAGTGGTGTTTTGTAGTAGCGATGGCATTGTAGCGGTGGAGGGATTGTAGCGGCGGCGGAACTGTAGCGGCTACTGTAGTAGCGTGGGCACTATAGAAACACTATTCACCAAGGGGTCCTTTGGGCCAAAATATGATCTTTCAAGCCTTGTATTCAGGCCACTTAGCCTTGGGCCTTCAGGATATGTAATGGGTTTCCCTCTACCCAGTCTAAAGAGGTCTTTGCTTTCAATAATAAATTGAGGCTTCGACCCCAACCTTTAAAAAAGTGGTGTTTTGTAGAGACTTAGTGTTTTATGCATTCAATATTAAATCTATTTACAAATCCTTAGGATGTTATATTCTCCCTCGCTTACAAAAATTTTGTCCTTGAAATTACTAGAATTCTACTACAAAAAAATATTTGGGTAGATCTTCATTATAGGATCCTGAGGCTCCCACGCCGCTTCTTCAATTTTATGATTTTTCCAAAGTACCTTTACCAGTAGTGTCATAGGATTCCTCAACACCTGTTTCTTATTGTCTAAAATCCGAATAGGCTCTTCAACGTAAGATAAGTTAGGTTCCAACTCTATACCTTCAGAAGTGAGGACATTAATTGGGTATGGAATGTACTTTCTCAATAATGAGACATGAAACACATTGTGTACCTTAGAAAGGCTAGGAGTAATTTCCAAACAATAAGCCACATCTCCAATTCTCTCTAGAATTTCAAAAGGTCCTATGTACCTGGGGCTCAGTTTCTCTTTATTTTCAATTCTTATAACACCCTTCCATGGAGATAATTTCACGAAAACATGATCTCCCTCTTGAAATTCCAAATACTTTCTTTGATTATCAATATATCTATTTTTTTACTTTGAGATGTTCTGATATGGTTTTGAATAGTCTTTAGCTTTGCTGTTGTTTACTCCAAAAGCTCTAGGACCACAAGTTTCCTTTCACCAACTTCATCCCAACATTTTGGTGCATGTCATATCTTTTTGTATAATGCTTCATATGGTGCCATTTGAATACTAGAATGGAAACAATTATTGTAGGCAAACTCCACCAAAGGTAAATACTGATCCCACATACCTTGAAAGTTGAGCTATCATGATATCAACATGTCTTCTAAAGTTTTAATCATCCTTTCTGACTGCCCATCAGTTTGGGGGTGATAAGCAGTACTCAAATGAAGCTCACTGTCCAAAGCTTTCTGAAGACTTTTACAGAATTTCTATGTAAATCATGGATCATGATCAGAAACAATTGAGAGAGGTTCTCCCTGAAGTCTCACAAATTCATTGATATAGAGTCATGCAAGACGCTCTTGTGAAAAATCCTCCCTTATAGTGAGGAAATGTGCAGATTTCGTAAGTCGATCAATAATTACTGATATTGCATCATTATTTCTTGATTTTTGGGGTAATCCAAGGACAAAAATCCATGGTGTTTTCATCCCACTTCCATATAGGAACATGTAGAGGTTTCATGATTCCTCTAGGATGTTGTCTTTTAGCCTTCACCTTTTGTCATACTAAACATATTAATACATAATCAATAATTTCCCTCTTCATGTTATCCCACCAGAAATGTTACTTCAAATCTCTATACATCTTAGTGATACCCGGATGTATAGAGAAATTCAAACTATGGGTATCATCCAATAACTCCCTTTTTAGTTCAGGTATAGATGTAACACAAAGCCTCTTCCCAAACTTCAGAATTCCATATCCATATATGAATTATTCCAACTTCCCATCATTCACAAAATTAATTTCCTTTTGAAGATTCTCATCACCAGGATGAGAAATTTTAATCCTTTCTAATAAAGATGGTTGGGAAACCAATTGAAAAAGTAAATATGTTTCACCTTCTTTGATGATTTCCATATCCATCCTCTCTATATCCATGTACAAATGATACTTTCCAATTATCATTTTTATTAGAACTCCATGATCCTTTCTAATTAATGCATCAGATAACTTATTTTCCTTTCCTGGGTGGTAGTGTATAGAACAATTATAATCCTTGAGTAGCTCGAGCCATCTTCTTTGCCTCATGTTGAGTTTTTTTAGTGAGAAGATGTATTTCAAGCTCTTGTGATTAACATTTATGTCATATATTTTACCATATAGATAATGTCTCCATATCTTTAGAGAAAATATTACAACTGCTAACTCAAGATCACAAGTTGGATAGGTTTGTTCATAAATTTTTATCTGCCTTGATGCATAAGAAATAACTCTATCATTCTGCATAATGACACAACCAAGTACTTTTTTGATGTATCACTAAAGATCACAAAACCATCATTTCACGATGGAAGATTTAGGATCAAATCATTCACTAATCTCCTCTTTAATTCTTCGAAACATTATTCACATACTTTTTTATAAGAACTTAACCCCTTTTGAGTAATCTTGGTTAACAGGTTGGCTAATTGGGAGAAGTTCTAAACTAAACTCCAATAATAAACTGTTAAACCAATAAAACTACGTACCTCAGTAGGTGTAGTACATTCTTGAAAAATCTTTTTCTTTATAGTATTAAAGGATATTCCATCCTTAGATACAATATGGCCAAGAAAAGAAACTGATTTAAGCCAAAATTCACACTTTCTAAACATTCCATATAATTCATTTATTCTAAGAGTCTTCAGAATAATGCGCAAGTGATTTTTATGATCTTTTTAGATTTTGGAGTATACCAATATATCATCAATAAATACCACAACAAATTCATCAAAATATTCCTTGAAAACCCTATTCATTAGATCCATGAAAATATAGGGTGCATTAGTCAGTCCAAAAGGAATTACTGTAAACTTGTAATGCACATACCTGGTTCAAAATACTATATTTGGAATTTTAAGAACCCGGTTTTTTCTATAAAGGTCTTTGGAATATTCTTGATATTATTCCAGAGCAGTTCCTTCAGACGGCGTGTGATTCCGAGCCCCGGTGCGGCCAGAATTAAATTTTCAGTGCGTTCACACTGGGAACGCCAAATAAATGGGATAACTCCTAAACGGTACTTCAGATCAGAAATCGGAGAGTACAGATGGGTCCGAAATGGGTTTTTACCCTAGGAACAACATAAAGCATGTCGGTGCGGGACGTTTGGACCCCTCGCCCGCTATAAGAACGTGAAATGGATAAATTAAATAATTAATTTATCTATTTAATGGCTTAACTCAAGTATCTCCTAAAGGGTTATTCCGATTGGAAAACCGAGGGCACTGTTGAGTTTGTAGTGTGCCGATTACCCTAGGAGGGTGTAACTTTCGCGGGCACGACCCGTCCGTGAAAAATGGCCCCAGGGGCGTTTTCGTAATTTAGTGGCTTCAGACGTTAAATTTTATAACTGTTGAACAGGGTCTTGGATTAAAATTCCGAGATCGCCGTTGTGCTCGGGAGGTGGTGTTTACCCTAGGGAAGGCTTAACCTTGACCCCAATGGGAGTCCGGGTACGAGCCTACTGGTGGATGTTTTTAAAAAAAATTAATTAAAACTTAATTAATTTTTCTATTTAATCTAAACACCTCCCCTTCCTCCCTTCATTTTTCATCCCTGGTGCAAACCCTCCCAAGTAGGAACTCCTCTCCTCCACCTTTCCGGTGAGGCGCGACAACTCCGGCGAGGCGCGGCAGCTCCGGCAGATCGTCGCGAAGCGTCGGGCAACGCCCAAGAGGTAGGATCGCGCCTTTTATATTTTCCGCACCTCCTTTGAATTCATAGTTTTGCATCTAATTTCTGTTTAATTGTCGAAAAAATCCCTTAAATGCGTAGTACTCTTTCTAAGCTTCTCGACGCACGTTTCGGTTTGAAAATACGAGTTCTGACGAGCCCGGGGGCGTTCGTTGAAGGTTGCGGGTTTTGGGGTGTTTTGGGTGTTTTCCGGCGATTTCAGCCGGATCCAAGGACGGTCCGGCCATCCCAGGCGGCGGCCCATGACAGCTCGGAGCAGCAGGCGGCGGCGCGAGATTCTTTCAGCGGAGGCGGTCGCGGGCTTCGACGAGCTGGCGAGTGCAAGAGGCCACGGGGTGTCACGGCAGGATGCGGAGGCCAGTCGCGGGGTCGTCGGCAGCAGGCGCCAGCGGGGCGGCGACGTGGGGAAGGACCGGCTTTGGCCGGTCGTTGCGGGAGGAAGACCCGGGGTCTTCGTGACCCTGGCCAGCAGACAAGGGACCCACGCTTCGCGAGTCCCATGGGTAAATAGCCCAACCGGCTCAGCCGGTCTGGCCGATGCGGGCCGGCCCGCTCGGTGAACCGCAGGCCGGCTCAAGTAGTGGGTGGGCCGACCGAACCGGCCCGGCCCACCCTGTTTCAGCCCGATAAAACTTAAAACACCTCTAGAACGAAGACCCGACATCGGATTCACGTGCCGTTAGTGGTGACACATTCCTTAGATCGAGGAGAAATTTTTGAGATGGTTTCGAAGGGTTTTTAACTCCCGAAATGAGGGGCTCGGGGAACGTCAAGACGTTAAGTGGGCGAGCGTTTTTTCTCGGGGGTTCTTGTTTTGGACGGCACTGACACATCCGATGTCCATTTTGAGTGCTATCAGTGGAGTTGCGACCTTGGAGTTGAGCCAGAGTTTTCCAGTGTGGTTTCGGCGTGGGCCCTACAGCCCGTCTTTTGAGCTGCGTGCAGCACTTTGCAACTTTTTCATCGGACGTCCGTTCGGGGCGTGCGAGCAGTCGTTTTTGGGTGTTTTTACGAGGGCATTGCATTGGCGCAGTCTACCCGTTTTCATTCCGCACGGTGGTGTGGTCCCCACGAGGGCCATTCCAGGAGTTGGTGGTGATTTCCATCATTATCATCGGGTGTCCATTTCGGACAAGTGATTAGTCAAACATGTGTACCTTTTCGATAAGATCGCAACGGTGCAATCCATTCGTTGTGCTCCGGGACCGGGATGCGAGTCCCACGTAGCACCGCTCGTGTGCGGTACACCAGAATGCATCTTTTTCTCCGGATATCCGTTCCACTAAAGTGAGTAGTCCTTTTGACGTGTTTTCCCGAGGGGATCGTAATGGTGCGATGCGCCCGACTGTTTTCTGGGCTGAGGCTCCGGATCACGGGACGCCGTTCGGGCATAAAGCGGTGTTGGTGACTTTTCCATCGGACACCCGTTGGAGGCAAGTAAGTAGTCGATATCGCATTTTTTTCCACGAGGATTACAACGGTGTAACCTTTTCAGGCGAGCAAAGCCTCTTACGCGATCTTATTAAATGTGGAAATATGAAGGTGCGCCGGTGGCGGTTCTTCTACCGTGTTTGTAAAAGACCCTTGGCGTGTGATCGCGTGTACTCCTGTGTGAGTGGAGTATATGTTTGAAGATATGTAGTTGGCCGTGCCTGGGCCGATGAGGTGGCAAATTGGAGTTGTTACTTTTACGCCCTTCGTGTTGACATTGGGTGTCGTGTGTATGATAGCCTTTGGGCTAGAGATGTGGTATATTATGGGAGTATACAGGAATGCTTGGAGGTACATGATGTAGTATGTGCCTGAGAACGTTTGTGCTTGGTTAGGAGATGAGATGGGGCCACACGTCGTGTGGTCCCCATGTGCATGTCGTATTCTGATTTACTTACCTTTGACCTCTTGCGACATAGAGGGTCCTTATATTCGCGATGGTTTAGACCAGCAGGGTTGAGTGGTTTCCCCTGGTTTTGTTCTGGAGTTGGGTGGTGGCGCGATACCCACTCCGCGTTCTATTGGCTAGTGTTGTACCATCTAGTAGGGATGGCCAGAGCAGTTCCGGGTTTACCCTCCAGTAGAGACTGGGTAGTGGGTTTCTCACTGACTTCTAGGGTTTACCCTCTAGCAGAGACTGGGTAGTGGGTCACCCGACACTCCTAGGGTTTACCCTCCAGCAGAGACTGGGCAGTGGGTCACCCGACGACACTCCTAGGGTTTACCCTTCAGCAGAGACTGGGTAGTGGGTCACCCGACGACACTCCAAGGGTTTACCCTCCAGGAGAGACTGGGCAGTGGGTCACCTGACGACACTCCTAGGGTTTACCCTCCAGCAGAGACTGGGCAGTGGGTCCCCCAATGACTCTTGAGGGTCTACCCTCCAACAGGGCTTGGCAGTGGGTCGCCCATCGTCTTGTTCCAGGGCTACCCTCCAGCAGGGCTGGGCAGTGGGCCGCCTGTCGACTTATTCCCGGTCTACCCTTCAGCGGGGTTGGGCAGTGGGTGGCCTGATGATGTATTAGGGTTTACCCTTCACCAGGGCTGGGCAGTGGGTCACCCAATATCTTTTTATGAATTACCCTCCAGCAGGGCTGGGTAGTGGGTCACCTGTTGGATTTTCAGACTCAGTCCTTCCTACTAGGCCAGTATGTGGATTTACTCCGTGACTACCGAAGCGAGACCCTTGTTGTATGGGTCAGTGATGTGACATCTTTGACTTTGAGGAGACCTCTCAACTGCGGGGTAGTGACGAGGTGTGGCTGGATGCTCCCCCAGAACTCTCAAGTACGAGGGACGCTTTCACCACTGAGATGCGTCCTTGCGACGTGACCTAAAACCATGCAGGCGAGTCAGTGCCGCCCAAAGCAGATAGTATCAAGGTGCGGTGATTTGAGACCCTTGACTTGCAGTTCAGGGCAGATGTGTGGGATGTTGGGCATCAATGGTGTTTACTTCTGGGACTATTGGCTACTCACTTTCTTGGGCTGAGCTACGGGATGAAGATCCCCTTACGATCTTGTTCGAGCTTCTTGTTTGAGCATATGGTTTTGTATATACCTTGTTCCAGTACCCACTTCATGGTCTTGGTTACTCTCCCTCCAGGAGAGGCGAAGACGCACGGGTTATGCCGCGTGATTTCTGTGTCTAGCTTCTCATGGTTGGATGAGTCTACTCTCCTACTATAGGTATCAAAGACTCGACGAGAAGTTCATCTTCTCACCGTTTCTAGATGCTTGTGTCTAGACGAGTCCACCTCCTTTCTCTTGTTGGGTTGAGCTGAACTCTCTACTGTTACTCTTTACTACACTCTCGGTTGTACTCCTTTACTTTTCCTGTTCGATCTACTGCTCACCCTTCGGTACCTCCTTTGTTGCTCCCTCGAGCCTTCGGGGTATCCTACTGAGTATTTTCATACTCATCCCTACTTGGGCTTTTCCCGCACTTGGTGTGCCCTTGCAGACGACAGACAGGTTGGTCGTGACGATAGAGGAGATTAGGAGTTCGGGAGCTTGGACCGCGTGCGGTGGTCATAGTTGGGTTCCATGTGGGGGACACTCCCAACTGTTTTACTTTTGTTTACATGTTTCCGGGTTGTGACACTTTTCTGGTTGGGCGTGTGTTTTTTCCCTTTTCTTTTCAGCTTTTACTTTGTACTATTTAGAGGTCGATGCACTTTTTGGTTTATTTATAGTAGTTGGTACTTTGATTTTCTTTTTACTCTGCACTTTTGCATTGAGTGTGCTGCGTGTGTGTGTACAGGTACTTAAGAAAAGGCCTCCCTGAGTTGTATAGCCTTCAGCGCTGGTCGCTATCCCCTGTCCTATGGAGGCGGGCTTGGGGTAGTTGCGGCTCGAGCCTGGGTAGGGTCGGGTTGTGAAAAAGTGGTATTAGAGGTGGTTCGTTCCTTGGGGCGTTGTTCGGACATCCCTAAAAAGGAATTGGTTGGGATTTAGGGAAACAGTGTTAACGTGTCTCGAGAGAGGCTCTCAGGCCAGGGAGTCCAGTGATGGTGCGGCGACCAACGTATCCATTCACCAGGACCCTGATAACCCGCTTATCGACTCGGCATGCTCAGACACTCATTGCAGGGAAAATTGGTTTGTTCATCACATAGGATTGAGTCTTTTACTGTCCTTCTTGAGTCAGATCCCCATTGTTGTTGTTGTTGTGATATACATATATGCTCATCTGACCGCGACACTCCTTGATAATATTCAGGATGTCTCAGCGAAGACAGCCAGTCAGGATACCATCTTTGGTTCATGACGAAGACTCTGCGAGCTACGAGGCCATTGTCTAGGACCCATCATGCGAGCCCCTTTCTCCAAGTGGTCCGGTAGCAGCACCCCCACCTGTTGAGTAGTAGACAGCTTCAGCAGAGCAGACAGAGTTTGAGCGCAGGTTGAGCGCGCTCCGTGAGTTCCAGCGTCAGAGACCGCTGAGGTTTAGTGGTGAGCCAGACCCTCAGGCAGTAGTGGTTTGGCTAGAGATAGTGGTTAGCCTTTTCAGGATTGTGCAGATGCCGGCAGATCTTATGGTGGCTTTGTCTGCCACCCTTTTCCGCGGGCATCTTGGCATTGGGGGAGTCTGGTGACTCAGTTTCTTGACGAGTCGTCGCTTTCTTGGGGTGAATTTCAGTTGTTGTTTCATGAGGAGTTTTTTCCTTCCTTCTTACACTCCGTTCGGATTCAGGAGCTCCTGTAGTTTCAGCAGGGAGGGATGAAGGTGGCCGAGTACGCGGCTAGTTTCACAGACCGTGCACACTTTTACCCGGACTTGGTCCATGGAGACAACTTCCGAGCACAGAAGTTCAAGTAGGGTCTCCCCAGAGAGATTTGTGCTGTCATAGTGCCCTTGTGAATTTCCACATATGCCGGGTTGCTAGAGAAGACGTTGGTGACAGAGTGCTTCCTGTCACGCTCTAAAGTTGGTGGTGGCAGCAGGCTCGATGGAGCCGGGACGTCTGCCGTAGCTAGCGGGCGTCGGCAAGCAGAACCTCGACGCAGGTGGCTTTCTGACAACCAGACTCAGGGGCATGGTCATACACCACAGTGCTACCGGAGGGCACCAATGCGGCCCAGAGAGAGTCGGTGTTATGCTTACGATGGGCGAGGTCACTTGGCACGGGACTACCTGACCAGGCACGCTGAGAATATCGGGAAGGCAGTAGGTGCACCACCGCGACAGAGGTAGCGCCGTGATCGGAGTAGCGCCCAGAGAGGTGGTGCTTACAGAGGAGTGGGAGGAGCTGGTAGTGGGGGACGACTTTACAAGGTCTTCCCATCACCACTAGGCGGTCCACGTCAGGCTCCGGGAGCTGATAGTTGGGACCACGGACAACCACGAGCTTTGGATGTCTACGATCTTGCAAAGCATGAGGTGCCAAGAGGTACACTCTATAACTCTTATACTTTTTGCAAGTAGAATTGTTAGACTCTGTGCGTGGAATGATTTTTCTCCCTGCTCCTTGTTTGAGTTGTTACTAGGGTGGCACGGGGCATTGGTGTAACCCTGTGTTGGTAAGGTAAAAGGTGTGATACCTTTTTCTTTAGTCGATGGTGTTGACTCCTTCACTTTCCGAGCATGTAAGAGAGAGTCTGTGTCGTGGGACATTGACTATGAAACCTTGCGTGACCAGATATCCTTGGGTGTTTCACCATATGGATATTCTGAAGGAGGGAATCACCAGGCCTTGTTCCAGGTGCGGGCGATGATTCCAGTCGCGACATGCGACGTAGAGGTTCAATCGGGGAGGTGACCTACCCCCGAGGGCTTTTGGGCTACTTGAGACCGTGCAAAGGGATGGAGAGGTTCCCTACCGCCTTGCCCTAACCCCAAAGGCTGGTTTGGGTGCATAACATCTCCCGCATGACTCTTTCGAGAAGAAGTGTGCATGCCCCGATGCATGCCATCAACGAGGGTAGACCTCACGTGAATGGATCAATCCTTGGTTCTTGTGCGGTGACGTGGGACTGTGCAAGAGTTCTTCTGGGTACGAGAGAGCTAGGTGCGGACTTAGTACCCTGAGTTGTTCCTTGGTTTTACTTTTTGGGGACGAAAATCTTGAAGGAGGGAATGATGTAAGAAACCTGTTTTTTCTATAAAGAACTTTGGAATATTCTTGATATTATTCCAGAGCAGCGCCTTCAGACGGCGTGTGATTCCGAGCCCTGGTGCGGCTGGAATTAAATTTTCAGTGCATTCACATTGGGAATGCCAAATAAATGGGATAACTCCTAAATGGTGCTTCATATCAGAAATTGGAGAGTACAGATGAGTCCAAAATGGGGTGTTTACCCTAGGAACGACATAAATCATGTCGGCGCGGGACGTTTGGACCCCTCGCCCGCTATTAGAACGTGAAATGGATAAATTAAATAATTAATTTATCTGTTTAATGGCTTAACTCAAGTATCTATTAAACGGTTGCTCGGATTAGAAAACCGAGGGCACCGTTGAGTTCGGAGTGTGCAGTTTACCCTAGGAAGGGTGTAACTTTTGCGGGCGCGGCCCGTCTATGAAAAATGGCCCTAGGGGCATTTTCGTAATTTAGCGGCTTCAGACGTTAAATTTTATAACTATTTAACAGGGTTTCAGATTAAAATTCTGAGACCTCCGTTGTGCTCGGGA
Source organism: Viscum album (assembly GCA_963277665.1). Lineage (NCBI taxonomy): Eukaryota > Viridiplantae > Streptophyta > Magnoliopsida > Santalales > Viscaceae > Viscum > Viscum album. Next base: position 246,964,039 of record OY728153.1, on the reverse strand, counting down.
GGTGGTGTTTACCCTAGGGGAGGCTTAACCTCGACCCCGCTGGGAGTCCGGGTATGAGCCTACTGGTGGATGTTTAAAAACAAATTAATTAAAAATTAATTAATTTTTCTATTTAATCTAAACACCTCCCCTCCCCCCCTTCTTTGTTCATCCCTGGCGCAAACCCTCCCAAAGAGGAACTCCTCTCCTCCACCTCTCTGGTGAGGCGCGACAGCTCTGGCGAGGAGCGACAGCTCCGACGAATCGTCGCGAATCGTCGGGCAACACCCAAGAGGTAGGATCGTGCATTTTATATTTTCCGCACCTCCTTTGAATTCATAGTTTTGCATCGAATTACTGTCTAATTGTCGAACGAAGCCCTTAAATACGTAGTACTATTTCTTGAGTTTCCTGACGCACGTTTCGGTTTGAAAATCCGAGTTCCGAAGAGCCCGGGGGCGTCCGTCGAAGGTGGCGGGTTTTGAGGTGTTTTGGGTGTTTTCCGGAGATTTCAGCCGGATCCAAGGGCGGTCCGGCCATCCCATGTGGCAGCCCACGATGACTCGGAGCAGCAGGCGGCGACGCGAGCTTCTTCTGGCAGAGGCATCCATGGGCTTCGGCGAATTGGCAAGCGCAGGCGGCCGCAGGGCGTCGTGGAAGGAGGAAGAGGCCGGTCGCGGGGTCGTCGGTAGCAGGTGCCAGCGGGGCGACGACGTGGGGAAGGACCGACTTCGGCCGGTCATTGCGGGAGGAAGTCCCGGGGTCTTCATGACCCCGGCCAGCAGACAAGGGACCCGCGCTTCCCGGGTCCCATGGGGAAATAGCCGGACTGACTCAGCTGGTCCAGGCGATGCGGGCCGGCCCGCGCGGTGAACCGTGGGCCGGCTCAGGCAGTGGGTGGGCCGGCCGAACCGGCCCAGCCCACCCCGTTTCGGCCCGATAAAACTTAAAACGCCTCTAGAACGTAGACTCGACGTCGGATTCACGCGCCGTCAGTGGCGATGCATTTCTTAGATTGACGCAAACGTTTTGAGATGGTTTCAGGGGTTTTATTAACTCCCGAAACAAGGGGATCGGGGCACGCCACGACGTTAAGTGGATGAGCGTTTTTTCTCAGGGGTTCTTGTTTTGGACGACACATACACATCCGATGTCTGTTTTGAGCACTATCAGTGGCGTTGTGATCTTGGCGTTGAGGCGGAGTTTTCCATTGTGGTTTCGGGCATCCAAACCGAAGTTGAGGCGTGGGCCCCACAACCCGTCTTTCGAGCTGCGTGCAACACTTTGCAACTTTTTCATCAGGCGTCCGTTCGGGCCGTGCGAGCAGTCGTTTTTGGGTTTTTTATGAGGGCATTGCATTGGCGCAGTCTGCCCTCTTTAATTTCTTACGGTGGTGCATGCCCCATGAGGGCCGTTCCGAGAGTTGGCGGTGATTTCCAACTTTATCACTGGGTGTCCATTTTGGACAACTGATTGGTCAAACTTGTGTACTTTTTCGAGAGGATCGCAACAGTGCAATCTATTCATTGTGCTTTGGGACTGGTATGTGGGTCCCACTTAGCACCGCTCGTGTGCGGTGCACCGGAATGCATCTTTTTCTCCAGATACCCGTTCCACTCAAGTGATCAGTCCTTTTGATGTGTTTTCCCAAGGGGATCACAATGGTGGGATGCGCCCAACTATTTTCGGGGCCGAGGCTTGGGATCACGGGACGCCGTTCAGGCATAAAGCGGTGTTGGTGACTTTTCCGTCAGATATCCGTTGGAGGTGAGTAAGTAGTCGATCTCGCATGTTTTTTGACGAGGATTACAACGGTGTAATCTATTCAGGCGAGTGGAGCCTCTTACATGATCTTATTAAATATGGAAATATGAAGGTGCCCCGGTGGTGGTTCTTCTACCGTGTTTGTAGCGGACCCTTGGTGTGTGATTGTGTGCACTCATGTGTGAGTGGAGTATATGTTTGAAGAGATGTAGTTGGTCGTGCCTGGGCCGATGAGGTGGCAAGTTGGAGTTGTTACATTTACGCCCTTCGTGTTGATGTTGGGTGTTGTGTGCATGATAGTCTTTGGGCTAGAGATGTGTTATACTCTGGGAGTATACGAGAATTCTTGGAGGTACATGATGTAGTACGTGCCTGAGAACGTTTGTGCTTGGTTAGGAGATGAGCTGGGGCCACACGTCGTGTGGGCCCCATGTGCATGTTGTGTTCTGCTTTACGTACCTTTGAACTATCATGACATAGAGGGTCCTCCTGTTCGCGATGGTTTAAACCATCAGGGTTGAGTGGTTTCCCCTAGTTTTGTTCTGGAGTTGGGTGGTGGCATGATACCCACTCCGAGTTCTATTGTCCAGTGTTGTACCATCCAGTAGGGATGGCCAGAGCAGTTCCGGGTTTACCCTCTAGCAGAGACTGGGTAGTGGGTTTCTCACTGACTTCTAGGGTTTACCCTCCAGCAGAGACTGGGGAGTGGGTCACCCGACACTCCTAGGGTTTACCCTCTAGCAGAGACTGGGCAGTGGGTCACCCGATGACACTCCTATGGTTGACCCTCCAGCAGAGAATGGGTAGTGGGTCACCCAACGAAACTCCTAGGGTTCACCCTCCAACAGAGACTGGGCAGTGGGTCATCTGACGACACTTCTAGGGTTTACCCTCCAGCAATGATTGGGAAGTGGGTCACCTGATGACTCTTGAGGGTCTACCCTCCAGCAGGGCTGGGCAGTGGGTTTCCTGTCGTCTTGTTCCAGGTCTACCTCCAGCAGGGTTAGGCAGTGGGTCGCCTGTCGACTTATTCCAGGTCTACCCTCCAGCGGGGCTAGGTAGTGGGTCGCCTGATGATGTATTAGGGTTTACCCTCCAGCAGGGCTGGGTAGTGGGTCACCCGATATCTTATTATGAATTACCCTCCAGCAGGGCTGGGCAGTGGGTCACCCGTTGGATTTTCAGACTCAGTCCTTCCTACTAGGCTAGTCTATGGCTTTACTCCATGACTACTTGAGCGAGACCCTTGTTATATGGGTCAATGATGTGACAAATTTGACTTTGAGGAGACCTATCGACTGTGGGGAAGTGACGAGGTGTGGCTTGACGCTCCCCCAGAACTCTCAAGTATGAGGGGCACTTTCCCCATTGAGACACGTCCTTGCGACATGACCTAAAACCGTGCGGGCGAGTCAGTGCCGCCCAAAGTGGATAGTGTCAAGGTGCGGTGATTTGAGCCCCTTGACTTGCAGTTCGGGGAAGATGTGCTGGATGCTGGGCATCGATGGTGTTTACTTCTGGGACTGTTGGCTACTCACTTTCTTGGGCTGAGCTACGGGATGGAGATCCCCTTATGATCTTGTTTGGGCTTCTTGTTTGAGCATATGGTTATGTATATACCTTGTTCTAGTACCCACTTCTTGGGCTTGGTTACTCTCCCTCTAGGAGAGGCGAAGACGCACGGGGTATGACACATGATTTTCTTGTCTAGCTTCTCGTGGTTAAACGAGTCTACTCTCCTAATATAGGTAGAGAAGACTCAACGAGAAGTTCATCTTCTCACTGTTTCCAGCTCCTTGTGTCTGGACGAGTCTACCTCCTTTCTCTTGTTGGGTTGAGCTGGACTCTCTACTGTTACTCTTTACTGCACTCTCGGTTGCACTCTTTGACTTTTCCTATTCGATCTACCACTCACCCTTCGGTACATCCTTTGTTTCTCCCTCGAGCCTTCGGGGTATCCTACTGAGTATTTTTATACTCACCCCTGCTTGGGATTTGCCCACACTTGGTGTGCCCTTGAAGACGACAGATAGGTTGGTCGTGAAGACAGAGGAGCTTAGGATTTCGGGAGCTTGGACCACGTGCGGTGGTCATAGTTGGGTTCCAGGTGTGGGACACTCCCAGCTGTTTTACTTTTGTTTACCTGTTACCGGGTTGTGGCACTTTTATGGTTGGGTGTGTGTTTTTACCCATTTCTTTTCAGCTTTTACTTTGTACTGTTTAGAGGTCGATGCACTTTGTGGTTTATTTATAGCAGTTGATACTTTGATTTTATTTTTACTCTGCACTTTTGCATTGAGTGTGCTGCGTGTGTGTGTACAGGTACTTAGGAAAAGGCCTCCCCGAGTTGTATAGCCTTCAGCGCTGGTCGCCAACCCCTGGGCTATGGAGGCGGGCTTGGGGTAGTTGGGGCTCGAGCCCAGGTAGGGTTGGGTTGTGACAAAGTGGTATCAGAGGTGGTTCGTTCCTTGGGGCATTGTTTGGACATCCCTAAAAAGGAATTGGTTGGGATTTAGGGACACCATGTTAATGTTTCTCGAGAGCGTCTCTGAGGCCAGGGAGTCCAGTGATGGTGCGATGGCCGACATATCCATTCACCATGACCCTGATAACCTGCTTGTCGACTCAGCATGCTGAGACACTCATTGCAGGGAAAATTGGTTTGTGCATCACATAGGATTGAGTCTTTGATTTTTCTTCTTAAGTAATCTCCCCATCTTTGTTGTTGTTGTGATATACATATATGATCATCTGATCGCGGAACTCCTTGATAATATTCAGGATGTCTCCGTGAAGATAGCCATCCAGGATACCAACTTTGGTTCATAATGATGACCCTATGAGCTACGATTCCATAGTCCATGACCCATCATGCGAGCCCCTTTCTCCGGGTGGGCCGATAGAAGCACCCCCACCTATTGAGCAACAAACAACTTCAGTAGAGTAGACTGAGTTGAGCGCAGGTTGAGCGTGCTCCGTAAGTTTCAGCGTCAGAGACCGTTGAGGTTTAGTGGTGAGCCAGACCCTTAGGAAGAAGAGGTTTGGCTAGAGATAGTGGTTCCCCTTTTCAGGCTTGTGAAGACGCCGTTAGATCTTATGGTGGATTTGGTCTCCACACTTTTCCGTGGGGCAGCTTGGCGTTGGAAGAGTGTGGTGACTCAGTTTCTTGACGATTCATCACTTTCGTGGGGTGAATTTCAGTTGTTGTTTCATGAGGAGTTTTGCCCATCCTGCTTATGCTCTGTTCGGATTTAGGAGCTCCTTCAGTTTCCGCAGGGAGAGATGACGGTGGCTGAGTACACGACTAGTTTCGTAGACCGTGCACACTTTTACCCAGATTTGGTCCACAACGAAAAATTTCGAGCGCGGAAGTTCGAGCAGGGTCTTCGCAGAGAGATTCGTGCTGTCATAGTGCCCTTGTTCATTTCCACATATTCCGGGGTGCTAGAGCAGGCTTTGGTGATAGAGTGCTTCCTATCACACTCTAAAGTTGGTGGTGGCAGCAGGTTCGATGGAGCCAGGACGTCTGCCGCAGCTAGCGGGCGTCGGCAAGCAGAACCTCGACACAGGTGGCTTTCTGACAACTGGACTCAGGGGTGTGGCCGTACACCATAGTGGCACTGGATGGCACTAGTGCGGTCCAGAGAGAGTCGGTGTTATGCTTGCAATGGGCGAGGTCACCGGACACGGGACTGCCCGACTAGGCACGCTGAGAATATCGAGCAGTCAGCAGGTGCACCACCGTGGCAGAGGCAGCGCCGTGATCGGAGTAGCGCCCAGAGATGTGGTGCTTGTAGAGGAGTGGGAGGAGCTGGTAGTGGGGGATGTCTTTACGAGGTCTTCCCATCACCACTAGGTGGTCCACTTCAGGCTTCGGGATCTGATAGTTGGGACCATGGACAACCACGAGCTTTGGATGTCTATGATCCTGCAGAGCATGAGGTGTCAAGAGGTATGCTCTACAGCTCTTCTACTTTTTGCAAGTAGAATTGTTAGACTCTATGAGTGAAATTATTGTTCTCTCTGCTCCTTCTTTGATTTGTTACTAGGGTGGCGCGTGACGTCGGTGTAACCCTGTGTTGGTAAGGTAAAATGTGTGAGACCTTTTTCTTTAGTCGATAGTGTTGACTCCTTCGCTTTTCGAGCGTTTAAGAGAGAGTCTGGGTCATGGGACATCGACTATGAAACCTTGTGTGACCAGATATCCTTGGATGTTTCACCATATGGATATTCTGAAGGATGGAATCACCAGGCCTTGTACCAGGTGCAGGCAGTGATTCCAGTCGCGACATGCGACGTAGAGGTTCAATCGGGGAGGTGACCTACCCAGGAGGGCGTTCGGGCTGCTTGAGAACGTGCAAAGGGATGGAGAGGTTCCCTACCGCCTTGCCCTAACCCCAAAGGCTGGTTTGGGTGTATAGCATCTCCCGCGTGACTCACCCGAGAAGAAGTGTGCATGCCCTGATGCACGCCATCGGTGAGGGAAGACCTCATGTGAATGGATCAATCCTTGGTTCTTGTGCGGTGACGCGGGACTGTGCAAGAGTTCTTCTGGGTACGGGAGAGCTAGGTGCGGACTTAGTACCCTGATTTATTCCATGTTTTTTCTTTTCAGGGATGAAAAGCTTGAAGTAGGGAATGATTTAAGAACCTGGTTTTTGCTATAAAGGACTTTGGAATATTCTTGATATTATTCCAGAGCAGCGCCTTCATATGGCGTGCGATTCCGAGCCCCGGTGCGGACGAAATTAAATTTTTAGTGCGTTCACACTGGGAACGCCAAATAAATGGGATAACTCCTAAACGGTGCTTCAGATCAGAAATTGGAGAGTACAGATGGGTCCAAAATGGGTTTTTTACTCTAGGAACGACATAAAGCATGTCGGCGCGGGACGTTTGGACCCCTCACCCGCTATCAGAATGTGAAATGGATAAATTAAATAATTAATTTATCCGTTTAATGGATTACCTCAAGTATCTCTTAAACGGTTTCTCGGATTGGAAAACCGATGGCACCATTGATTTTGGAGCATGCCTTTTACCCTAGGAGGGGTGTAACTTTCGCGGGCATGACCTGTCTGTGAAAAATGGCCCCATGGGCGTTTTCGTAATTTAACAGCTTCAGACGTTAAATTTTATAACTATTGAATGGGGTCTCATATTAAAATTCTGAGACCACCGTTGTGCTCAGAAGGTTGTGTTTACCCTAGGGGAGGCTTAACCTTAACCCCACTGGGAGTCCGGGTACGAGCCTACTGGTGGATGTTTAAAAAAAAATTAATTAAAACATAATTAATTTTTCTATTTAATCTAAACACCTCCCCTTCCCCCCTCCTGTGTTCATCCCTGGAGAAAACCCTCCCAAGGAGGAACTCCTCTCCTCCACCTCTTCGACGAGGCGCGACAGCTCCATCGGATCGTCGCGAAGCGTCGGGCAATGCCCAAGAGGTAGGATCATGCGTTTTATATTTTCCGCACCTCCTTTGAATTCATAGTTTTGCGTCGAATTTCCGTTTAATTGTCGAAAGAAGCCCTTAAATGCGTAGTACTCTTTATGAGCTTCCCGACACACATTTCAGTTTGAAAATCCGAGTTCCGATGATCCCGGGGGCGTCCGTCAAAGGTTGCAGGTTTTGGGGTGTTTTGGGTGTTTTCCGGCGATTTCAGCCGGATCCAAGGGCGGTCCGGCCATCCCAGGCGGCGGCCCACAGCGGCTCGGAGCAGCAGGCGGTGGCGCGGGCTTCTTTCGGCAGAGGAGGCCACGTGCTTCAGCGATCTGGCAAGCGCAGGCGGCCACAGGGTGTCGCGGCAGGAGGCGGAGGCCGGTCACGGGGTCGTCGGCAGCAGGCGCCAGCGGGGCAGCAACGTGGGGAAGGACCGGCTTCGGCCGGTCGTTGCAGGAGGATGACCCGAGGTCTTCATGACCCCGACCAGCAGACAAGGGACCCACGCTTCGTGGGTCCCATGGGGAAATAGTCGGATCGGTTCAGCCTGTCCGGGCAATGCGGGCCGGCCCGCACGGTGAACAGCGGGCCGTCTCAGGCAGTGGGTGGGCCGGCCGAACCGGCCCAGCCCACCCCGTTTTGGCCCGATAAAACTTAAAACGCCTCTAGAACGTAGAATCGATGTCGGATTCATGTGCCGTCAGTGACGACACGTTCCTTAGATCGAGGATAAATGTTTGAGATGGTTTCAGGGGTTTTTCGACTCCCAAAACGAGGGGCTCGGGGCACGTCACGACGTTAAGTGGACGAGCGTTTTTTCTCGGGGGTTCTTGTTTTGGACGGCACTAACACATCCAATGTCCATTTTGAGCGCCGTTAGTGGCGTTGCGACCCTGGTGTTGAGCTGGAGTTTTCCAGTGTGGTTTCGGGCATCATAACCAGAGTTGAGGTGTGGGCCCCACGGCCCGTCTTTCGAGCTGCGTGCAGCACTTTGCAACTTTTTTCATCGGATGTCCGTTTGGGGCATGCGAGCAGTCCTTTTTGGGTGTTTTTCCAAGGGAATTGCATTGGCGCAGTCTTCCTGCTTTAATTTCGAACGGTGCTGTGGGCCCCACGAGGGCCGTTCCGGGAGTTGGCGGTGATTTCCAACTTTACCACCCAGTGTCCATTTCAGACAAGTGATTAGTCAAACTTGTGTACTTTTTCAAGAGGATCACAATGGTGCGATACGTTCGTTGTGCTTCGGGACCGGGATGTGGGTCTCACGTAGCACCGCTCGTGTGCGGTGCACCGAAATGCATCTTTTTCTCTGGATATCTGTTCCACTCAAGTGAGCAGTCCTTTTGATGTGTTTCCCGAGGGGATCGCAATGGTGCAATGCGCCCGGCTATTTTCAGGGCCGAGGCTCGGGATCACGGGACGCCGTTCAGGCGTAAAGCGGTGTTGGAGAATTTTTTGTCGTATATCCGTTGGAGGCGTGTAATTAGTCGATCTCACATGTTTTTTCACTAGGATTACAACAGTGTAATCTGTTCAGGCGGGTAGAGCCTCTTACGCGATCTTATTAAATGTGGAAATATGAAGGTGCCCTGGTGGCGGTTCTTCTACCGTGTTTGTTGCGGATCCTTGGCATGTGATCGCGTTCACTCATGTGTGAGTTAAGTATATGTTTAAAGAGATGTAGTTGGCCGTGCCTGGGCCGATGAGGTGGCAAGTTGGAGTTGTTACATTTACACCCTTCGTGTTGACGTTGGATGTCGTGTGCATGATAGCCTTTGGGCTAGAGATGTGGTATACTCTGGGAGTATACGAGAATGCTTAGAGGTACATGATGTAGTACGTGCCTGAGAACGTTTGTGCTTGGTTAGGAGATGATCTGGGGCCACACGTCGTGTGGGCCCCATGTGCATGCCATGTTCTGCTTTACGTACCTTTGTCCTCTTGCGACATAGAGGGTCCTCCTGTTCGTGATGGTTTCGACCAGCTGGGTTGAGTGGTTTCCCTGGTTTTGTTCTAGAGTTGGGTGGTGGCGCGATACCCACTTCGAGTTCTATTGTCCAGTGTTGTACCATCTAGTAGGGATGGCCAGAGCAGTTCCGGGTTTACCCTCCAGCAGAGACTGGGCAGTGGGTTTCTCACTGACTTCTAGGGTTTACCCTCCAGCAGAGACTGGGCAGTGGGTCACCCGATACTCCTAGGGTTTACCCTCTACTAGAGACTGGGCAATGGGTCACCCGATGATAGTCCTAGGGTTTACCCTCCAGCAATGACTGGGCAGTGGGTCACCCGACGACACTCTTAGGGTTTACCCTCCAGCAGAGACTGGGAAGTGGGTCACCCGACGACACTCCTAGGGTTTACCCTCCAGTAGAGACTGGGCAGTGGGTCACCCGATGAATCTTGAGGGTCTACCCTCCAGTAGGGAAGGGAAGTGGGTCGCCCATCATCTTATTCCAGGTCTACCCTCCAGTAGGGCTGGGTAGTGGGTCGCCTGTCAACTTATTCCAGGTCTACCCTCTAGCGGGGCTGGGCAGTGGGTCGCCTGTCAACTTATTCCAGGTTTACCCTCTAACGGGGCTGGGCAGTGGGTCGCCTGATGATGTATTAGGGGTTACCCTCCAGCGGGGCTGGGCAGTGGGTCACCCGATATCTTATTATGAATTACCCTCCAGCAGGGCTGGGCAGTGGGTCACCCGTTGGGTTTTCAGACTCAGTTCTTCCTACTAGGCTAGTCTGTGGCTTTACTCCGTGACTACTAGATAGAGACCCTTGTTGTATGGGTCAGTGATGTGAAAGCTTTGACTTTGAGGAGACCTCTCGACTGTGGGGCAGTGACGAGGTGTGGCTTGACGCTCCCCCAGAACTCTCAAGTATGAGGGGCGCTTTCCCCACCGAGACACGTCCTTGTGACACGACCTAAAACTGTGCGGACGAGTCAGTGCCACCCAAAGCAGATAGTGTCAAGGTGTGGTGATTTGAGCCCCTTGACTTGCAGTTCGGGGATGATGTGCGGGATGCTGGGCATCGATGGTGTTTACTTCTGGGACTATTGGCTACTCACTTTCTTGGGCTGAGCTATGGGATGGATATCCCCTTACGATCTTGTTCGGGCTTCTTGTTTGAGAATATGGTTATGTATATAACTTGTTCCAGTACCCTCTTATTGGTCTTGGTTACTCTCCCTCCAGGAGAGGTGAAGACGCGCAGGGTATGCCACATTCTTTCCGTGTCTAGCTTCTCATGGTTGGACGAGTCTACTCTCCTGCTCTAGGTAGAGAAGACTCGATGAGAATTTTATCTTCTCACCGTTTCTAGCTCTTTTTGTCTGGACGAGTCTACCTCCTTTCTCTTGTTGGGTTGAGCTGGACTCTCTACTGTTACTCTTTACTACACTCTCGATTGTACTCCTTTACTTTTCCTATTCGATCTATTGCTCACCCTTAGGTACCTCCTTTGTTTCTCCCTCGAGCCTTCGGGGTATCCTACTGAGTATTTTTAGACTCACCCCTTCTTGGGCTTTTCCCGCACTTGGTGTTCCCTTGAAAACGACAGATAGGTTGGTCATGACGATAGAGGAGCTTAAGAGTTCAGGATCTTGGACCGCGTGCGGTGGTCATAGTTGGGTTCCAGGTGTGGGACGATCCCAACTGTTTTACTTTTGTTTACCTGTTTCCGGGTTGTGGCACTTTTCTGGTTGGGCTTGTGTTTTGCCCCTTTTCTTTCCAGCTTTTACTTTGTACTGTTTAGAGGTCGATTCACTTTGTGGTTTATTTATAGCAGTTGGTACTTTGATTTTATTTTTACTCTGCACTTTTGCATTGAGTGTGCTGCGTGTGTGTGTACAGGTACTTAGGCAAAGGCCTCCCTGAGTTGTATAGCCTTCGACGCCAGTCACCAGCCCCTGGCCTATAGAGGCGGGCTTGGGGTAGTTGCAGCTCGAGCCTGGGTAGGGTCAGGTCATGACCGAAATACCTTCCTTCTCACATACAATTGAAGATATCTAGATCAAAGTTCAATCTTTGAAAAATATTGGAATTTATGAATTTGATCAAATAAATCATCAATGCGAGGTAGGGGATACTTGTTTTTTATTGTAATAGCATTGATCTACCTATATTCAACACACAACCTCATAAATCCATCTTTCTTCTTAATGAAAAGAAAAGGGGATCCCCATGGAGAAACGCTAGGGATAATAAATCCTTTATCACTTAATTCCTTTAGTTGTTTCTTCAGTTCTATTAGTTCCATAGTGGCCATTTTATAATGAGTCTTTGATATAGGCCTTGAACTAGTAATTAAATCAATAGATAACTCAACTTCCCTCACAATAGGATGTCCATGTAAATCCTCTCGAAACACATCAACATATTCTTGCACAATAGGTACATCCTCTATTTGAACATTCCTTTCCTCACCTATAGATATTGTGTTCTCTTCCTCCCCAATAATTGAATTTAGTAGAGCTAATGGGGGTGGATGTAGATGAGAAACAAATGGAGTGGTTTCTGCTCTAAAGATAAGGGATTCTACACCATTCACATAAATTGTAACTTCATTATTCTTACAACAGATTTTTGCATCATAATTGGAAAGGCAATCCATATTTAGGATTATATCAAAGTAGATCATCTGTATGATGATAAGGTTTGAGACTAAGTCATGCTTATGTGTCATAAGGGCGATTGATCGACACATATTTTTTGAATTTATACTTACCTTAGGAGTCTTGAATGACGACTCATTTATTAAATAAAATTGGAAATATCTAATTTTCATGGAAAACTGGGAAGATATAAAAGAATGCGATGATCCAGAATGAAATAAATTATTTTATATATTTGAGGAAATAATTAAAGTACCTTCCACCACATCATTAGAAACTTCAACCTCAGCAGTTTTGACAACATAAGATTGGCCTTTCTTCCTTGTATTTTTTTGAGGCCCACTTCCTTGACGCTTTGGACAATCATTAGCATAGTTCCTCATCTCCCTAAAATTATAGAATTTAACGTTGATAGCTTCTTCCATTCCCTTTGAATCACCAGTATGATGGAATTTCTATACACACTTATAGCACACATATTTTCCTTTTATGTAGGCACCATGGTGTTTCCTTCCACAAGTATCGCATGTTGGAATATTCACCTTTTTATTCTTCCATTTATCCATTATAACCCCCACCACCCTCTTCTTCTCTTGTTTTCCCTTGAATTCATAAGACCTAGAGAATTATTTCTCTTTCTTGATAGCATTTGAGATAATATATTCATATGATGAGAAACTTTGGGAGGCTAGTGCCCTTCAGAATAATGGTTTTAAACCATAAAATAATCGATCGATATTTATTCTTGGATTACATATATAGTCTGCAACATGCCTTGATAACCTTGTAAAATTAGCTTTATACTTTGCAAAATTTTCATCCTCTTTCTGTCTGAGACTCAATACTTGCCTCTCCATATCCGCTCGTTGTTCACGAGAAAAATATTTTTCTAGGAAAATTTCCTTGAAATCCCTCCATTTTATTTATTCTTCCTCCACCGTGTTTTGAATTAATGACCACCACTAATCTACATCTACTAATAGAAGATAAACTGCCATGACAACCTTCTCTCTTTCGTTACATCCCAAAGCAAGAAATATCTTCTATAAAGAACATATCCACTGCTCCACTGTGAATGGGTTTGTAGTCCTATTGAATGATGGAAGTTATTGTTGCATAAAGTGGTTTAAAATTTCTCCTCCACATTGTGGATCATGATGCTACATAAGATTAAGGTTATTGTTCATAACCCGAGTTAGTTGTTCCATTATAGTTATAAGTTTCTCAACACCAGTCGTAGCTCTAGAGCCAACATCATTATCTTTCATAGGAAGTAAATCCCTATATGGGATATGCACATTCATTTTGTTTCCATTCCCTCTACTAGATTCCATTTCAAAATAGTTACATACACTATATTAGGTTATGAATCATAATGTATAATCTCAATTTAGAAAAATAATTGTCATAAATTGAAATCCTATCCATAGCTAATCTCATAATCATGGTTTCTTTGAATTTTTTTTCATTTAATTCCTTCATAATGGTTTGTAAATAAAATGTGAATTATACTAAGCATATCCCCTAAGAGTGTCAAAACAGGTGTACAATAAGACCCGTTGTCGTGTACCAGGATACCCTGGGTCAAGGCCGAAACTCCTTGTCGGAGTTGTTATTCCTAATTGCATTTTTTCCAGAACCACATCCACTGGTAGTATCCAGAAAGATATGTATTTTTTAGAAATATCCACAAAATATATTCCTTACCAAAATTCATGGATGTTCTTTTATGTTTATCCTCAAATATTATCTTCGGGTTTTGTTCCCTATTCTACATTTTCTAAATCTAGTTTCTACGTCTTCTACTAAACTTCCTTTGATACCAACTGCAAGGAACCAACCCCAGTTTCCCGAAGTCAGTGCCTTATTTAATTACATTGGCTTGATTACAAGAAAGCCATATCTTGAAGGAATGAATAATTTAGTAGCTTTGGAAAACAATATATATACATAAGTTCAACATTAAAACTTGAAATGAAATACAATGTATCAACTTCTTTTGAATCACACATAATCTCCTAGATTATCCTTGCAAATCATTCATAATATTCTTCTTCAAAGTCTGGGGAAATTAAAACATGTGAAAGGGGTGAGATCAAATTATTAGTAAGGGTAAATAATACATCGTAAGAAAATAAAAACAATAGGCTTGATGAATAACTAAATACGCATGCCTTTAAAAATATACTTGAGCATAATATGGTAGGAATAGAAAACTGATTAAATAATGTTATAAAACATAACCATAGACATTATAATAGTTGAATAATAACATGGAATATCAATCTGTATCTTCTTAATGAGGGAATTCATAATTCTAGACATTCTAAAATATATTTTCAAGGCCTCTTCCAAGACATCTGAAAATGATTAAGGCCTCGGCCAAAACCATATCTAAAAATGGGAAAGGCCTCATCCAAGACCATATCTGTTTTGTCTCATGAGACATACCGATACATAGAGAGGCTATAATAGGCCTCACCCATCACTTTAAAATTCTAATGAATTCCTCAGATTAAATGGGATAAACATAAACAACATGAACATATGAAATAACTTTCCCCAATATGTACACATAAACACTAACCATTTTGAGTAATATGGATAATGGTTTCAGGATAGCACATCCATACTCAACCTAACAATAAACCATTAAATAAAATATGTTAGATGATATCATAAAATATTAGTCCCAATATGGTTCAACAATAGTGTTGAAATAGATAAAATTACTCTTATAAAACCATCAAGTAATTCTGGAGATAAATACTCTTTTACTTTGAAAAGAACAGTTCCTTTGAAAAAATATTTGTATAAAAAAAGAATTAAAATAATATAGTTTTACCATAATAAAAAGAGGGATTTTATAAAAATAATGGTGGATAAAAACATATTATAGTGTGTACTTGTACATAAGTAATAATTCGATAAGTTCCCTTGAAATAGGCTTGTATTTTGGGAAGAATTTTTGAAAGATCATTTTAAAGCATGTAACTCCCCGTAAAAAAAGGATTTTGGTTGGTAAAATTATAGATAAAATTAATATAGAATTTATGAGAAATAAATTAGAATAAATAATAATTTCATTGAGGTAATTAGAGGATAAGATTTACCCGAATGAAAATGGAGGTTCTGTAACACCCCGAGCTTCCACGATACGCTTCTCATTCAATGATGCAATAGCTTGCATTGTACGCAACTTCGAGTTCTAACACACCGCAACTAATCAAAGTAGCCGTTATGAATAGTAATACCCACTTTTTAAAATTATAGAAATGTTATATTTCAAAATGGACTTCATTTTTGTATTCGTAATATCGAAATTATCCAATGTTGAATTTTTTGTAATTTCCTGAGAACATCCAATTTTTATGAATAGTGAAAAATACTTAAAAAAAACTTTTTTAATCAAATATTTTATAGTGATAAATTATAATATTGAGTGGTTTTAGAGTATAATTAGAATATATTTTTACCATTTTATCCAATGGTGGTCATTATAATAAATTTCACATTGAAATTGGACATAAACAATTGTCAATCTTTTGATATATATTGTTTCTTAAAAACACGCTATTTGTTGTGACAGTGGGAATTAATTATAAAATTAATTAATTCAACTTATATGTTTGGAATTTTTTAAAATAGACATCATTTTTGAATTCGGAATATCAATTATAGCTTAGGGTGAAATTTTGGCATTGTTCTGAAAAACTTCAATTTTTGATGAATAGTGAAACCACTAAGTGGTTGTTAAAAAACTGATTTTTCGTTAAAATGAAACATTACCACTTCTGTGTTTTGAATTTCAAAAATCCGACATACATGGTTGTCATTAGGATGTAAAATGTGGTTCAATGGGATTAAAATAATTTTTGGTGAATAGTAACTTTTAAGTTTAATTAATCGCGATTAAAGGTAATTAGTGTGGTTTAAGGTAAAAATAATGTTTTAATAATATGAGATGAGCTTGACACATGTCCTAACCTCATTGGATGTGCCATGACCGACCAATACAATCCATGGATCAACTTGGGGACCCCATGGAGCCACTTTAGTTGGAAAATGACATAAATACCTTTTATTTAATGTTAAAGAAAAAAGGTCACAAACAAGAGTTGTTTTACTAAAACAATTTTTAAATGGGGTTATAAAATTTCTATTTTTGACTATAAATAGTAATTGGAAATATAAAAATATTTCCTACATCATAGTATTTTTTTATAATTTTTAGACATTAAATAAATTAAATTATTTATGACATCATGATGATGCAGCGATGACCTCATTATTTAACAATTTAAATAAAATAAAAAGATAATGTAAAATACAAGGCTTACACTTGTCAAAAACCTATTGGATGAGTAGATTTCGAACCCTTATCACCTTATCCTAGAAGTATAGAAGTGTGGGACCTTTAGAATCCGAAAATCATTGTTTAATAAAGTAACATTTTATTACTTTCCAAAAGTGCCCCTCCTCTCCACTTATAAAAGGCCCCACCTCTACCACCTCATTCACACTTTCAATCCATTTGGCTCGGAAAACCTCTACCCAAATACTCTCCCAAATTCCCCCTATTACTCCTAGAAGCCTCAATTTGGGCAAAACTCATCCCAAGGAAGCCTTTTCCTCAAATCAAAAAGTGTTACCCGATTTTTAGGTAATGTCTTCTCTAATGTTGTTTTGTTTTATTTTGATTCTCCAACCCCCTAAACTCTTTTTATTCTTTTCTTTTGTAACAAAACCAGTATCCTAAATATACTAGGATGTTGTTATAATAAGTATTCGAGCTGCACTTACACACACCTACATCTAATGGTTAAAGAACATACTGTTTCTGTGGATGGCGAATTTCTGCCTCACGAAACGATGATTGTTCAAATTATTTTAACACATATAATGGTGGCCATTTTGATGACACTATTTTCATATATGATATATATATTATGTTTATGTTTTCCTTATCCTTATGTATTTCTCATTTATGGCATACTTTATGATTTCCATTATGGGTAAACGCGATAATTTCATTTTAGGAAGTGCGGACTACCGCCCCCTCAAAGTGATTTGAATCGTTAATGCCATATGTGGGATGTATAAAGGATGGAGTAAATGGTATTATACATTATATTATACTGGAATTATATTATAACTTTCTATAATTGTAACTTCATTCCATTTAATATGAAATAGAAATGAAAGTAGCGTTCATGCGTACGTACGACTTACCGTCTCCATGAATGGTGCATTTCATTTCTTACCTCTAAATGTCATGTAATATTATGAATGAATGTATATACTGGATATATATGAGATATATGATATCTATATCATGAATATAATTCTGGATATAACGGATATTTCACCACATGAACAACTCGTAATTATAAGAAGACTATTTTTGACTCAAGTACCAAAGATCGACAAAACGACCGTTATTAACTTAAATAATTACATAATGTTCATAACATTGTAATAAGTGATATAAAAGGGATAATGAACTTGAAAAAGGTTCTTAATAAAGTAGATATTAACTCTAGTTTATTATTCAGGAGGTTAAAGAACGGTCGAATCAAGTCAGACACAAGGTAAGGGAACTTCTTAACCCAATTTCCATTCTTTGGGTTAATCTCCTACTTTCAAATTATGTCATGATATTATTATGTCTTATTTTGTATTTTTACTTTATTTATGTGTACCTATAGTGAATACACATAATAGATCTATCTTATTTTAAAAATGATCTTTTTAAGGACTTCGTCTCAATCTCCTTTCATTGAGGCATATTTGGTTTTATACACAACTTTCTTTTATACGGTGTATAAACCCCTTTGACTTTTATGTTTATTCAAAAGGGATCTTTTTTATACGAAGCGTTTTACTAAAAAACAAAAAGGGAATGTTTTTCTTTCCATACATATGCGGCGACAACGACTTCTCTGCCGCCATGACCATTATTTGAGTTTCGACTTCCTCTACAAGCCATCACTTTTTATTAATGAAAAATAAATACAAAGTTTTAACATTCTTTTATTTTGGTATTGAAAATGGTTTTGAAAGCGTCTTTATTATATCAATGTGTTGTATTTATATCTTGTGATTGAAATGTGAAAATGTTATGTTTCCTTTATGCATGTTTTATGTGATACGATTATGTTATGGTTTATGATATGTTTAAACCTATTCATATGAGGAATGCATTGGACTTAATAAGTGACGGGTGGAGCCTGCTATAGCTCCTCGATGCATCGGCAGGTCTCATGAGACAAACTAGTGTCTTGGCACGAGGCCTTGACAAAATCTTATTTGTGGTCTTGGCACGAGGCCTTGGCTATGTGGTTATGATTGTATGGCATTATGCATTCCATCATTATGAAAGTGGTTATTGATATTTCATGTGGTTATTCGACCAGTAGAATATCCATGTGAAGAAGTAAATGACATTATATCATTTTACTTTTGCCATATTATGTTGATGTTCAAGTTTAAAAGGCTTTTGTTTTAGTTATACATTGCCTTAAATGTTTATTTTTATTTATGAAATCTTCCACAATATTGTTATCCTTACTGAGCATCTGAGCTCACCCCTTTCAATGTTTTATTATTTTCCAGGATGTGAAGAAGTATTTTATGAATGACCTGCAGGGATAGTCAGAAGAGGATATGAGTGTGGACTATGGAGACTTTGTTATTGTAGTTTTTCACCTTATATTGTAATGTAACATTTATGAATGTATCTAGTGTTTCCAAGGCTACTAAACTAATCGGTCTTTCGAGACTTGATATTTTGTGATCATGCCAATGTTACGAAGTAATGCACCGACTCTGGGTAGCTGGGGTCGGGGCGTTACAGGTTCAGGTAGAAAATCCTTACCTTATGTCCGAATATGTTTTTCTCTTGAACTTAAGGCCCTAGAATATAAAATTAGACTTATTAATAACTTAATTCAGAACCTATTAGACATGTATTTTATTTATTATAATTTTATTAAGTTTATTTATGGTTGTTTTTATGGGTTAATAGATTTAATATCATTGTTTGTGAGTTCTTGTTTCATTAGTTTTCATGATCAGTTCATTTGTATGGAAGTTAATGTAAAATGATAATTGAATTATAGAATTGATGTTATATGTTATTAATTTTTATACAGAAGGTTAAATGATCATATAATTCAATTGGTTACTTTGGGTGAGGATGAATCATTAGATAAAATTTTAATGATAAATGCTTGGATTAATTTGGTGGTTTTTCGATCACCACAAACTCATTTTGTTTTATAAATTAATACCATGTGTACAAAATAATTCCAGAACATTAAATAGGATATATTACATATATTATGATCTGGTTCAATCATAAAATAGGTATCATGACAAGAACTGAATATGATAACAGAAGTTGAAAACCCTTCATCCTTGAATGTGATAAATTAACACTTCTGAGACGGTGTTTTCATTTCTAGCATAAAAGGAGGGGAAAATAGAGATGATGATGAATTATTCCATTATCATAAAAAAATTATAGTACATGTAAATTACTGGAGTTCTCATAAAATTTGGATGGAGATAAGTGAGGAATGAAAAATAAATAAAGGAACTTGAAAGAAAATAAAAGAAACGAAAAGGGAAATTTAACTCTTGAATTTATCTTCCTTGATAGCCTCTTTAGGGGAAAGGATTTGGTATTTTTCAGAGATAAAGGGATTATGTACATGAGGAGGATATTGGGAGGATATTTTAGATGAATTTATACAAGGCACAATTATTGAGAGGAGTGAATAGAAGATGGAGTGAGGGGTGTTTTTTATAGTGGAGGAGAGGGGTGATTTTTTGAATATCTTATTTTTTATTTTATTATTTCCATCAAGAAAGAAAATAGTGTTGATTCATGTGACCCATAACAGTAATAAGTGAATGTGATTTCTAACCAAGTTTTATTACATCAACCATGATTCTAGGAATAGTGAATTTAACTGATAATGTATATATACGATAAATTATTGTATTTTACTTTTCATAAAAAATTTGAGTATTTCAGAAAAATCCCAAAAATTTACCATAAACATTTTTTGATGTGTAGAATTAAAAAATGAATTCCATTTTTTGAAAATAATTTTATAAATGTGATTATTTTAATTTTTAAATAAAATCATAATTTATTTGAAAAATAACAATTTTAAAACTATAATTCGTTTTATATCACCTAGAAAAATTAATCATGATATAATTATCTTATAACCTTAAGAAAATAAAATAATAATATGATTTACTATTAATAAGGGTCATATTACTATTCATATTTCTATACATAATGGTATATTACTATTTACCAAAAATTAATTTTTCTTATCAGACTCTAAATATCTTACTAAACGCAACCGTGTATGTCAGTTTCTTGAAATTCAAATCACAGAGGTGGAAAAATTATGTTTATTGGCTTGGTTATAACCAAGTGGTGTTTTTTAGAGACTTAGTGTTTCATGCATTCAATATTAAATATATTTATAAATCTTTGGCATGTTACAACATGGTCTTGCATTTGTGAGATAAAGAGAATTATCTTTCTTTCCTTTAGCAATTACCAAGTTACCTATGGTAAGCTTTCATTTCTCATCACCAAAGAACTAACATATCCATTATCATCAAGAATTCCAATGAATATTAGATTGAGATGAATAATAGGAACATGCCTCACATCCTTTAATAATAACCTACATTCAATATTAGTTTCCAAAAATATATTACGAATACCAGTGATTTTGGATGCACCATCATTTCCCATCTTCACATGTCTGAAACTCCCTGAAGTGTAATATGAGAAGAAATATCTTCTAGAAGTGACAAGGTAAGCTTTCATTTCTCATCACCAAAGGAACTAACATATCCATCACCATCAATAATTCCAATGAATATTAGATTGAGATGAATAATAGGAACATGCCTCACATCCTTTAATAATAACCTACATTCAATATTAGTTTCCAAAAATATATTACGAATACCAGTGATTTTGGATGCACCATCATTTCCCATCTTCACATGTTTGAAACTCCCTAAAGTGTAATATGAGAAGAAATATCTTCTAGAAGTGACAAGGTAAGACGTGCTAGAATCAATCACCCATGTCCAGTCTTGGCTTGCAAGACTGACCTGATTATCTTCCTGAATAATAACGATTTCTTCATTGAAAATTGCAACATCATTATTTTGGGTCTTACCATTATGATTCCTCTACTATTCCTACAACCTTATACACTTCCAAATGAATTGTTTGATCTTGACACAGTGGCGAACCTTCACGTTTTTAGAGTTGGTGTCTTAGAACCAACTGTTTTTACTTTGATTACATGAATATTTGATGTATTAAATATTAAATTAAACATCTTATTACATATTTTTCATTGTCCTGCATGACCATAATGTAATAACATCCTAGAGTATTTATTGCATTGATAAGTTCATAGTTGTTCCCCTCTATGATGAGAACCTTAAAGTTCTATGAAAATATTCTTAATATAGTTCTGCTGTTGGATAATATACTATGATGTGACACATAGTATGTAGACCATCAGGTGTGAGTACTCGTAAGAATATGAGACTTCTTCTCATGAAGTTCACACTTGATAATATCCATGATGGGAGATTATGGGAATAGACCCACCGGTAAGAATTGTACATGTTTTGGTATCATCAAATATTCCTATCTGTGATCATGTTTAATGGTCTTAGACTTTAATATTATCATTAATGCATGTAACAACTCACACACTTAGACTTTCTGATGAAAACCCTCATGCCATATGTTGGTGGGAAGTAGGGTATGTTGGGTGCATCATGAATGATATGTTATTAATGGATAATACAAGAAAGGGTTTGTTCATTCCATATTTATTGAAGTTGATATATCAACCCTTCGATTGAAATAGATCCTTCACCCTAAATTCCATGGACATGGTGTAATGATGAGTTTATTTCAGATAGTCAAAGAATGATGTATCAAGCATATTGGTTGATGACACAATCATGCAACCTTCTTGATGAGATTATGTGAGAAAGGGATTATATTACACAGTGATCATTTATATGTGGTTGTTATTGTTGTGGCTTTGAGTTCTTTCTCTTAGGTTTTTTGACCCATTGCTAGATAGTAATCTTGGACTTTAGGTAAGCCCACCTAATGCCAATGAGAAATAATCCTAGAGGGTTACACACTAAGTGTTTTTGGTGGTCATGATTAAATTATTTTTGAATTTAATTAATGAAATAAATATTATTCTCAAGACTGAGGAATAATTTTATTTAAGTTATATTGATCACATAAATTAAATAAATATTTATTCACCAGATTGTGAATAAAATATATTTATTTATTTTATTTAATATTTAATAAATAAACATTTACTAGTTTGTGAATAAAATATTTATTCAGGTGTTCAATAAATACATGAGGAGTTCAAACGGACCAAGTCATGTCCAGTGATAAAATAATTATTTATGAGCCAGTTAATATTATTTATCCATTTTATGCAAGTTGGTACACCACAAAATAATAATACTATTATTATTATTATTTGGCACAAGATTTCATTAATGGTCATAATTATATTTAAGGGATGTTCTACAATTAAATTTCGTAACAGAAATCCCAACTCTATAAAGAGACGACTACGTCTATTTCATAATCCATTTGAAACCAATTCCAAGTTTGGGAATATAGAATTTTTGCGCACAATGAATTCTCTCTTGACTCCTCATCCTCTCTCCCTATCAATAATGAGAAACCTAAGCGATAATTTCTTCAAGACCGAAGAATGAGCGATCAAGAATGAACAATGAAATACATTCGATTCTCCGTGCTAGGACCAATAGAATGAGTGACATTTTTTGGAAACCATTGAATCACGTGTGGATCACCACTAGAGGAACTCTACCCTTGGATCCTCACAAGTGCAACAAAGTAAATCTAGAAGGTCCTTTTTAGAGGATAAAAAATCATCAATGAAGAGAGTTCCTAATCCCAGGTATTTATTTCTCCATATATTAAATGAATTAATTATAAATTTGACATTCAAAATCCTCACTCTTGGTTTTGGGAAATAATTATTAAAAGAAATTTTAATATATCACCCACCGTCACATGCTTCCACTATGCCTCAGAACCAACAAGTGGTATCATAGGGGTCACATTTAATTTATGTTTATTTTTATTTTATTATTGATCTATGAATAATTTTGGTTAGATTTTATTTCATGTTATTCATTATTTAATTCAATTTGAATTAACATGTTATCTGTATATTAATAATTTTTGTTTAGTGTTTCATTTTCTTAAAGGTTTAATAAAAAATGAAGAATGACCAGAGATTCCATTGAGAAGTTCCAAATCATTGTCCAATAAAACTGGGTTACACAACGTATGGCCGAAGCACACGCTGTATACCCACACATAATGTATCAATATGAACTAAGTAATTAATTACATGTGGTTCTTTTATTGCACACCACATGTTGACCGGGCCAACCTGGCACACGAAAAGTGGATACAATTTGTGTAATTTGCATGTACACACCATGTAGTTTGGCTAAGTCAACACACTGAAGCCTCAGGCATGTGACTTGGATATACGATAACCGAGGTATATGATGTGTAACTACATGTACATGCCTTGTAGACTCCAATTAATGGAGAAAATTAAAATTACATTAAATTTGAAATTGCAACATTGAAACCTTATTTTATTGATTAACACACCATTGTGTGTTTGAAAATTTAATAATGGTTTTAAAAAATTTTAAATTCTCAATTAATTTATTCTAATTAATATGTCATTATTGGTTCTTTCGTTTATTTTCCATGAATTCCATTAATGATGGGTATCTCCAAATAAGATCGTATTATCATTAAGATGAAAGAGAATTAATTAATTAATTAATTAATTCAAATGTGTTTATCTTAAATAATAAAATAATGAATAATAAAATGAATTCTAGCCATTTACTTTTGCGTATTCATTGAATGTGTGAATGTTCATGAGATTGACCAAGACCTATGTATGTGTTTTCATTTATTTAATTAAATTTATTGCATGGTTTTTCAATTATTTAATATTAAATTAAAATATGGTCTGTGATTCATCCCTCCCTCCATTATTATATAGGAACAACATATCCAAGGATATTTATGTAATTACCTTTAACCAATACTTTGGTTCCCCTCTCGTGCGTGGGAGTAATAAATATTTGTAATTAATGTAGCATCCCAAGGAACGTGGGGAATGTTCAAGATGGAACCATAATGAATCCAACTCAGTGACATATAGGTGGGCACATGGAATGCTATAGCTCATGCCAAGTCCTATATAAAGAGTTATTTCTCCTAGGTCATAGGTTTATTTAATGTTCACTCATTAAATAAACTATTAGATAATCTCATGATTGGATCATTTAATTAATTAATTATTTTTTGTCTAATGCATAAAAATTATATTTATTGATGCAAGAACACAATCACATAAATGAATGAATTAATATTCAAAGACAGAATTTAAATAAAATTGATTATGAGTAAATGTTTTAACCAAACATGGTTAATTAATTAAGTAAAAATCAACTTAAATATTAAAAAGACAAGTAAAGGATAAAAAAATATAAAAATTTATGCATAATAAAATAAAATCCCTCAATGTAATATTAATTTAGACTAAGACTTCCATTGCTTGATTAATAATAAAACCCAATAGAATTATGTGTTTGACCAACCCTTTTCAGGACACTTACTTTTATAAGGGGAGTTCTTATGAAAGTTTCGGGTTGAATTAACCATTTTACATCAAGATAAGTAACCCTTTCTAGACATGGTGTAATTTGAAGGTATGTTTTGAGAAAATAAAATTCAGGATTTCTAGATTGGGGAGTCCACTCAACATATCAAGGAGCTACAAGCCCATAGTTGGCAAATACTTTACAACCTAAATACCTTAAAAATAGCTTGACCAAGCCTTTTAGTGTTATGAGAAGGGGAATATAGATCCTTTACATTAGAATTTCTTAGCAACTAGAAATTCCACATTCAATGGTGAGGCTATTGGGACTTGATAAAATAGTGGGAGATTTAATAAAATCAATTAATTATTTTTCACAAAAAAATGTAATCAAGAAAAGTTCTAATAATATATTCTTTTAATTATAGAATAAAATGAAAATCTCACTATACCTAGGATCAATATTGGATAAATACAATCTCCTTAATGGAAGTAACTTCTAGAAGTGGTTTAGATGCCTTTGGGTTGTTCAACACCATGAACAGAAATCTTACGTTCTAGAATCCTCAATTCATGATCCGTCTACTCAAGAGATGAGTGATAAAGAGTTCCTAGTCTACGAAAAATATATGAATGATGCGGTCGATGTTCAAAGTTTGATTCTTTCATCTATTTATAGTGAACTCATGAAATCTCATGAAAACATGGATGCATATAGCATGCTTGATATCCTCCATGGTCTTTACTAGGAGAGAACTAGATAGGAAAAGTTTGATATTTTAAAGGCACTCTTTCAGAGTAAGCTTGGAGAGGGTTCCTCGGCTAGGCCTCACGTAGTCAATATCATTGGATACATTTAGCGACTAGAGATTCTAGGGTTTAAACTCCCTAAAGAACTGAGAACTGATCTCATTCTGTCATCACTCCCTTAGAGATTCTCCAGTTTTGTTGTGATTTTTAATATGAACAACATTGATAAGTCAATACCATATCTCCTTATCCTCCTCCACAAACTAGATAAGTATATGAAGTGAGAAAATACTTCTGTACTTATGGTGAACAATCAAAAATGGAATGAAAATATATTTAAGCCCAAATATTTTTCACACCCTTCCAAGAAAAATAAGATAAAAGGTGAAGTAAGGGAAAATGATGCTGTCTGTTTCGTATGTGGCAAGAAGAGTCACTGGAAGAAAAACTACACCCAGTTAAATAAGCAATGAGAAGATTCAGGTGTGTTTATTATCGATTAGAATTTATCTATTTCTATAAATTGGGTATTAGATATAGCTTGTGGTTATCACATATGTTTTCAAATATATGAACAAAGTAGATTCAAAAAAAATTGACCGAGGTGAGGTAGATCTATGAGCATCCAACAGAGCTAACTTGCTGCTGTAGCTATTGGGGGCTACCCCTCACGTTACTGACCAAAATGATCTTGGTTTTAAAGGGTTATTATTATGTTCCTTCAGTTACCAAAAACATCATTTTTGTATCCAGACTAGATATAGATAGATTCATTTTCAAATTTAGAAATAAATGTTTCTTCTTTTATAAAGATATAATTTGTTATGGTAAGACACATTTACCTAATGATCTTTACAAGTTGTATTACATGAACTAAGTAATGGAAATTGATAAAGAAGTTACTTAACATGAATCATACCACTCCCAACTTTGGCATCACTGGCTAGGTCATGTAAATGAAAAATGATTGACAAAATTACATCAAGATGGATATTTAGATTATTTATAAGTAAAACCACTTGGTGCATGTCACACATGTTTATAAGGAAAAATGAGCAAATATCCATTTAATGGGAAATGTGAAAGGGATAAAGAGCTTCTTGAATTAGTTCATACTGATGTGTGTGGACCATTTCATGTTGAACCAAGGCATATGTACTCATACTTTATAACTTTTACTGATGATTTTAGTAGATATGGATATATTTACTTATTGAGGTATAAGTTGGATTCATTTGATAAATTAAAGGTATATAATAATGAAGTTTAGAACCATCTTGGTAGGAAGATTAAGAAACTCCGCTCAGAATTAGGTGGATAATATCTTAATCAATACTTTATTAATTACTTATGGGAGTTTGGGATCCTATCCCAACTCACTCCTCCTTACACGCCTTAGTGGAATGGTATAAGGGAAAGGGGGAACCACACCTTGTTAGACATGGTGAGACCAAGGATGATTGATTCTAGTATTCCATTATCCTTTTGGGGATATGAGTTATAAACAATGACACACATACTAAACCAAGTACCCACTAAATTGATAAATGGTATTCCATATGAATTTTGGAGTGGGAGAAAAACCATGTTATCAAATATACATGTGTGGGGAAGCGAATCATTTGTTAAGGCATATTTAGGTAACAAACTTTCACCCCAAGGCACAAAGTGTACCTTTATAGGATATCCTATGGAAACAAGGGGATATTACCTATACAAACCCTCATAAAAAGAGTTATAGTGGAAAGAAACACCATATTCCTTGAGAGGGAGAACATCTCCAAAAGAGATAGTGAGAGAGAGATAAAATTCAATGAAGTCTAGGATCAAGACACACAAGAGTTGGTATAGGATTAGATTCCACAAATCCCCATAGAAGAAGAAACTATTCTAGAAACACAAGAACTGTTTATGAGTACAATAGAGGTTAGAAAACTAGAACGACATGGTTTTCTAGTTACTAAGGATGATGACTCATTATTAGTTGATAATAATGATCCTCTAACCTACAAAGAAGAAGTATGTGGCATAGAAGTTTCATGGTGAAAAGAATCCATGAATTCTAAAATGGGTTCCATGTACCAAAACCAAGTCTATATTTTGGTAGATCCTCCAGTGGATGGAAATCATGTTGGTTTCAAATGGATACTCAAGAAGAAACTTGACATGGAAGGAAAAGTTAGTACCTATAAGGCACGAGTGGTTGCTAAATGGTTTAAATAACACCACAATATTGACTATGATAAAACATTTTCACCAATTTCAATGTTAAAATAAACCAGAATTTATATTTCTATTACAAATTACCATGACTATAAGATTTGTAAAATGGATGTCAAAACATCCTTCCTTAATAGGAACCTTCTGGAAGATGTCTACATGACACAACCTGGAGGGTTTGTGACTCTAAAGGATTCCAATAAGATATGCATGTTGAAAAAAATACATTTATGGATTAAAGTAAGCATCTATGTCATGGAACATTCATTTTGATGAATGCATAATGGAATTTGATTTTATAAAGAATGAATGCGGGCCTTGTGTCTACAAACAGTTTAGTGGGAGTGAAGGTGTGTTCTTAATAGTATATGTTGATGACATATTACTTATTGGAAATGAAATACCAGTCTTATAGTCTGTTAAGGCATGATTGATTAAATGATTTTCCATGAAATACTTGTGTGAGGTAGCATATATTATTTGGATTAAGATCCATCATTATAGATCCAAGAGGTTGCTCGGCCTAAGTCAAGGTACATACATTGACAAGATACTGAAGAGATTTAGTATGACAAAATATAGAAGGGGATTGTTTCCAGTGTCACATGGAATTCATATTTCCAATAAAATGTGTCCTTAAACCCATGAAGAAAGAAATATAATGTCAAGGATTCCATACGTATAATAGATTCAGCAATTCATGTATTCTATACAATGTAATAGGCTAGATTTCACCTACGCATTAGGTACGTTAGGTAGATATCAAGCTATTCCATGTGACCACCATTGGATGGTAGTCAAGAATATCCTTAGGTATCTAAGTCATACTAATGATATGTTCCTATTTTATGGAGGAGATGAGGAACTAGTCATCATAGGATATACATATGCTAGTTTCTAGGCTGATCAAGATGATGTGAAGTCACAAATGGGATAAGTATTCACTTTGAATGGAGGTGCTATGAGTCGGAAGATCTCAAATAGAGCTGTGGTTGTAGATTATATAGTAGAGTCCAAGTATGTTTAAGCTTCTGAGGTAGCTTAATAAGAAGTTTGGATGCACAATTTAATCCAAGAGATTGATTTGGTACCTATAAGTAAAGATCCCATCACACTCTATTGTGACAATACTATAGAGGTGGCTCTCACAAAAGAGACAATGTCACATCAGCTGATGAAGCACATATTTCGAAAGTATCATCTCTTGAAGGATTTTTATTAGATAGCTGCAATTGCAGTAAGAAGTATTTCCATGGAAGACAATGTGGCAGACCCCTTTACTAAAAACTTGAATCAGCAGAAACATGATTATCATGTGAGATCTAGCATACTAAAAGTCATAGGAAGTTGACTCTAGTACAAGTGGGAGTTTTTTAGAGTTGGTGTCCTAGAAAAAACTGTTTTTACTTTGATCACATGAATATTTAATGTATTAAATATTAAAGTAAACATCTTATTATATAATATTAATTGTTTTTCCGGACCACAATGTAATAATGTTGTAGAGTATTTGTTGCATTGATAAGGTCATAGTAGTTTTCCGCTATGATGAGAACCTTGAAGTGCTATGAAAATATTATTAATATAGTTCTCTGATTGGATAACATAGTATGATGGGACACATATTATATAGAATGTCAGGTGAAAGTACTCATAAAAAGACAAGACTTATTCTCATGAAGTTCACACTTGGTAATCTCAAAGATGAGAGACTATGAGAACAGACCCGCCAGTAGGAATTCCCCATGTTTTGGTATCATCAGATATTCCTATTTGTGAGTGTCTATAATGGTCCTTATACTTTAAGATTATCATTAATGCATTTCATGACTCACACACTTAGATTTGCTGACAAAAACAATCCTGCTATACGTGGGCGGGAAGTAGGGTGCATTGGGTGTGTCATGAATGACATGTTATTAATGGATAATTCAAGAAAGGATTTGTCCCTTCCATATTTATAGAAGTTGATATCACTATCCTTTTATTGAAATAGAATAGTCTCCATAAATTCCATAGTCATGGTGTAACAACGAGTTTATTTCAGATAGTCAAAGAATGTTGTATCAAGCATATAGGTTGATGATACTATCATGAAACCTTCTTTATGAGATTATGTGAAAAAGGGATTATATTACGTAGTGATCATTTGTATTTGGTTTTCATTATTGTGACTTTAAGTACATTCTCTTGGGTGCCTTGACTCCTTGCGAGATAGTAATCTTGGACTTTAGGCTAGGCCGCCTAATGCCAATGAGAAAGAATCCTAGAGGGTCACACACTAAGTGTTTCTGGTGGCCTTGATTAAATTCTATTTGAATTTAATTAATGTAATAAATATTATTCTCAAGATTGAGGAATAAATTTATTTAAGTTATGTTGATCACATAATTTCAAAAAATATTTATTCACCAAATTTTGAATAAAATATATTTATTTATTTCATTGAATATTTTATAAATATTTATCTACTTGTTTGTGAATTAAATATTTATTTTAGAGAATAAAATATTTATTCAGGTGTTCAATAATTACAATAGGAGTTCGAACAGATCAAGACTATGTATGGTGAAAAAATAATTATTTTCTAGTCGGTAAATATTATTTATCCATTTTTCACAAGTTGGCGCACCAAAAAATAATAATGGTATTATTATTATTATATGGAATGCGATTTCATTAATGGTTATAGTTATATTTAATGTCTATTATGAAATTAAACTTTGTAACTGAAATCCCAGCTCTATAAATAGACGGCTAAGTCTATTGTGTAATTTATTCAAAACCAATTCCAAGTTTGGGAATAAAGAATTGTTGCGCACAAAGAATTATCTCCTGACTCCTCTTCATATATCCCTCCCAAAAATAAAGAAACCCAAGAGATAATTTCTTCAAGACTAAAGAACAAGCGATAGAAAACGAACAATGCAAGACATTCAATTATCTGCGGTAGCACACGAAGAATGAGTGACACTGTTCGAAGACCATTGAAGCATTCGTGACTCACCGCTAGAGGGATTATACCCTTGGATCCTCACAAGAACAATAAAGAAAAACCTAAAAGGTAATTTTTGGATGATCAACAGTCATCATCAAATAATGTTCCTAAGCCCAGGTATTTATTTGTTTAGATATTAAATAAATTATATATAAATTTATGTGAAAGATCCATGTTCTTGGTTTTGGGAAATGATTGTTAAAATAAATTTTAATATATCACCGACCATCGCATGCTTCTTTTACACCTGGAACCAACACATGTAATATCTCGATCAAGATTTTGATCACTTCATCTTTTGAAGAATTTGGTCATGGGGTTATCTTACTCTTCTTCTTCCCTGCCATTTATTCTTCCCTTGTGTTTCAATAAAAAGAGCCTCTGATTCAGGTGTATATCCATAGTGTTCTTTTTTCAGGACTCTTCATTTAGAATTCAATCTTTCACTATCTCCACGGTGAGAGTTCCATATAGAGTTGAATTGTTGATTGACACAAGAAGCGTGTACCACATCTTTGGTAAAGAACTTAACATCAAAAGTGCCTGCAACTCATCATCATCATCATTTCCATAGAATTAAACTGATTAATAGTATATTGGAACTCACTTATGTGATCTGATATGTGGGTCACATCTTTTTTACTTTAATTTGACAAGATGACGTATCTGATTTTCTTTATTCTATGCAGTTGTCCTTGCATACATCTTTTGTAATTTTATCCAAAGAATGGAAGCATCATGTTCATTTTCAAAATTTTGGAAGATACTCTTGTTGATCCACTATCTGATTTAGGTAGTGCATTTCAGGTTGAGTACGACCCACTCTGCAACAACTGGTAGGGTATTGGATGATGTATTATCACTGGATTTACCACTTATTGATGATGCCTCCTTTCGCACTGAAATGAGATTAGTGGTATCCACTTTTGGTTTCTATAAATCTTTGATATATAAAAGATCATCCATTTTGAGTTTCTATATGGCATAATTAAAAGCAGTAAGATTAATCATATCACTAGTATTTTCATCCATTGATGCATTTAAGAATTTTTAAAATCTAACCATAATGATATGTTCAAAACAGTTGAAATAGCTAGAATCAACTCCTGGATCTCTGAAAATAGACTTCGATTGGGCAAGATATAGCCAAAAAAATTTCAACGGTCTAGATTGACCGATGATGTGGCACTATCGTGGCTTTCCGGAACAGTATCTAGAAAAATCACAGGAAATTCACCGCCAGTGTGAACAATACCATATTCTCCGACAAAGGGTACTATAACACCCGATTTTTGACCTAAACTTTGACCGCCTCTACCGAATTCATTTCAGATCCATTTTGGACGCTGATTGCGCCATATGAATCATCACACTGAGAACTTCATAGATCTGGGCACAAATTTTTTTTATGGTCATCATAAAATCCTCTATTCCCATCACCATTTCAACCCCACTGGCTCTGATACCACTTTTTTGGGGTAGTGGAAGTTCATGGCGGCGAAAAACACACAAACAGATGAAGAAATTGGAAGAAAACAAGGAATTAACGTGGTTTGAAAAGGGTTTCCTTTGTACATTGGAGAAAAGGGGGCCATTTTTATTACTCTTCTATGAATAAAATCTTGGAGGATCACATTGATTATAGATAACTAATCATAGAATTTTGATCCCATTTTATATAGGAAGGAATACTAGTTTTTCTTTGGTGGTTTTGGTAGTTTATCTATACTTGAATATTCATCCACCGGGTGATTCAAATTCTACTTGGGTTGGTTGATATCCATGGAAGATGCCACTTCCAACCAAAAACCCTTCCTCTGCTGATTTCTCCCTAATTGGGAGGGCCCCCACAAAGGGTGAAAAATATAAAATTTGAAAGGAGAAAATTATTCTTTATATGGGATGGATGAACATTAATTATTCCATCTGAAAAGATAAACTATATCAAGTTAATAATGATAGCACACTTGTTGATATAACATTATATGAATATTTTGAATTTTCAAACACTACCATAATTTTAACCTTTAACACCACAAAAAAAGGGCTTTAATGGTGATAAAAAATGCTATGTAATCAACACTAAAAAACGATGTTGTCCTTAGCACCATTAAAGGGAGAGACCCCTTTATCATCACTTAGAAAACACTGATAACAAGGGGCCTTTATCAGCCCTAAAAAAGTGATGATAAAGGTGGGATTTTATCAGTTCTAGTTTATCATTGATAAAAGGAAACATTTATTAACGCTTTATTTAGTACTAATAAAGCGAACCCTTTATCAATTATTTCATTACCACTGATAAAGGGGAGCCTTTATCAGCACTAGAAATATAGATGATAAAGTCCCTACTACCACAATGTGTTATTTTAATAACCATACCCTACAACCAAAACACCTATATGCACCTGTATACAAATACATAATTTAATTGAAATAAATTTTACATCATAAATTCAAAACACACACACTATTATATACTTTTAAAACACTTTATTATATAATTACATTGGCAATTACTATCTACAAACATTTAAAAACATCAATGTTTCATCGTCTTTGGAACTCGTGACCCCCTCTCAAAAAATCCCAACCAAGGTATTGGTTATTGAACAAATAAACCCAAATTGAGAAAAATAACCCACCTATATCAAAAAAATATTATGTTAGTAATACTATAAATAAATAAAAAAGACATAAATATTAAAGAATACATTAATAAAATGTCAATTTTAAATAAAAGGACACACTTAGAGTCATACCGGTCATACCGTGCATCAAAATTAGTAAGATCAAATTCCTACACATCAGAAATGAATTATGAATAATTTTATTAAATTATAAAAAAAATCCAAATATGTTTTCTTGGTTTTGAGTATGTCATTTGTCTTTTTAACTAAAATGTCATTTTAAACCACAAACACACACCTTGAGTCATACTGGCCACATCGTGTTCAGTTTAATGTGAGACTAATTCGTACACGTCAAAAATGAATTATGAATCATTTTACTAAAGTACAAAGAAAATCAAAACACATTTTCTTGGTATTTAGTGAGTGACACATGTTTTGACCTAATATGTCAATTTTAGATTGATAATGAACACTTTGAGTTATACCAGTCACACCATGCATCATATTTAGGTGAGACTAATTCCTACATGTACCAAATGAATTATATATATTTTTAGTAAAATATAAAAACAATACGAATGTTTTTTCTCAGTTTTGAGTATGTCACTTGTGTTTTTTACTAAAATGTCAATTTTAAATAAAAAGAAACAATTAGATTCATAACAGTCACACCGTGTGTTGGATTTAGGTGAAGTTAATTCCTACACATCAAAAATGACTTATGGATCATTTTATTAAAGTATAAAAAAATATGAATGTGTTAGATCATTTTTGAGTATGTCACTTGTGTTTTTTACTAAAATTAATTACAATTTTAAATAAAAAGATACACATGAAGTCATACCAGTTACACCGTGTTTCAGATTAAGGTGCAGTTTATTACTATGCATAAAAAATGAATGATGGATCATTTTACTAAAGTATAACAATAATCTAAATGTGTTTTATAAATTTTGAGTATGTCACTTGTGCTTTTTACTAAAATTAATGTTAATTTTAAATAAAAAGACACACTTGGAATCATATCGGTCACAACCTATGTCGTATTGAGTTGAAGTTGATTCTTACACATTAAAAATGATTTATGGATCATTTTTCTAAAGTATCAAAACAATAATAATTAATTTGATTGGTTTTGAGTATGTTACTTTTACTTTCTACTTAAATTAATGTCAATTTTAAATAAAAAGACACACTTGGAGTCATACCGGCCACACCATGAATTACATTGAGTTTCGGATTATTCCTACACATTGAAAATGAATTATGGATCTTTTTTCTAAATTATCAAAATAATATGAATGTGTTTTCTTGATTTTTTTTATTCCATTTGTCTTTTTTACTAAAATTAATGTCAATTTTAAATAAAAAGACACACTCAGAGTTGTACCGGTCACACCGTGCTTCATATTAAGGTTCGGTTGATTCCTAAACATCAAAAATACCTTATGGGTAATTTTATTAAATTATAA
This sequence comes from Viscum album, assembly GCA_963277665.1. Lineage (NCBI taxonomy): Eukaryota > Viridiplantae > Streptophyta > Magnoliopsida > Santalales > Viscaceae > Viscum > Viscum album. Next base: position 246,929,409 of record OY728153.1, on the reverse strand, counting down.
AAAAAATCCAAATGCATTTTCTTGGTTTTGAGTATGTCACTTGTGTTCTTTACTAAAATGTCATTTCAAACTAGAAACACACACTTTGAGTCATACCAATCACATCATATGTCGGTTTGTTGTGATATAAATTCTTACACATCAAAAATGACTTATGAATCATTTTTCTAAATTATCAATACAATCAGAGCACTTTTTCTTGGGTTTTAGTGAGTGACACACTTTTTGATCATAAATGCCAATTTTAAATTGATAACACACACTTTGAGTTATACCGGGAACACCATTTATCATATTGAGGTGAGGTTTATTTCTATACATAAAAGATGACTTATGGATTGTTTTCCTAAAGTATCAAAATAATCCAAATGTGTTTTTATAGTTTTGAGTATGTGAGTTGTCTTTTTTACTAAAATTAATGTCAATTTTAAATAAAAATACACACTTGGAGTCATACGGGTCACACCGTGCACTGGATTGAGGTGAGGTTGATTACTACATATCAAAAATAACTTATGAATCATTTTAATAAATTATAAAAATGATCTAAATGTGTTTTCTTGGTTTTGAGTATGTCAGTTGTCTTTTTTTTACTAAAATTAATATCAATTTTAAATAAAAATACACACTTGGAGTCATACCGACCACACTATTCTTTGGATTTATATGAAAGTGATTCCTACATATTAAAAATGAATTATTGACAATTTTCCTAAATTATAAAAACAATTTGAATACGTTTTCTTCGTCTTGAGTATGTCACTTGTCCTTTTTACTAAAATTCACATCAATTTAAATTAAAAAGACACACAAGGAGTCATACCGGTCACACTGTGAATCATATTGATGTGTGGATAATTCTTACATATCACAAATAACTTATTAATCATTTCCACAAATTATCAAAAAAATCTAAATGCATTTTCTCAGTTTTGAGTATGTGATGTGTGTTTTGAACTAAAATGTAAAAAACAATAAATTTGAGTCATATAAAGAACACTATATATAAAATTAAGGTATTGATGATTGAGTTTGAGATGTATGTTTTTATTTAAACTATCTACACCAAGCCAGAAAAGAGATAACTATTCCATTTGGATGGAAAAGGAAACCCCATGCTGGCTGAAATGCCACATCCAAAAGCAACATGCTCTCTCTTTTTTGGCTTGTTGTAGACAGTTGAAAGAATAATATGACTTCCCAAAATAATCCATCTATATAATAAAACAATTATTATGTTAGTAATATTATAAATAAATAAATTGGACATAAATATGAAATAATAAATTAATAAAATTTCAATTTCAAACTAAAACCACACAATTTGAGTCATAGTGGGCATACCGTGTATTATATTTAGGTATGGTTGATTAAACAAAGTATATTTATCCTATAATTCATGATCATAATACAAGAGTGAATCATCCTTTTCGAAAAATTCATTTCCACATGATATCTATGAAAATTAACAAAATAAGTATTAGATAAAATTGATGAAGAAAGTAACTAAAAAAAGGAGATAAAATGATGAGAAAATCAAATATATAAGTAGTAGGAAGTAAAATATTTATGATATATGTGGAAATTTTATCATTATGTATGCTACTCAGCTTCTTCTAAACAAATCTATTTCATATTGTGAATATGAGGACTTTTGACAGTTATGGTAGTACTGAAAAAATATAAATACACAATGGATTAATAAATATTTTAAATGAAATAGTAATTATATTCGAAAATCATTCTTCAGGGATGCTAGTTTGTTGATGGTATATGATATCTCTCATAAAGTTTCAAACATAATAACCAAAATATTTTCGATTGGGTTATTTCGAACACTGTAGAAAAATTGAGAGAAATAATTAATATGTTTTGATATTCATTTTGATAGTGATCATATTATATATACCCTAATACTTATCCACTTTTAGAATTTTATAGTCTCCTTGTATGAATGGAATTTCCTCATGCCACGATTTTCACAATATTTAAACACAACCCTATTTTAAAATAATTCTCATTAAAACATAATATAAAATATATAACTTGAATTTTAGTTATAAAATGTGGGATGTAGTGTATTACTAATTGAAAAACGTTATCACGTGTGGTTGGTTTGTTGGGTATCCATGTAATGAATCTAGAAAATAAATCTTTGGAGTATTCAAATTGACTACAATGAGTACCAAATGCTGCCTAAAAAAATGAATAATTAATAAAAGGAATGAAAATACATTTGATATGATTAAATTTTATAGATTTACCCCTACATCATTGGTAACAGTAAGAGTTTTTGATCCGTAAGTTTTCTTTCAAATGTTGTGGCCAATTTTTCCACTATTTCATCAATTTTAGTTGATTCCATTTTGGTTTGGTCTATAAAAGTTATGTGAGGAATAATGAGACCATATTTATGTTCTTAGTTTTTCCCTTTAAATTGTATTGATATAGATTCCTGAAAAAAATATTAATTGCATTTAGTCATAATTAACATAGTAGACCATCTATTGGAAAAAAAAATTATGAAAACAAACCTCATGTATACATTTACAACTAAGACTCCTATCCATTCATAATTAAGTATTTCATTTACATTATCAATAAAAATTAAGTATTTAATGGACTCTCTGTACATTTGTTATTCAAAATCAATTATGTGATTACTAACTCTTTTCAACCTTGTATCCACATGAACCTTAAATGTTATCAAATACAAATATTCAACATGTGAGGTAAAGGTTCTTTGTGAAGATCTTTTCGATTGGTTAATTGATCCTTTAGATAATTTTGATTCATCCTTTCATTTAACCCCCTTCCCTTTGTCCATTTGTAATAACATTCATTGTTTTATACCTTTTTTCATTAATTATTAAAGGTTTTACATGAAAAATAAATTAGAAATGAATACATCCCTGTCAACATGTTTTTTTATAAGACATGATGACCATGATATGGATGTTCTAATATCTTGCTCGAATATATGAATATCTGTGTCATCTAGTGGAATAGGTATCTCAACACTCAGATCATGTTCTACAATATTCCCAACTCTCACATGACCTGTTGGAAGTTGTTTGTTGTGTAGAGTGTCTTCATGGATATTGTACATAGTATCCCTCACAACAAGGTGATGGGTGGGTGTTGATGGATATAAATCATAGTCATTTTCACCCTATATAATATCAGTGCATGGAATTTATCAATGTCTTCCAGATTCACATTTCACAGAAATAATTATGAGAATATTGATTACCTCATCTAATACAACTCTTTGAGTGGAATGGATTGCCTCAAAGCTGGTGGGGATGGGGGGGTCATCACACAAGGCATGTTCTTGCATTGTCTCTTTCCTTTACTTCCCCATAACATTTTATAGCAACTCAGACTTCTAATGAAATTTTTATTCAAGATAAGCTAATCATGACTGCATATCTTACATTTGTTTATATTTATCCCCCCCGTTCTTTTCTTTTCTCAAAATATGTTTTGGGTGTCACCCCAAAACCCACACCCATGACACAACTAGAATATTATGTCTATGTCAAGGCCACTGATAGTAGTTGTTCATCAGGTATAACTGATGATGATTAATGTGTCTAATTCAGATTAAAAATATAGGAAAATAAGTAATCATTATTATATAATATCAATTTAATGTAATTTTTTATATATCACACTTACAAATTCCCCCCACACTTTTTGTGTGTTTCCATCTATTAGTATCCCATATTTATTTACACATGCCTACTTCTATAGCACATGACATGGGATGGAAGTGGCTTTGTATTTATATTCATGAATCTATATATAAACACATGAACTTAATTATGTTGTTTTTTCATGTCACATAAAATTATTATATTAGATTTAAAATATGTACCATTTTTCTAAAGTGAATCATGCCCCATCCTTGCATTACGGTAGGGGTGCATTGTTTTTTATACATGTTGCTTATTTTCAACACCCGGTTGTCATTTCATAAATTAAAAATTCTTAATCAAAGTGATTAATACAAATATTGTCAAAAAATGTATTAACAGCCATAATGTACCTAAAAAGATGTCTTCTCATGATTACCATTAAACACATCCCATTTTTCTTATCTTATTAGGGTGTACATACATATGCGACAGGTGTGAGTTTATTTTCCCTTCAACATTATTGAGATGAACCTTCATTAGAAATGTGGAAAATCCTCTTCAATCCTTTCTAGTAACCATTAAAACAAATTTCTTATGGGAGTCATATTCTTTAAATTCACTCTTCAAGGGATAATTAATACTAATTCAATGCTTTATTATTTTATTTTTTAGTAAAATAAATATAGGATATCATAATTTTACTATAATATCTTCCCAAATCAGTGTATTAAGCATGGAAACAACATGGTTCCATGAATCTACATCAATCAAAAGGTGCTACTATGTGGTGAGACCAATGAAACTACTTAACATGGCCTTGTTGGGATTAATAATCTAACCGCATGAATTCCAACCAACCTTGAATTTGATTCCTTTACTTTTTTACATTAATAATTTTTTATAACACCATCAAGCTATGATGCTCCTATTTTTTTGGGACATCACTTTTTCACCATCTACCATTTCTTTGGTTTTAACATCATCAATATGTTGTTCCTCCAGATTGGTAGCATCGACATGTGAAAAAGGTTTTTGTATCTCTTCAATGGGAGAACCAACAGGTTGAGAAAATTGTTGTTTATTAGTATTAGGAGCATCAACATGTGCAGAAGTCATTATTTTTAGAAGTGGTTCCACATTTAATTTATATTATGTAAATGTAGCAGTGAAAAGATAATAATATGTGGTAACATAATTTATATTACAAAAAATATAACATGATTATTGAACACTCCTTTTTAAAAGTTTAAGGGATTTTACTCCTCTATCGAGTATCCAAATCCCTTCATTGTGGTCTCCTATGACATACAATACCTTATCTACATTAGGAACACTAATAAATGATTACTACATCCCAGTGAAAGGTTCATCCTTAGTTAGATTTTCATATGACCTTCAATGGTTTTGGTCGATAACAAAACAATTGACCAATTTTGGTTTGAGGGATCTGAAACATAAAATACTTATACTACCTTTGATTCCATTAAAAACAGGTCATCTTTGTACCATTACTTACTAAAATACACTTTCATGAATCTCAATTCATCTATTTTAACAACAATCCTGTTATCAACCCACTTGAATAAAAAAATCAGAACTTAAAATGTTGTATAATATAACTCCCATATTTTCTTGTTGATTCCAAATTATGAAATATTCACATAAATTGGATTTTTATCCTTGGTACCAGATACATGCATCGCTTTATCCATAAGTGTAACTCTACTATTTTTCATGATACTTCCTTCATCATGTTCATTTGTATAGAATGTATAACCATTAATTATATAACCATAATAATATAATAAATACAAACTTAGTCCTCTGGCTAGCCATCAAAGTCATTCAAAAATTGAATCCATATTTTCATCCACCTCCTTAAAAATATGGTATCGAAACCATCCTATAAACTGTTTAATATGTGTATTTGATATCTAGATTTTAGCCCTTGATAGATTCAAATGCCTAAGAATTTATTTATGGGTTTCAACATATATGGAAACCTTTAAAATTTTATGAAAAATGTAAAGTGGGCCTACTCTCAATCCGTAATAGTGATTGTGAAAACATATATTCCAAAAATTCCTTCACCCACAATCCACCCAATGTGATGAGACTTCAGAAGACCAATGCTTTCCACACCAGCTTGGTAGTCAGTGAAAAATTCAATGGATTCCTTAATAATATATCACTCCACAATACAAACCTCTGGACAACTTTGATTTTTGACATACCCTTTCAAAATAATCATACTATTCAATGGGTTAAATCTATCTATAATGTACAAGACCACATAATCAAATCTATCTTACCAAGTAAACCATTATATAAAAGAATTTTGGTGGGAAGAACATTTCCAATTCATATAATATGATCGAAATTTACATTTCCATTGTTAGAAATTTCACTGGGTTTGTAACTTTGTTTCATATATCTTTGAAAAAGAAACAGGGTTTGGTTAATGTATGATGGACATTCTTGGAAAAAATGAAATGTAAATCTATGAGCATTAGATATTTCACCAAAACATGACAATAATGTGATTTAATACCCTTTAACTTTAAATTAGTTACTGACATGATATTCTTAATATTCTATAAATACCCTTATGGAACCTTTACATCACTCAAGAAGTTGAAAAATTTATATCTCTCTTGCCTGAAAATAGTGTAAACATTTAGAGGAATAAAATTCTGTCTTTCACCCTTCACTTGCACCAACTCTTACCATATTCTCATGTCAATCATGCACAACCTAGCCATAATTCAATCATTTGTTTTTCTAGGTGCATTTAGTAACGTGCCAATGAAACCATCACATACATTTTTTTCAACATGCATAACATCTAAAAAATTTCTGTCGAACAAACAATTCTAGTATAGTAATTCAAAAAAACTGATCTCTTTTTTCCAACTTGTTTTTGTAAGGTTTTTTGAAAAAGGTTTACCAAAAAGTACTGTCCATATCTTTTAATTTATCAAACATTTGATCACCTGTTAGTGGAGACGGTGTTGTGAATTCTTTTGAACTCCCATTGAATGATATCATACAAGATTGGTACTTATGTTACCAGGGTAAACATTTGAAATGTCTTAAAAACACAATCCTCAATGAATGTTTTAACCAAATTGACTGTGTACCTTCTTAAAAAATTAGAAACACTTGAGTTCCTTTAATTCTATATCCTAAAAAATTTCCATAATAATGAAATCCATTTATCATCCAATATAACATGGATCTCAATGTGAAATCCTCATTTTTGAAATCATCACACAACATAACACTCGAATCCCAATTTAATTTCAAATCTTCGATCAATGGATCCAAATAAACGTCAGCATCATTACCCAATTATTTTGGTCCTGATATAAGAATATATAGAATAATGTATTTTCATATCATAAATAAGAATGGTGGAAAGTTTTAATTTACCAACATAGCCGACCATGTACTATGAGTGACGCTTTGAAAACCAAAAGGATTCACTCTATCTATAAATATCACAGGACGAAGGTTTCTTGACCCATTTACAAATTCAAGATACCCATGATCAATTCTATTCCATTGAGGTGAGTCTCCTGGGTGAAAAAGTTTACCATATTTATTTCTTGTATCTACATGCCACACCAATTTCATTACAGTCTCCTCGCTTTTATATAGGTGCCTAAACCTTAGAAGATTGGAAAGTACTATAAAAATTTCACAGGAATTGATTCATATTTCTTGTATTGAGAATCATCACACTTTATACATTATTTATGTGATTTGTGGTTTTTAAAATAGTATACAATAATTTGTATAGGAATGTCTTCTTTCATATATCACACCAATTGAACGTAGAATTCATTTAGCCTCACATGTTAGGCTAGGAAGCTCATTATATTTTAGGATCATATCATTCAAGAGAGAAAGTAGTTCATTAAAACTAGCATCGTTCCATCTATTTCTAGATTTTAAATTATATAGCCTTAGTACAAATAATAATGATGTATATTTAGTTCTACCAGCATAAAATTTCATCCTTGCACAACTCTTCAACTTCTCAAACAATTTTAATAAAACATTAAGTTCATCATCAACAATCCTTGTCATTTCCTCAATATTATTTTCATCATCATTCACACCTGTAATCACAACCTCTATATAATATTCTTCATTTTCCACACTTTTAATCATATCAGATGATCCATAAAATTCATTGATATCCTAGTCAGTAGCTACATTAACGTTTTCCCTATGTTTATTCCAATATTTATAACATCAATCTATTCCATGAATATCAAGTGTTCTTCTAACCCCTTTGGAATAATTATTCTTGAATAACAACAATGTGAATAAGGAAAACGGATTTGAGAAGGGTAATATAAAATATCTTTTTCAAACTCGATGAACTCTTTCACCCTATATTCATATTATTTTTTCATATGATTTACATCCACACATTTTCAATTCATATATGACTTATTTGATTTTGTAATATTAATATTTAACAAAATAAATAAATACACAAAAAGGTACTTTCAAAAAAAGGGAACCTAACATTTGAATGTTTCAAATAATTTCATCATGATTTGATGGAAATGAGAAATTGAATTTAAGAAAATAATTAATCCACTAGGTGGTAGGTTTTATCCTATGATTTCTGCCAGAATGATCACTGAAACATAGTATAGGATGACTAATACTTAGAGTAGTTCAAGAAACATAGGTGCATGTCCATAAGAGATGAGGGATGAGTCTCAAGAAACAAAATGAAATAATCACTATTCATGAGATGACACTAATAAGGGTGAAAATTGTCTCCTTAAATCAAAATTTTTCTAGGATAGGGATTTAGTGAAGCACTAGACAACATTTCATAGTTTTATTTGTAAATTTTAATAAATAAGTAGTAGTATCATGATCCCCAAATGGTCTCCTTGATTGGTGTGACCATGAGAAGGCTCATCTGGACGGTCTTACATGCACTTATGCTGAGACATCCATTGGAGTTTCAACATTCAAAGCAACCCTTCAATTACTCCATGAAAAAGAAAAGGATTTTGGTTTAAGGATTTAATTTAAGTAGTGCTTAGCTTCCTATAAGGGCAAGGTTGCAGGAGTGAGGACATTATGGATACCCTATGGGTTGGGTGGAGTTTGTGACATTCCCTTTACAAGGTGTTATTATCAATATATATTATGTAGGAGGTGGGGTTTTTGTATCTAGGATATATCTGAAAGTTAATATAATCATATAAATATAGATACCACCATTTTTCCTTACAAATGTTTTTATTTATAAATATAGATACCAATCATCCTATTATATTTATAAATATAGATACCACACTTCCTGTTCATATTATTCATGCATAAACAAATTTAGTTATTCATGTTTATATCAAGACATAAGAACAACTCTAATTTATGTATTTTGGAATTTTTTGATATCTTTAATCTTTTTATTCTAAATACATGTATTCTATCTCTAAATACATGTAATATGCATTCTCATTTAGAATCTATGCAATTTTTAAGAATATTTATATTTTTAAGAGTGAATACTCACATTACATAGTAGCATTTATTTATTATTTTAATTTTTTCAATATGAATGCGAATTATTAACTTTGGTATCCTCCCCTAAACCAATGGATAGACTTTAAAACTGAATCCTTTTCATGCTATTTTTAAAATATAAATATAAAAGTAATATGTTCATTTTTCATAAAAGAAGTCACAAAAGGCCATCATTAAAATTTATTTTTACCCAATGTAAATAATCCATCTCATTCTGATCATATACTAGAATGAAAATTACCCTACTAAGAACTACAATACTAGTGTATGGGAATGTTGGTTCACTTCGGTTTTCAATCATTAACCCTATGTTAGGATAATAAATCCCTTGATACAATATAGTCCTCTTGGAAACCTAAAAGACTTGAGTTGAGATTTTCCTCTCAGAAACTAAAAATCCTTGATTCAAGATACTCCTATTAGAAAAATTAATGCCTTGAATTGAGATAATCCTCCAAGAAATTCAAAATCATTGAGTTGAGGTTCTCTTCTCAGAAACCAAAAATCCAGGAGTTGAGATACTCTTCTTAGAAACCCAAAAGCATTGATTTGAGATTCTCCTCATGGAATCCAACAAATCCTTAATTCAAGATACTCCTCTTGGTATCCCAAAATACATAAGTTGATATTAAATTATTGGGAACCAAAAATTGTTGAGTGGATATACTTCTATTGGAAACCAAATGCCCTCGAGTCAAGATACTCCTCCTAGAAACTTGAAAATCGTGATTCTAGATACTCCTATTAAAAAACCAAAATCATTTAGTTGATATTATCATCTTGGAAACAAAAAAAACTATGATTCAATATATTCCTCTTGGAAATCCAAATTCATTGATTTAATTTTATCCTCTTGGAAAACCAAAAAAATCGAGCTCTATTATAACACCCCAAGGTTTCAAGGTATGTATCCTCTAAAATAAATTCAATTCATTCAATAGCTTAATTTTTACACAAAATTATTTAATATAGTATAAATAATATAAAACCACATATATAACACAAAAAAACTCTATAATTAATAATGAATGAAATATGAGGCTTTTTTCTATAAATTAAGGAACATATACCAATGAAATAGTAACATAAACTTTGGAATAGTAATGCAACCATTATGAATAGTAATTTGGCCAATATAATAGTAGAATCACCTATGAAATTATAAATAAAATTTAGGCATATTATAAATGAAAATATGATATAATTATATCATAGTATAAGTAAATAAATATTTTGAAAATGATAAATTAATTATTGGTATTTTTATAAAATAGAAATGTTTATTTACAATTTTATAATTAATATAATGATTTAAAAGAAAATTTATTTTTATAAAATAGAATCATAAATTAATATTTTGTTATCTTAGGATCATAATATAATTTTACGAGTCCTTCATTAATTTTTCAAAGTGTTGTGAAATCAGTTATAATTTTAAAATTAGTATTTTTTGAGTAAATGATAATTTTATTAAAAATTAAATTTCTCATATTTAGAAAATAATTTTCATAAAATGGAGTTCATTTTTGAATTATACATTCCAAAAAATGGTTAGGGTGTATTTTTGTGATTTTTCTAAAATAGATGATTTTTTGGTGAATAATGAAATACAATTATTTACGGTATAAGCTAAATACATGAATTATTGAGTCATGGTTGATGTATGGATGATGTAAAAACCATCGGTTAGAACTCCCATGATCCATTTACTGTATTTATTCATGGAATCATCACTATTGATTGTCTTGAACTAAAATAATAAACTAATGAATAAAATAATCAAAAAACACCCCTCTCCTCCACTATAAACACTACCCTCACCACCTCTTCTACTCACACCACTTAAGGCTTTAAGCTTGTATAATTTCTACCCAATAATATTATAAAACCTATCCCCAACATCCATGATCCATTTTTATCAACAAAATACCGAAATCAATTTCTTTAAGGAGGTTCTCAAGGAGAGGAATTCAAGAAGTAAATCTTTTTTCGTTCATTTCCAATTTTTCTTCTTCTTATTCTATCCTTACCTATTATGTACAAAGTAACATTATAAATACAGTATCTTATATATACTTTAATGTTATTATTTTAATGTAAAATCCATCATTAAACCCCTTCTCTTCCCCTTTTTATTCTAAAAATGAAAACATTCTCCATGAGGTGTCGATTTACCGCCTTTGTGGATGATGAGTTTTATTTTTTAAATTTCCCATTGAAGGATGGTCATAAAACCATTTTATGGTTTAAATTTACTATAATATATGTATTAAAACTTATTTAATATTATATAACTAGTATATATACATGATATTAATTGATACGACAAAACTAGTTCGTGATGATCGAAAAAACACTAAAATAATCTAAACTATTATCACTAACATATTATCTAATGATTCATCATCATACCATATAAACGAATGAAATAAATAACCATTTAATATTCTATAATTTAACTAATAAAATATAATTTCAATTCTAGATAACTATTCTAATTTTACACGATTTTTTATACATATATACAAGTAAACCGGTCATGAAAACCAAGGAAATGAACGCTCAAAAATGATAAAATCGTACTCTATAGCTTATAAAAAAGGCCATAAATGAACACAATAAAATTATAATAAATAAAATAAATTTATAAAAGTTAATTAATTAATTAATTAATGTATTTAATCTGACCATCCAGGACATTAAGATCAAGTGCAGAACACATTCAGACACATGGCAAGGGACTTCGTCTCAATTTCCATTTCATTGAGACTTACTTGATATTTTATAGATAATCAATTTTATGTGGTGTATATACTACCAATTTGGGATAATTTTTCATTTTAAATTATATTTATATTAAATATCTACATTTTTTATCATGGTTATGATTATTAAATTAGTCGTATACCATTTTACATATGTTGTTTATTTTGAATTTTGTTTTAATTGGGAAAATATTGATGAATCCGTATCCTCTTATCAATATAGATATTGATAAGGAATATTGTTCTTGAAATAAATATATTTATGAATAATTATTTGTAATTTTAGTGATAGGTGAGGCCTGTTATATCCCCTCAATTCATCGATAGGTCTCATGAGACAAAACAGTTGGTGACAAACCCTTCGTGTTTGTTTCTAAAACATAATCAGATGAGTATCTACCCACAGAATTAAACTATCTTGATGGTATAATGGTTCATGTTCCAGATACATGAAATCTTCTCCATTTGGTATTCAGTTATCATTATCTGTAGGATTTTCACTATGAAAAAAATCTATGGATGCATTTACATTCTTAGTTTGTTGATGATGTATTTTTTTAGTTATTCAACATGCCATATTAACTATGAAAAATTGATTATGCTCCAATTATAACTAGTTCATGTTTCTGTTATATGTAACCCTTACTGATCATTTTTTCTCACCCTTTCATTTATTTTCCTTCCCCAGGTTATGAAGAAGATATCATTTAATGAATATTCATGGATGCAATTTCTATTATGTATTATATTTTTTCCCAATGTAAAATGGGTTCCATATATGTATCTAGTTCCTCTAGACTAATAAACTAATAAAACCTTGGTTATGTAATCTCTTGGATCTATTACATGGTAATAAAATGACCATAGACTCTAGGATAATGTGGTCAAGGTTGTTACAATAACACTCTTCTTGGAAACCCAAAATACCCGAGTTAACATAATCCTCTTGGAAACCATGAATCCTTGAGTCAAGATACTCCTCTTAGAAATAAAAAATACTTGAGTTAAGATAATACTCTTATAAAACCAAAATAATTTAGTCAATATACTCATATTGGAAACCCAAAAGACTTGAGTTGATATTCTTTTATTGGAAACCAAAAAGCCTTGAGTTGAGATACTCCTCTAAAGTGACCATGTGTTAGTTGAATTTGTTTTCAATTGGAATGGATATCATGATGATGAAAAATATATCAATATGTGTTAAAGTGAAGGAATAAGATTTCATGCTTGATAATGGATCCATGTAATTACAGAAGATGATTGAGAAATTACCACGACAAGTGGAACTGGTTTGTGAGACAACTATCTTGAAGAAATTATTTAGAGAAGTCGACGACTAAGTGGTATATTATTTGAAGATTGATTGTGAGTTGTTTTTAAAAGTCTATGTCATGTGAAAATGATTCATGGAGAAGGAAAATTGATTATATCAAAAGGATAATATGGATGAATTTAAAATATACATGTCACTGGGAAGAGTGACATGCTAAAGAGGAAGTGTTGAGAAGGCTACCCATTTTTTGATGAGGTTATAAAAATTATTTTACCAAGTGTGTGAATATTGAGTTACCAAAAATACGGGCCAATAATTTCTAAACCAGCCACCCAGGAATCTTAGGACATGCCCACACCATGTTTTAGGGCATCCTAGCTCTAGTCAGCTTATACTGGCTAAGGAGGTGCACAACCTGCTGGTATGTGCATGTGGAGAAAGAAGGCTTCGCTGAGTGGTGAAATATCATAGGGGATCTTGAATGGGGTGGGTCCAATAGGTGGTTCCCAAAGAAAACCCAATTACTCTCATATGGATGAGATATAATGTGTCTTTATATATTAATAAGATGAAGGGTGAGTGGATTTTCGATGTGGGATCACTTTATGAAAAACAATATAACCATGTTAAGAATATGCAGACAAAACATGGGTCACTCGATCATTGATGATACGAAACCGCATGTGGCTATATGAAATCATCTCATATTCCCCAACAGGTTTTGGTTCTACACACTAAATGGTTGGTTATGTGACCACACAAGTATGCGACCTACTATACGTATAATTCTGCACAGATCATAAGAAAGGAATTTGAACTGAATGCATCAACAAGATTGAAACAGTCATGATCTTGAAACAAACTGACCATATGAAGAGCTTACTCACCTAAAAAATAAAGAAGAAGTACTGAATGCATAATGTTCAAACTTATTTTAATCTTCTCATGGTCGAAAAACCAAATGTGATCTCAAACTACCATGATATTCACACAACAGATGAAATGAATGCATGTTGTGCAAGTGACCTTGAGAGTGATGAATGACTGTATGAGTTCTGAAGATAAACCACGAGTAGTCACTATAAAGTGAATAGGGTCTTTAGAAAATAGAATATCAGGTGTGACACATTAAACATGAGAAAAATCCATTGGCAGTCAAGGAACAGATCTAGAGATGCACTGAAAAAATAAATCAGCACATACCATAGATTTAGAGATCAAGTCATTGAGAGAGTCGAGTGGCAGCAACGATAGGCTTCAGTGAGAGTGATGATAGTGGTATATTTTCACATAAGATTGAAGGTGTAGTGAGGATATGACTTTATTAGATTTTTTTATAAGAACACATAAAGTTTTTATTAGTGATTTCAAAAAAGGGCAAATAAAGAGTGGTTTTATCAGCGCTAAAATAGAAAGCAGTTAAAAAACTACTCTTTGTCAGTGCCGATAAAGGGCCACCTTTATCAACATTAGAAATAACACTGATAAAGATATAAGTTTAATGATATATTAATTTATTTATCATTATAATTATAAATAAATATATATATATAATTATATATATATATATATATATTATATTAATAAAATTATAAATATAATAAATATAGTTATTATAAATTTATAACTACTTACATAAATAAATAAATATATAATTATAATTATAAATAAATATATTTATAAATATTTGTATATAATTATAAATATATATACCTACTTATATATATTTATATAATTATATATATTTATTAATATATATATATATATAAATAAATAAATATAATTATAATAAATATATTTATTATTTAAATATATTTATTTTAATTATATATATATATATATATATTTATAATTATAATTATAAAGAAATATATTTAAAAAAATTTATATATAATTATAAATATATTTATATAATAATATATATTTATATCAATATATAAAAATATATATAACTATAAATATAAGAAATATATTTATTATTTAAATATATTTATTATAACTTAATAATTATTTAAATATATATTTATATTTATAATTATAAATAAATAAATTTAAAAGTATTTATATATAATTATAAATATAATAAATATATTTATTATTTAAATATATTTATAATAATTTTATAATTATTTAAATATGTATTTATTTATTTATAATTATAATTACAAATAAATATATTTAAAAAGTATGTATATATTATAGGTGTTTGGGGGTATAATAACGGCTAAACAACCCCCACCACACACACATGGTCCTGAAAATTTATTAAAAGAAAGTAAACATACAAAGATATGATGAATTTGTAAGAAAAAGAATTAGCACAAATGGAACCACCATAAAACAACATGAAAACCTACACAATCATATTTTCTTATGCCTACTAACCCTTCCTCATGATCCTCCTCGACCGCTCGGGGGTCTACCTCTCCTCTATTATTTAGGAGCTTTCGAAGTAGTATCTTGATGATCCGTGTTTGATGAATCATCCTTCACACTATGATATTACTGATCTCCATCCAAATCATCATCCGACATCAAAACTTGACGTTCTTGATCGTCATCAATCATGACTCATTCTGCCAAATAATCTCAAGGAAAGGTATCATTATTAAGAGGCCTATCCCCAGGCAGATCTTAAGTGATAAAAATATCCTGAAATAAGGGCTCCCCACATTAAGAGTCATCCACCTGAAGATTCTCACATGCAACCTGAAAATTCAAAGAGGAAGTAGCACAATCATTGTTTGTATTTTTCCTCTTGTTTTTGATTCCTTTCCTTTAAGGGATCTCAATATAAAAGGAATCAAACTCTGGGTTATTAATGGATTCCAACATATCAAAGAAATTGGGTGTAATAACACCCTCATTCTTCCCTCTTCTTTCTACCTGAGCATCTTTAGACTTGACATCAGTCATACAACTAGTGGACATGGGAGGATATCCTTTGGACAATCCAGGATTTGGCTGCAATTCTTTACATCTATCAGACTAAATATACATATCCTTTCCATTAATATTCAATGAGGGCCCCTAAAGTACCTAAATGAAATTACCTTCAGTAGGAGTGGACTACCCACTGTCACAATTGAAAGTGCATGGAGACTTCAATAGAATTATAGGGGCTGGTGTCTCTAGGCCGGTGACACCCATGACATCCTACTTTATCCTTCCAGTGGATCCTTGGGAGTCATCAAGGCCTTCATAGTACCAACCATTCCACTATCCTTTACCTGAAGCTTTATCTAGGAAAGATTTGATCTATTTCCCTTACTGTTTCCCGTAAAAAATATCTTCAATCAACTCAACTGGATCATCGTCAGGTGAGTCATCATGATAACTCTCCTTCAGCATGCCTTCATTCAAATCATCATCTTGAACCTTCACCTATGGAGCAATCCTCCTCATATATATGTCCCCAAACTTAATACAATTCACAATACCTAAGACCAAAGCAAGAACAGTGTCCCTGTAGGATCTCATTCCTCTATCAAGTGCCTCAAAAGTGACATCCATAACTGAATTATTTATTATAATCACATCATTGAGGGTCTTTAGGCCATGATGGAGAGTAATTTTCCTATTAGATCTAAAACCAATGCATGTATTTCTTAAAGGATGTGTTTTTTAGCCTTAATTATATTGTCCCCATAATTTTCAATAGGGAGTTTGAATTTACAACTATCAATCAGATGGTCATACTTATTAAAATTTGTGCTCTTTAAATTCCTTATATGCTTTTCAACTGAATGCCCAATTCAATTACATGTGCTGCAAAATTTAGGCAGTCTTTTAAATTCCACTGTAAGCTCAATCATGAAATCACTAGAAACCAAGCATATAGTTTCAATAGGAGTTGAACAGAGGTCAACCTCAACTAGGACCACAGAAAAAATGACCATAGCGGCTGCACTCAGTTTCCTTATAAAACATGATGGTAATTCCCATTATAGAGGTAATAACCCAAAATATTTATAGATTCCAAAATAACCACTTTAAACCTTTAATTCAAACCCAAGCCTATATGACAGAGTTGTTAAAAAAGGTTAGATCAAATAGGGGATCCTATTCTTGTATTCTAAAAAATCCAGGTTTTAGTAAAACCGATCCAAAGATCCAAGAATTTAACTTAAGATCCCTATAGGGGAAAACAATGTGAAAAAACTCATACAAATTAAATTTAACCTCCACGAATCAAAAACCCAAACTTGGACTATCCGGTTCTTAAGATATTCAAGATTCTAGGGGGTATTTGCCTGCAAGTGAGTGTTTCGGGCAATAATAGAGCACTGGTACTCTTTGATACACTCCTCCAAAATCTTGGGATTTTAATTAACAAAAGTTAAAGATATATTTTTCATGATTCGCTTGCCGATGACAAAAGAATCATCACTCATGTTTGAAAATAACCAATTCACCTCAGCATTCACCACACCTAAAAAATGCTTTAATTCCTTCGAGTTTGTGAGATCTGGACCCTTATACTATAGATCCACATGAATGGTAGGCATTGACACATCTCTAAGAGCCACTGCGGCCTCTGACACCTCTAGAATCCTCGATCTATGACCAACAACCCTTTCCTGAGCATCAACAACATGATTCGATATCCGATTAGAGACAAAAACATCATTCAAATCAAAGAAATTATCCATATCAATCGCCATGAGATCTAAGCCCTATATCCCATCATTCTATAATTAAATTTATATAATTATATAATTATGTATATTTAAATAATTATAAATATATATAATTATAAATATAATAAAAATATTTATTATTTAAATATATATATATATATATATATAAATATATTGATTATAATTTATAAATAAATAAATATATATATATATAATTTTATAAATACTTTTTTAGAACATTATATATATATTTGAATTATTAAAAAAATACATATTAATATATCATATTCATATTAATTATAAACATGTGTTTTTTAATTAATGTATATAAATAAAAATTATATTTTGAATATAAATATAATAATTATATATATAAATTAATAATATTTTTTAAAAGGTTTTATCAGCATAAAAAAATGATGATAAAGGGTTTACCTTTATCAGTGTTTTTCTAATGCTGATAAAAGTTACATTTTATCAGCGCTTTTAGATAGAACTGATAAATATGGCACTTTTATCAGCACTTTCTCATTAGTGATGATAAATGTAGGCACTCACTAAGGCCCGATATTTATTAGTGAAACTGTCTCAATATGATGTTCATAAAAAAATTATCTACTAGCATTCAAAATTCAGTCAAAGAAAATAAGAATGTCTATAACTTTTTAAAAGCTATAAAAGACCACTTCATCTCTTCAAATAAAGAATTTGCAAGGACATTGACCATAAAGTTCTCATCTATGATGTAATGTCTCAGATTTTCTATGTATTATTTTTGGATATTATATGGATTATTTTTTAAGACCAGACACTGATATGACTTGAGATTTCAGGGCCTGATGTACTCAAAATAAATGTTTGAAATATATTAAATAGAACACATGTGTATTCTTTTCTAAAAAATAGAAATAAATTCTAAAGGGATTTCCGAATTAAAAATCCGAGGGCACCGTTGATTTCAAAACACGAGGTTTAACCTAAGAGCGACTTAACATTAGTCAGCGCAGGTCATTTGTAGAAAATTCATCACCGGTGCTAAAATGAATAAAATAATTTAATAAAACAATTTTATTTAATTTGTGTGAAAAAAAACTAAAAATATTTAAATATATTGTTATGAAGAATTTTCAGGGTTATCCACATAACCCTGTAAATGTTGGAGATCCACTGGATAGAGCTTCTATGATTCTCTCTCAGGTGAACGACGACAGCTCGTGGATTGACGATCGATGTGCATCAATTTCGACGAATCTTTCATATGAAAACGACACATAAATCTATCTTCATCAGTGATCAATCCAATTCAATGTAGGGAATGTGTTTAGAATTTTTTATTCACCATTCTTTATTTCAACGATGAACATAGACCAATCAACGAACATATTAATACACGGTTCGATCATCATTCGTGATGGGCATATTTTTTCGGGTTTGATGAGAGATTTTCTTATGGTTATTGATTTCTTCATTTGTTGCTCTAATGGAAACAGATCAATATCAACATGAACATCAATTGAGGTTCATTCCTCAAACAAGTTCTTATTCTTTTCTCCCTCCACTCATCGTTCATTATGATCATTCTTTGTTTTCCCCATAACTCCTTATCTTGATCAATCAATCATTATCCACCCATTTTTTAGCGCAATGATCTGATAGCACAAATCTAAGATCGTCTTTTCCCAAAGGAGGTGCAACAATGGAGACATACTTATTCAGATGATGGAGGATACCTAAATTTGTGTTCTTTAGTGTTCTTCAGTGTATAATGAAGAATGATGATTTGATCCGTTTTCCAAGAAGATACAACAAAAAAACTCATTGTTCGATGATGATAAGGCTCAGATAAGAATGGATATTCTATTTCGTGGGAAAACGATCTCCAGATTGAAGGCCAGAGGTTCCAAAATGAAAGAGAGAGCAGAACCAATGATTCTAGAAAATCACGAACCACACATCATGTAATCCAAAATTACACGGCGTGTGGGCCTCCGTGAGTGGTACTAGGGTTTCTGGTGGAAGATAAGAATCAAAAAGCATGTGAACCCTATCAAACGATGTGTTTTCCCTCCCTGTATACTCTACATGTACTTCAAAGAGTATACAGACACGAGGAGAAGTACATGGTTTTCCTACACGGAGTGTACTCTCCCACACAACACGGCCTAGACCATGTACATGGGATACCCCATGTACTGGTACATGGGCATGGGTAAACGGTCTGATGCCATGTACTGCCGCACATCTAGAGTACATGGGTGAGAACTAGGATATAGGGACATGGAATGTGACCCCTACTACACACCGTGTACTCTTTTATACATGGTTTGGATCTCTTATCCTATGTACCTTGGACAAGTTTCATTAGGGTTAGTCCCCCTTATCCTTTTCATAAAGGTTAATATGGATTCATTTCCTACTTCTCAGATTACTATCCCTTCAACATGACTTCTTGGATAGAGTCATTAGAATCCATCTTATAGGAAAGGAGTGAGATCCTATATTCATCTTTATTCCCTAGGTGGATTTCTTGGTATTGTTGGGATCAACACTATGCGAGCGTCAATCCTCAACTTAGTGTGTTAATCTAGATTGAGTTGTTGGTATCACTCCATATACCTGGAAGTGATCATCATATGTGTACCGTATTCACTTCAGAATATTAGCATGTTCTTTCTCATGATAAAACACAATGAGTAGAACCTCTTGGATGGACTCCATCAATGCTACTAGACTCAGGAGTATGTTCTCTCGGATGAGTGCTTCATGGAATCTGTGAGATAGAATCACAGGTTTGGTATACTACAACTGTGAATTACCTCTAGAATTTGCATATTTGTTGAGTATATCTAGATATTATTGTTATATATACTGTAGACATATACCTTTGTAGAGCTATCTTTATTTACTTTGTTGTATACCTTTTGGTTTTCGGGTTGTACTAATGAGTTATTATTATACTCACCCCTAATAGAGCTTTGCTTGCACATGTTGTGTCTCATGCATATGATCAACTTTTTTATGGAGTCCTAGGAGGATTAGGACCAGACAGTGCTTAGTGATATTGGAAAGACCAAGATCTGTTCTTGTGGTTTTTAGACAGCAGTACCAGTACCTTTACATTCAGGTTGGGCTTGTGTTATAGAATCTTTGTGGTGGGCTTGTATTTGGACTAGTTTATTTTTCTTTAATTCATTTCATACTATAGTTATGGGACATAGATTTATTCATGAATGGTTGTCATTTTTTTTACATTTCATAATTTTTATGGGTTTTGATATGTGTGCGTATGTACATGTACTTAGGTTAAGGCCTCCCATGTTAGTGATATGCCTAGTCGGTGCTAGTCTCCATCCCCTGGACTATAGATGGTGGGCTTGGGGAGTTGTGGAATGTACCCCACTTGGAAGAGTCATGACAGAGTGGTTGATGTTACTTTAGGACTAAGAGTTTTTGAGATTGGTTTGGGGAAACAATGTTAAGTGTTTCAAGTTCTAATTTTTGGATAGGGACTCTGGTGTTTGGGCAGTGAATGATGTATCCATACACTAGGACTCTGATCACTTTCTTTTCAACTCATTACATGAGAACATTGGTTATAGGAAAAAAAATGGTACATGCATCATATAAGAATGGGTTGTGGTTTCTATGTCATTCTTGAGTTAGCTCTCTAGATATAATCATTGACCGTGGTATATCTTGTTCATTTTAGGATGCCTCCATGATGTATGAAAAATAGGATTCAATATCTTGATCATGAGGATGATCTCCTTAGTTATGAGGCTTTGATACAGGGACCAGTTTCGAATATGTTACCTCCAGGTTATGCACCAACCATAATACCACCTATAGAGAATCACATGGTACCCACAGTACCAGTGGATGAGGAGCACAGGCTGAGTGCACTTCACAAGCTTCAGTGGAAGAGACCCCTTATGTTATGAGGAAATCCCAACCCACAGGAGGCTAAGGACTGGATTGAGGCGGTGACCTGAGTTTTTCATCCAGTTAGGACACCATCATATAAGATGGTGGTCTTGGTAGTGATACTTCTTTATGGTTCAAAAGGGCTATGGTGGGATTTATTTACCTAGTCTTATGATAAGGAAAATATTTCATGGATAGAGTTTTAGAACCTTTTCAAAGAGGATTTATCATCAACTACACTAAGGTATGTGTGTATCTAGAAGCTTCTGTAGTTCAGGGCTCATAGGGTGGGTCTAGTCATACCAGAGAAAGGCGATGCTACTCATGTGATAACATGAGACATATTGCTTGTGATTGTCCGACCCACTATACAACTGATAGAGAGGCTATGGATAGTCCACCAAGGTATAGAACATGATAGGAATAGCTAGGTTTTCAGGGTGGATGACATGGCAGGGGATAAAGGAGAGCAACAATAGGTGGTCTATGTTTCAACTTATTTCCACCACCACCACCAGGTGGTCCACACTAGGATAAGGGAGTTGGAGGATAGGGGTAGGGATAGTGGCATGGTGTCGAGGCTTATGACCCATGGACTCCAAAAATGATTTGAGTTATGATTTTTGAATTTTATACCTTATATGTAGTACTAATAGAAACCAGTTCTATTAATTAATTTTTCACCACATACCTTGTACAATAATTAGAGATTCTGGTTCAACCGTTGACTCAATCTTTATGCCTGGAGAATCTTAATGGAGAAGACTTAGGGATCACACAATTATTCCGGTAGTGTGACTTTACTCTTAGAGGTTAGAGTATTTATTATAATCAATTGGTAATAGCATCGAGGCCTTAAGACAACATTCTTGGTATGGACTAGTTATCTAAAGTTTATTCCTAGATTGACTATTTTAGGAGAAGGGTGCGGTGTGTCCATAGTGAAATAACTATGTTTTACTTTTTAGAGAAAATGAAACCCAAGAGGCACAATATGGACTCATTTCTAGGAGGGTAAAACCAATTACTAATTATTTGGATTAGACTAACCCTTGGTGTAGTGTATTTTATGAGTTCCCAGTTTCCTACAGTGCTGGTGGAGTATGAGGATGTATTTCCTAAAAATGTTCCAATTTTACCTCCCCACCAGAAGATATACATCTGAATTAATATAAACCCCGAGACAACACTGATATCTGCACCAAAATATCAGATGGTTCCTGTAGAGATTTTTGTTCTGAGGGTGTAGTTGGAGGACTTACAGAGGAAGAGCTTTGTTTGGCCCAGTGTTTCACCCTGGACAACTCTAGTTTTGTTTTCCAAAAAGATAGAAAATATATTAAGGTTGTGTGTGGAATAACAACTCTTGAATGAGGTGACTATAAATAATATGTATCCAGTACCAAAGATTAATGACCTATTTGATCAGTTGAGATAGGAACAATGGTTCTCAGAGGTTGAACTCATATTATGCTATCAGCAGCTATGAGTACAAGATGAGGATATACTGAAGATGGAATTTAGATGTCTCTATGGTCACTATGAGTAATTGGTGATTCCCTTTGGAAGGAATAATTCCCTAGAAGTGTTTATGGGACTCATGTACCAGATATTTCAACCTTTCTTATGCTGTTTAATGGTAGTCTTCATTGGAGATATCCTTGTGTACTCAGCTTCCAAGGAGGAGCATGCAAGACACTTAAGGATAGTTCTGGATATACTCTAAGAGAACTGGCTTTATAGAAATCTCTAAAAGTGCTAGTTTTGGATTTGAGTGGTCCGATTTCTAGGACATGTTATCTTAGTAGATGGAGTAGCAGTATACCCAGCCAAGGTTGAGGCAGTTTTAGCATGGGGGGCACCCAAGAGCGTGACAGAGGTGCGAAGCTTCCTTAGGTTGGTAGTCTATTACCAAAGATTCATATCTATTTTATCCAGGATATCATCACCCATGACAGCTTTTAATATAAAGGGGAATCATTTCATATGTGTTTAGAAGTTACAGTAGGCTTTTGAGTAGTTGAGTCAGAGTTTGATGAGCGCTCCAATATTGAGATTGCCGGAGGAGGTTGTCGAGTACGTAGTGTTCTATGGTGAATCAGGAACCCGGCTTGGTTGTGTTCTGATACAGTTTCAGGAAGTGATTTCCTATGGTTCATGCCATTTGAGACCACATGAGTAGAACTACATGACCCACAATATTGAGTTAGCAGCGGTAGTCTTTGCTTTGAAGATGTGGCGACACTACCTGATGGGAAAGCGATTTATCGTATAATGAAATCAAGTGTATCAAGTATATATTCTATTATAAGGATCTCAACTTGAGATAGAGATTATGGATATAGTTCTTGCAGGATTATTACTTTGAGATTTTCTATACTCTTGGGAAGGGGAATATGGTAGAAGATGATCTAAGAAGGAGATCTTGTTCGTAGTTGCTGAACGAGGCGTCATAGCAGTTGGTATTGTTGCAGTTATCCTATGTGGATGGAGACAGATAAGCTTACCTCAAATAAATAGTTTCTACCCTTCCACTCTTATTAAAAGTAAGGTAGGAACATCTTGGGGATACCAACTATGAGACCCTACATGTTTAGATATCCATAGGGTATGCTTCTAATGGATTTTCTAAAGGCGCGGAACATGTAAATATTTTCAAAGGATGCACAATGGTACCAGTAACATTGAAGGAGGAGGTTCTAAGTGAGTTCTATACATCTTCTTTGGTGGTACATCCAGGTGTGGAAAATATGTACCTGGAACTCTGACATCAATTTTGGTGGGAAATAATGAATAAAGTAGTTGCAAATTTTGTCTCTCGATGCCTTACTTGTCATCAAGTGAAGGCTGAGTACCAAGTTCTAGAAGGTTTGTCTCAACCCATTAAGGTGACAGAGTGTAAGTGGGATGAGATATCTATGGACTTCATGACGATCTTACAATGTACAAACGAGGGACACAATACTATCTGGGTTATCATATAATGGTTCACCAAGTTGGCCCACTTCCTAGCTATATGAGAGAACATTTCATTAGAGAGCTTAGAACAACTCTATGTGCAAGATATAGTCTGAATCCATAGAGTTTCATCTATGATTGTTTCTAATCATGATGCTCTCTTTACATCCTAGTTGTGGAAGGGATTGCATGAGGAGTTTGAGACCTAGTTACACTTGAGAATAGTGTTTCACCCCCAAATTGATGTTCAGACTGAGAGGACCATTCAGGTTCTAGAGGAAATGCTGCATTCTTTCATGTTAAACTTTGGCCATATTTGGGAGGATTACCTACCACTGGTGGAGCATGAATACAGCAAAAACTACCACTCTACCATTGGTATAACACCATTTGAGGATTTTCACGGGAGACCCTATAAGTCACCACTTTGTTCGACTGGCCCAGGAGAGTTAGTACTAATGATCCTGTAGTTGGTGAAATCTATAAAAGAGAAGGTACATATCATATTTGAGTGGATGAAGACTACACATAGTCATATAAGTCTTATAATGAAAGGCGATTAATTCCTTTAGAGTTTGAGGAAGGAGACCATGTATTCCTATAGGTTTCACCTCTATGTGGATTATGGAGATTTGGATGACGTAAAAAGATATCTATGAGGTTCATTGGCCCTTTAAAAATACTGTGTAGAGTTGATGAGGTGGAATACCACTTAGCACTACCTCTGTAGTTAGACTGGGTACACGATTTCTTCCACATGTCACAGCTTAGGAGGCATGTGAATGACCCATCATACGTTATCTACTGGGGTGATCTAGAAATCGAGGATGGATAAACCTTTGTTGAGTACCTAGTAGAGATAAAGGATCGGAAGAATAGGATCCTTCATGGGTGATTGATTCCTTTGGTTCATGTATAGTGGAAGCACAAGAATCTCTAGGATAGTACTTAGGAGTGGGAGGCTTAGATTCATGCTCAGTACCCACATCTTTTTGAGTTGCATTTATTTTGTCATTTTGGGGATATAAAGACCGAAAGTGGGGAGAATGTAATGTCTAATATTTTTTGTGTATTTTTTTTTATGTTATATGGATTATTTTCAAGACCAGGTGCAGAGACGAAGTGTGATTCTGAGGACCAGTGTGACCAAAATAAATGTTTTAAATATATTAAATATATTAAATAACACATGCATGTAGTTTTCCTAAAAAAATGGAATAACTTCTAAATGAGTGTTCAGATCAGAAATATGAGGGCATCGTTGAGTTCAGAGCATGAGGTTTACTCTAGGTGAAACTTAACATTAGTCAGTGTGAGTTGTTTGTATAAAAGGAGTCACAAGCGCTGGAAGAAATAAAGTAATTTAATAAAATAATTTTCTTTAATTTTCATTGATGTAGTGACTAAAAATATTTAAATAGACTGTTATGGAGAATTTCCAGGGTTAGCTGCATAACCCTAAAAACACTGGAGATCCATTGGATAGAGATTTTATGATTATCTCTTAGGAAAATGAAAACAGATCACAAATCAATGATCGACATGCATTTATTTTGACGGGTCTTGCCTACGACAACGATGTATCAATAATTATTCATTAGTGATTGATCAAAATCAAGGTAGGGGGTGTGTTTTAATTTTTTTATTCCCTGTTATTGATTTCTATGATGAATGTGGACCAATCAATGAACAGATTGATCTACAGTTCGATCATCATGCTGGATGGGCGTATTTGCATGGTTTGATGTAATATTTTCTCATAATTATTTATTTATTCATTTATCATTATAAAGGAAATGGATTGAGATTTACATGAACATCGATTGAGGTTCATTCCTCAAATATGTTCTAGCACTTTTCTCCCTCCATTTATCGTTCGATGTAGGCATTATTTATTTTTCCTATGACTCAATTTATCCCAATTAATCGATCGTTGTGCACTCATTTCTTAGCCCAACGATATGATATCACAGATCCAGGATCATTACAACATGATGAAGGTGTAATGAGTGAGATGGAGTGGTTTGGATAATGGAGGATACCATAATTCATTTTCTTCAACACACAATAAAGAACAAAGATTTGATCCATTTTCCAGTAGATTTGAAAAAAGAACACATTATTCGATGATGAAAAGGCTTATATGAGCTTGGATATTTGATTTTGTGGTGAAAAAATCATTGGATAGAAGTATAGAGGTTCCAAAATGAATGCGAGACTGGAACCAATGATTTTGTAAAATCAAAAACTACACAGTGTGTAATCTGGGATTACATAATGTGTGGGGACCCATGAGTAGTGGATAGGGTTTCTAGTGGAAGATAAACATCACACAGTGTGTGAACCCTATCACATAATGTGTGGTACCTCCCCAAATACTCATCATTTACTTCATAGAGTACGAAGACTTGGGGTGGAGTACACTGGTTTCCTACACAATGTGTACTCCCCCACACGACATGACCTGAACTAGGTACACATGCTGCCCCATGTACTGGTACATTAGAATGATTACACGGTTTGACACCATGTACCAACACACTATTTTAGTACATGGGTGAGACTTGGGATCTAAGAACATGACATCTGAACCCTACTACACACTATGTACTCTTTTCTACATGGTTTGGATATCTTATCTTCTGTATATTGGAAACGTTTCATCCAGGTTAATTCAATTTATCCTATTCCTAAAAGTTAATATAGAATTGTTTCATACTTTTAAGACTACGATCCCTTCAGCATGACTTATTGGACAGAGTCATTGTAACTCCTCTGAAAGGCCTAAAATGAGATCCTCTATTCATCTTCATGTCCTAGGTGGAGTTATTGGTATCATCATAACAAACACTACACGAGTGTTGATCCTTTAATTAGTGGGTTAATCTAAATTAAGTTGTTGGTATCACTCCATGAACTTGGTAGTGATCCTCATATATGTATCGTATTCTCTTCAAAATTTTAGTTTTTTTCTTTATTATAATGAAAACTTATGAGAAAAACCCATCAGACGGATGCCATCAAAGATAACAGACTCAAGAGTGTGTTCTCACTGATGAGTGGTTATTGGAATATTCAAGTTGGAATCCTAGGGATGGTATACTATGGTCATGACTTACCTCTAGGCTGTGTGTATTTTTTGATTATATCTAGATATTATTGTTATATGTGTTTTATACATATACCTGTGTAGATCTTGATGTATCTCTTTTGTTGTATGCTTTATGGTTTTCGAAGTGTTCTACCTTGTATTTTTATACTCACCCCTTCACGGTATTTTCCTGTACATGTTGTGTCTTATGCAGGTGGTCAAACTTTTGATGGAGTCCTAGGTAGACTAGGAAAAGATGGTGGTTAGTGATACTGGACAAACTGAGGTGTGTTCTTGCAGCTTTCAGAAAACAGTCCCATTACCTCTACTTTTAGGTTGGACTTATGTTATTAACACTTTATAGTGGGATTGTATTTTCCTTTTTATTTATTTATTTCATATTGTACTCTGGTTATGGGATTTTAATGTATACATGCATGGTTATCAGTTGTTTTCACATTTCTGTATTTGTATGGGCTTGGAGATGTGTGAGTGTGTATAGGTACTTAAGCTAAGGCCTCCCAAGTCAGTGATAAGCCTACTCAGTGCTAGTCTCCAACCCTTGGCCTATTAGAGGCAGGCTTGGGGAGTCACGACATGGGCCCCACTAGGATAGGTAATGACATTTGAGACTCACCACTATGAAATGTGTGCGTGATCACATCATGAAAGTGAGATATATTATGAATCAACTTAAGAATATTGAGGTTGATATATTCGAGTGGTTGCACCCAAATTTACCCTACAGGTATAAGCGGTCATTGAAGTACATGTATGGGTCAAATCAATGGGACTGAAGAAGAAACCTTGAGACACTATGACTGGATGTGGGATTGGGATGTTTGGCTATGAAGTGGCCAACTATGGTGTTGATTGATTTGAAGAAATTGTGATTTGACTTAAAGAACCAAGAAAAAAATACAAAATGACTTGAATTAAAACAGTTAATTAAGATGAGTTGATCCTAGTTTGTCTCTAGGGTTTGATTGGATGTATTTGTTTTTCTTTGTATTTTCTGTTCATCGGTTCAAGAGTTATCCATTAAATGAAATAATTCCTCAATATAATTATCTGATTTAATCCATACACAATTTCAAGGATAATAAAAAATGCACTTATAGGACAACTTTTATGATCATTATATAGAATTAAATCGCACTATCACTCAAAATGTGTCATTATTAAATTTGGAGAAGACAAAGAAGGAGATAAATCAAAGAAATAACAATTAAAATATCAAATAGATTTAAAAATTATAGTACATGAAATAACATTCAATCCACCCCATGAAACTCCCTAGGATTTACCCATAAATGGTTATCCATTAATTGATGTTATTATATCAATGGAAGCTGGTAGTTGACTTAAAGAAGTGGTATTGATGATGAAAAACATTGAAAAATGAACACTCCACTGTTGTGTGATGAATTCACAAGTGTTGGTGTGAATAAATTCACACTTTGATTCAACAGTATCAAATTATAGAGAAAAAAAAGAATAAGTGAAAAATAATAACAAATTTTATTAAGAAACTAAGATGATCTAAAAACATACATGAAAAAAATGAATATGCGATTACAAAATGAAAGCGAGAAATTAAAATTGAAAAAAAGAATTGCATTGAAAGAAAAAATTGGATAGAAAGAAAAAAACATGGATACTATTCCCTTCACCACCAGATCCTTATATAGGAATATTAGGAGCCTTATGTTCACCTCCCTCCAATAAATTCCATCCCCATTAATTTATAGAGTCAAAAGTAGGGTGATAAAATCAAGGGAACTAAATGTTTTGAAGTTTACCAGGAAAATCGTCCAAATTCACCCCCTTGTTGACGTGTGAATTTTTAACTAAATATGGCCAAATACAAAGGAGATTTAGAAGAAAAATATCTTCTTCTAGTTCAAGATTTCAAGTCATTTGGTTTATCTGTTTGTAATTTATGTTCAAAATGGTGGGCATACTTTATGGGAGTTCAGGTATGGCCCACCATTTAAATGTCAACTTTGTCTCCCTTTATCTCAATCAAAACTTCAGAATTATCTCTATCCACAGTTTAAGAAAAAGATCCTCATAATTTTGTCTTTCTAAAGTTAAAATTTAATCTTCATTGGGCTTGTATTTTGGGCCCCACTTTTGTTTGATGGGATTTAGGCCCATTGAAAATTTCTTCATTCATGCTGAAAAATATCCATATTCCCTTAGGATTCATCCATTGATTCTAAAATATAAAATGTTCCAAACAAAGTGATCAATAATATCCCAAAATATTAAATTCAAAACAATAATAAAATGATCTACATAAATAAATGATTTATTGGGCCCAAATTTTCATTTTAAACATGAATTTCAATTGAGATGAGAAATGAAGTTCAATTTCTATAATGCACTACAATTGATGTTTATGTATTTTGAAACACATGAATATTAATATACAATCAATGAATATTATCCTCTTTCAGTTTTTAATCACACCCCCAACTTGAGTTTTTCTAGTCTCGAGCAAAAAGTATCTAAAAAATATGACATTGAATTCCCTTTTTCAAAAACATTTTAACATATATTGCTCATAAAAACACCATTCCAAATGATCATGAAACCATTAAAAATCATTTCACATAAGATAAATCCACAAGTATATCCCAAACCCAAGCCCATTCCTTTTTTAAAATTCATTTCCACATTTCATCCAATTTCAATTAAGCATAATGATGTGTTGTGTATCTCAAAATACATGGGGCCGATTTTCTTGTTCAAGGGAAAAAATGGAAGCTCTAGGTGAGAATCACATTAATCCTTAATACGAGTATCTATTTTTTTTATTTTTTGTTTTTGTTTTTCTTGCACTTTTTTAAACCACAATAGATATGAAAAGACTAACTCTGGTCAAGACAACTATGGAGTCATGATCCCAAAGTGTCGTACACTGCACATATTATTATTTCCATGCTCTAAAATAGAGATATAATGTCCAACTCTGGGTAAGACAACTATGGATTCATGATACCCAAGTGCTGAATTCCACACATTTGGACAAAATATTTCTCTATGTGGTCATTTTTTTTCCTTTTTTTGATACTCAAATTAAAATAAAAGTGGCCCCAGACACTATGCTTTGATGAGAGGGACCCATGAACTCAAATTTACACTCAATATCCAATGTATTTTCATTGTGTCATATTTATTAAGGGGATGAAAATGAAAACTTTTAAAAACCACAATAGTCAACCACACTTACAAAAAACTATGCTCATGAACTTAAACATGAATTCAAATCATAATCAAAGGATTCAAAATCATTTAAAAATTAGTTTACATGTTTCACAACAAAAATTGATTCATTCAAGGATAATTAATTGAGTTTTTTTTTGAAAATTTTTATCATAAAATACCAATAATTTTTTTTCTTTGAAATCACATTTTTCCACTCCCTTAACTTAGAATGAAACTGCCCTCAGTTTAGAAAAGGAGGAGAAGAGATAGATCAGAATCGAGAAGAAAGAAGGGGATAAGTGATTTGAAATAAAATCATGGAACAAAATCACCTGGTTGGATTTTGATGAATCTTCAATAAGTGATTTATCACTTTGGATTCATGTCACATGTAGACTCCTCATGGATGATTTAAGGATGGGTTTGAACTTTAAGAATCAAGGGTTTTATTTGGAAATACTAAATTATTTTGACTATAAAATCTCAAACATAAGAGAAATTAGATCACATTATAATCCCCAAGGGGTTCCCTTGACAAAAAAACACAAAAACAAAAAAAATAAATAAACAAATGTAGAAGCCGTGTTGCCTCCCGAAAAGGGCTTAATTTAAAGTCTTTAGCTCGACTTGGCCCCCCCAAATTATCCAACACCAACTTTCAAAATTTTTAGGACACCATTCCTGTCCACTTAAACTTGATTGAGATTTATTATTTTTTTATAATTTGTTTCATGTGAGAACCCATGTTCAACAATGAGTGTGAAAGTTTAAGAATTTTTGGTAATGGTTGATGAGTTTTATCTAGAGTCTTTACTATTATTTAAAGGGTCATTCCTACTTTGTGGGGTTCTTGATGAAAATGGATGATAATTGAATGGTCTTGGTTATCATAAATGGGGGTATTATTGAGTGGGGAAGAAAGGATCATAAATTTAAGTTTAGTTTGATTGAATTTTTCTAAAGAAGAATGAAAATTTGAATCAATTTTTTTTTATTCTCCAAAAATATTTTAAAGAATTAGTTCCTTTTGAAAATATGATTCATCCACAAAATTTTCCATTTAAATGTTGATAGTGGGTATGGACATAATATTTTTTTCTCTACCAATGGTACAATGATCGATGATTCTAAAAAATCATTATTAAAGAAATATTACGGACACTCAATCCATAAAGACAAATTTTTCCCTTGTAAATAAAAGAAATTAATTTCCTCCTGATTTAAATACCTTTAAAAACTTATTTGATCTTATTAGGTTATCCCATATCCAAAGGTTAGTTCTTTAGTAAATTAATGAGTCGTTATTGGGATAAAAAATTGTTTTATTAGTGACGAGGAGAGGACAACCTGAGTGGGAATGGGTTCCTCAGAAGTCTCAATGCTTGGTATTTATAATCTCAATGATGAAACTTATGAATTAATTTTATTAATTTTTTCACACAATTGTTCAATAATTTTTTGGGTATCAGGATAGATTATAGTTTTGACATCATGGAATTAATTTTTATTGATATCTTCTACCATCCTTGAGAGGGATGGAAATTGATTTTTAAAACATTCATCATCCCATTGATTGTACATCTCATCGTGTGCGGGGTAATCATACAAGTTTTTTTTCCAGATAAATCCCCTAGGTGAGTGGATTCCAAATTTTGAAATTTCATTTAATTATTGAATGGGTTTATGATGGGGAATGGTCTATGATACTCCATTTGAGTAGATGAAAAAAAGGATTTGAGACTTTTTGGTCACATGAAAACAAAAAAGGGAAAAGAGAGGAGAAATTAGGGTGAGAAAAGAAGATGAGTGTCTAAGGAACTTACATGGGTCCCCAGAAATGACACCAAAATTTGGTTGCACCCAAATTTATCATACAGGTATAAGTGGTCATTGAAGTACATATATGGGCTGAATCCACAGGGTCCAAAGAAGAAACCTTGAGACACTATGATTGGATGCGAGGTTGAGATGTTTGGATATGAAGTGGCTAATTATGGTGTTGATTGATGTGAAGAAATGGTGATTTGATTTAAAAGAACCAAGAAAAAAAATACAAAATGACATGAATTAAAACAATTAATTAAGATGAGTCGATCCTAGGTTGTCTTTAGGGATTGATTGGATGTATTTGTTTTTTTTGGGATTTTCCATTCATCAGTTCAAGAGGTATACATTAAATGAAATAGTACCTTAATATATATATCTGTTTTAATCCATAAAAAATTTAAATTCTAATCACCAATGAACCTATATGATTAGTTTTATGATCACTCTATGGAATTGGATCGTACTAGAACTCAAAATGTGACATCATTAAAGTCATTGAATACAAAGAAGAAAATAAATCAAAGAAAGGAACTCTTAAAATAACAAATAGATTTAAAAATTAAAGTACATGAAATAAAATTCAATCCACCCCATGAAACTCTCTAAGATCAAACCATAAAATTTTATACCTCCATTGATGTTATTATATTAATGTAATTGGGTATTCAACTTAAAGAAGCGAGATTGATGAAACAAAACATTGAAAAATGAACACTCCACCGTTTTGTGATGAATTCACAAGTGCTGGTGTGAATAAATACACAATTTGATTCAACATTATCAATGTGTGGAGAAAAGTAAAAGAATAAGTTAATAATAAAAACAAATTTTATTAAAAAACTAAAATTATAGAAAAAATTACATGGAAAATATGAATATTCTATTACAATATGAAAGTGGGAAATTACAATTGAAAGAAAGACTTGCATTGAAAGAAAAACTTGGATATAAAGGAAAAACAAGGATACTATTACCTTCACCAAAAGATCATTATAAAGGAATATTGGGAGCCTCATTTTCACCCCCCAAAATTCATTTCCATCCCCATTAATTTATAGATTCACAAGGAGGGTGATAAAATCAAATAAATTGGATGATTCGAAGTTTACCAGGAAAATCATGCAAATTCATCCCCCTTGTTGAAGTGTGAAATTCTAACTAAATATAGACAAATACAAAGGAGTTGTAGAAGAAAAATATCATATTCCATGTTTCCTATATTATCTTTCAAAATTTAAAGTCATTTGGTTTATCTGTTTAGAATTTATACTCGAAATGGTGGGAAGCATTTATGGGCGTTCAGGTCAAGCCCACCATTTAAATGTCAACTTCGTCTCCCTTTATCTCTATGAAAATTTCAGAATTAGCTCTAGAAACAGTTGAATAAAATGATCCTAATAATTTTATATTTCTAAAATAAAAATTTTAGCTTAATTGGGCTTGGCTTGTGGGTACCAATTTTGTTTTATAGGCTTTAGGCCCATTATGCTTTGTTAAAAAAATTTCTTCATTCATGCTGAAGAATCTCTATCTTCCCTTAGGATTCATCCATTGATCCTAAAAGATAAACTGTTCCAAAAAAGTGATAAATAATATTCCAAAATAATAAATTCTAAAAACTAATAAAATGTTCTCCATAAATAGATAATTTATTGGGCCCAAATTTTCATTTTAAATATGAATTACATTTGAGATGATAAATGAAGTTCAATTTCTATATTGCACTAAAATTGATGTTTAAGGAATTTGAGACACATGAATATTAATATATAATAAATAAATATTATCCCCTTTAAGTGTATAATCACCGATCTATTTATAGTTCATTATATTATCAACATTATTTTACATCAATATAGGCCATTTAAAATATCATATAACAAACATAAAGATAAATGGTCAATTAATGAATTAATGTCTATATTTTATAGAGAATAAAATGATTGTGTTAGAAATGGGATAAACCAATTTGTTGACAATAATCTAGAAGTAAAATAATCATAAATGTCAAGCCAATAGGAAGGGGAAAGAGAAATTTTCACCTAAAACTAAAATTAAGAAGAAACTCATTTGTTTCTTCTACAAATGAAAATGACATATAAAGAAAAGTTTTCCTAAATTTGAAAAATGTCTTGAAAATAAAGGAATTTAAATCTCATTGTGTTTTTATGAATCAAATATTATTGAAACAATTTATAACACTTAGTGGATTTATTTTGGTTCAACAATCCATATTGAAAATTCCATGTAGGGTATGAAAAACCTAAGGAAACCCATGTACATTGAGCTCTAAATCTATTACTAAAATAAGATTCACTCAAATGTGGAATTCATGGGGAAATTTTTTATAGTGTTAAGAACTGGGTTTACTTTTTTTTGGAAAGTAAATTTTATATTCCATGTTTTTCCAGAAACTCGATTTCAGTTTCCAAACTTGTACCATAGGGTTTTACATTCATTTTTTATAAAACGAATTTTACCTTGATATATGGAAATTACATAGTTGGATGTGTTACATTAAAGTATGGTATTTTATCTATTTATTTTCAATGTAAAATTTATAATGATAACATTCATGTTCATACTGGTATTAAAATAAGTTTTATAAATGATTTGTTTTATGTTATGGAATCGAAGATTAGGTCATGATTCAAATTTTACTTCAATATGGGGTACTTAGTGCTCTTGATTTCACTGATTTTGAAACCTATGTGGATTTAAGTAGGAGAAAAACAAAAAATTAATAAAGGTTCTAATTAAAGTTCATCTATATTAGAAATCGTACATACATATATATGTAGCTCATTTATGGATTTACATAACAAAGAATTTTTAATTTCATTCATTGATGAATATTTAATATATATATATATATATAACTATTTTATTAAAAATAAAAATTAATAACTTAACCAATAATTTTTTTAAGGATTAAGTGGAGAATTTATGTGGTAAAAAATTAATATAGTGAGGCCGGATCTAGGTGGAAAATATTATGGGAGATACATTGTAACGACCCAAAATTTTATCAATGAAATTTTATTAATTATAATTATGTATTATAAAAAACATACATTACATATAGAGACAAAAAAATAAATGATATATTAGTTAATAAAAAACCCAACAATAATTCCAAATATTATAGCAGGACAACAAGTAAAAAATAAGACAATAAGAATAAGAAGTTTTTGATCTACACGAACCATTGGAAAGACTACACTCAAGAAAAAAGCTATAGAAATAAAACATAATTTTAATAATATAATATTATTTTTGAAGATGAATATATATATATAACATTGATAGAAAATTATAAGTGAATGAATAATGAATGAAATAATAGGTCTTAATATGAATTAAGGAACTTATACCAATGTAATAGAAACCTGACAATTGGAATAATAATATGACCATTAGGAATAGTAATACAACCATTAGAATAGTAACCTCACCTATAGAAGTATAAATAAAATTTAGGTATTTTTTCAATGAAAATATGATATAATTATATCATGGTATAAGTAAATAAATGTTTTAAAAATGATAAATTAAGAATTGGAATTTCTGTGAAATGTAAGTGTTTATTTACAATTTTATAATTAAAATAATGATTTAAAATAAA
Organism: Viscum album; assembly: GCA_963277665.1. Taxonomy (NCBI): domain Eukaryota; kingdom Viridiplantae; phylum Streptophyta; class Magnoliopsida; order Santalales; family Viscaceae; genus Viscum; species Viscum album. The sequence continues at coordinate 246,892,887 of OY728153.1, read as the reverse complement.
ATTTATTATCCTAAAATAGATTAATAAATTAATATTTTTATGTCTCATAATTATAAGATAACTTTATGATACTTTAATTAATTTTTCAAAAGTGTCATAAAATCAGTTATAATATTAAAATCAGTATTTTTGAATAAATGATGATTTTAATTAAAAAAAATAAATTTATCAGATTTAGAAAATTATTTTCATAAAACTGAGTCCATTTTTTAAATTTAAAATTTAAAAAATTGTTAGGGTAAATTTTTGGTATTTTTCTAAAATAGTTATTTTTTTTGATGAATAGTGAAATATGAAAATTTAAGATATAAGCTAAATACATGAATGTTTGAATAATGGATGATGTATGGATGATGTAATAACCATTATATAAAACTAACCTTACCTATTTAATTTATTTATTCATTTTAACCAACACTATTTACATTCTTGAAGCAAAATATTAAACAAATGAATAAAATAATAAAAACACACCTCTCATCCCCTATAAATACCACCCTCACCACCACTTCTCCTCAAACCTTCTAAGAATTTTATATTGTATAAATTATTCCTAATTCAATCCCCAATATTCTTCCCCATGTCCATGAGCTTCTGGTCTCAACGAAAGGCTAAATTAAAGTGCCTTAAGAAGGTTCTCAAGGATACAACATTCAAGAGGTAAAATCCTCAATCCATATCTTTTAATTTATTTTCTTTTATTATCCTCTACTAGCCTCCCATTATCCAAAGTTTCATGATAAATCCATTATCATATATATTCTAGAATTTTATTTTGTTAATGTAATATTCATCATCAAATATCTCCTCTCCTCCTTTTATTCTAAAAAAAATGAAAACATCATCCGTGATGTGTCGATTCACAGCCTTCATGGACAATGAGTTTTCATTTTACATTACTGCCTTCAAGGCTGGTCATAATTGTTTTTTATGATTAAATAATATTTTAATACACATATTATATCCTATCTTGTTTTCTATAAATAATATTTAAACATAATATCAAATTAAACGAAACTAGTTCATGATGGTCAGTAAAACTGCCAAAATAAACTAAATATTTATCAATAATGTTGTATCAAATGAATCATACTCATATAATAAAAAAAATTATATATGAGACCATTTAAAATTTTATAAGATAATTAATAATACATAATTCCACTTCTATAGAATTATTCTCATTTTACAATAATTTCCATAATTATATACAAATAAACCGATCATGAAAACATTGAAAACAGAAACTCTCGTAATGACAAAATTGAACTCTATAACACATCAAAATGGACATAAATGAACTTAATAAAATTATAATAAATATCATAAATTTATAAGAGGTTATTAATTTATATTTTAATGAATATAATTTTATTATACAAGATATTTATTGCAAGTGCAGAATCCTTTCAGACATAAGGTAAGGGGATTCTCAAACCCAACTCTCTTTCTTTGGGTTATACCTCATTCATGTAAAATTTCAGTGTGGATATTCATTTAATTATTCCTAAATATAATTTATTTGTTCATACCTCTTATTTTTTTTATTATATACAGGTTTCCAACTTGGTTTTATGACAAATATAAAGATTTTACAAAACATCCATTCTTTCTAAAACACATCTCGACTCCTCTTAAGATTATTTATTCTTCACTAAAGATTGATGATTATTTTAAAAAATATGTTTTTCCCTTTTAATATGGTAACATAAAAGTTTATTCATGAATTAATGATTTATTAAATTCATATAAAGTCCATTCCTTTCCATGGGTTATTTTATGACTATGGTTGTTATACGTTCTATATGGCATGCATGATTATGTAAATGATATAATGTGATGGGTGGGACCAGAATTATATATAACTCCAATGAATTGGGTAATGTGATGTATATCATGATATAATGTGTATTATTCATGAAAATTATGGTTTATTTTTTTCACAAAGATTATGTTATGATTATGAAAATATGTTATGCATTAACATGATGCTATCTTTGTTCAAAACTATGTGTGGTATTTAATCACCGAGACATGATGTTTCCTTTTTATACATCTCCAAATTACATGACTTTATTTAATGTTTCCTATCATGATTATTATTATGATAATATTCTTATTTAATTATGGTAATTATTATTCTCTCTCATGTTATATTGATTGATGTCCCTTATTAATCCTCTTACTGGGCCTTTAGCACTCCCCTTTCATTGATGTACATCCTCAAGTGATTACTTTTACTAAGGAGAAAGAAAGGTCCAATAAGAAGATATATAAAAAGGATTTAAATTATTTTTATGTTTTATTATATAAAAGTTATGTATAAGCCTAATTTTTTCAAGACACTACACCTTTGGATCCTAGTATTGTAACGCTATTATGTTTTTTTATCTTAAAAATGTTCTAATAGTCATGTAAGAATAAGTAGAGTTGATTTAGTTGGTATCAAAGAAAGGTTTAGTTAATTTGGGAATTAGGATTAGTGAATGTTAGTAAAAACCATTAGGATAAGGCTTAGTATATATAAAAAACCATGAAGCTTTGTTTTAGAAAAATTCTAAAAATAGGGATCCCATAAGACATGCCTTTAGAGTTAACTACGTAAATGAATAAATTAATTATTCAGGATTTTTTGACTTATGTTTTGTTAAAAAAATTTCTATTTTAGAAAATAGTGGGAACTATAGGAAGAAATGGAGGAGAAATACCCTTACCTAATTTCATCTTTGTTTGTAAAATAAAATTTCAAGGATGAAATTTTGAAAGGGGGTAAGTGTGTAATGACCCAAACTTTTATCAATAGAATTTACCTTCTTATAATTATGTAGTATAAAACAAATAAATCACCTAGAGAAAACAATAAAACACAAATGATTCATTCTTAAATAAAAAAAACAATAATAATTCCAAATATTATACCGAGAGAACAAATAGAAAATAAGACAATAAGAATAAAACGTTTTGGATCTTCTCGAACCACTGGAAAGACTGAACTCATGAACAAAGCTATAGAAATAAAACATAACGTTAATAACATAATATTATTGTTGAATATGAATATATATATAAACTTTAGAGATAATTATAAGTTAATGAATAATGAATGAAATAATAGGTCTTATTAATAATTAAGGAACCTATACTAATGGAATAGTAACATGACCATTGGAATAGTAATATGACCATTAGGAATAGTAATCCAACCTCAAGAATAGTAACATCACCTATGAAATTTTAAATAAAATTTAGGTATTTTATTTTTTAAAATATGATATAATTATATCATTGTATAAGTAAATAAATGTTTTAAAAACGATAAATTAAGTATTGGAATTTTTGTGAAATGTAAGTGTTTATTTACAATTTTATAATTAATATAATAATTTAAAAAAATTTATTTTTCATAAAATAGATTCATAAATTAATATTTTTCTGTATTATAATTATAAGATAATTTTATGAGACTTTAGTTATTTTTTTAAAGTGTCATAAAATCGGTTATAATATTAAAATCACCATTTTTTTTGAATAAATGATGATTTCAATTAAAAAATAAATTTCTCATATTAATAAAATTATTTTCATAAAATGGAGTTAATTTTTTAATTATAAACATTGAAAAATGGTTAGTGTTAATTTTTGGTATTTTTCTAAAATAGTTGATTTTTTGGTGAATAGTGAAATACAAAAATTTAAGATATAAGCTAAATACATAAATTATTGAGTCATGGATAATTTATGGATGATTTAAGAAAAATCATCTCAAACTATACTTACCTTGTTACTATATTTAGTAATGGGAATCAACACTATAGATAGTCTTGAGCGAAAATAATAAACAAATGAATAAAATAATCAAATAACACCCCTCTCCTCCCCTGAAAATACCACCCCTCATCACCTATTCTCCACACACCTTATAAGACATGTATATTTTTTAAATTATACCAAATTACATCCCCAATAATCTTACATATGTCTATGAGCTTATGGTATCAAAAAAAGACCAAATTCAAGTGCCTTAACGAGGTTCTCAAGGACACAACATTCAAGAGAAAAAAATCCTCAATCATTCTATTTTAATTTATTTTCTTTTATTATCCTATACTAACCTAAACTTATCCAAATTAGAATTATAAATACATTAAATATATATAATTTAATGTTTTTTTAATTTAATATCCACCATCAAATATCTTCTATCCTTTTATTCTAAAAAAATGAAAACATCGTCCGTGATGTGTCGATTCACCGCCTTCGTGGGTGATGAATTTTCATTTTCCATTACTTATTTCAAGGACAGTAATAAAAAATTATTATGGATAAATAATATTTTAATACACATATTATAACCTGTTTTATATTATGGAACTAGTATAGAAACATAATATCAAATTAAATGAAACAAGTTTGCGATTGTCGATAAAACCACCAAAATAAACTAAAAATTTATCATTAATGTTTTATCAAATGAATCATACTCATATCATAAAAAAATGATATATGACACTATTTAAAATTATTTAATTTCATTAATAACACATAATTTGACTTCTATATAATTATTCTCATTTTACAAGAACATCCATAATTATATACAAATAAGCCGATCATAGATCCATGAAAATGAACATTCCCAGAAAAATAAAATTGAACTCTATAACTCCTAAAAATGGCCATAAAAGAAATTAATAAAATTATAATAAATAAAATAGATTCATAATAGGGTATATATTTAGTAATTAATTAATCTAATTTTATTTTACATGACATTAAGTGCAAGTGGAGAACAAAATTAGAGATAAGGTAAGGGGATTCTCGAACCCAACTCCCATTCTTTGGATTATACATATTTCATAAAAAATTTCTCTATGGATATTACTTTAATATTTCTAAAATATATTTTCATTGTTCTTACCTCTTAATTTTTAGGATATACATGTTTCTAACTTGGTTTTATGCCAAATATAAAGATTTTCCAAAATAACTCTTCTTTCCCAAACACATCTTGACTCTTATTGAGATTGTTTCTTTATCATTAAATATTAATGGTTCTTATACCAATTGTTTCCCTTTTTTCATTTGGGAACCCCAAAGATTATTAAAGAATGAATGATTTATGAAATTATTAAGAAACACATTCCTTTCTAGGGGCTATTATATCACTACGATTGTTATATGTTCTACTTGGCATGCATGATTATGTAAATATTATGATATGATGAGTGGGGCAAGAATTATATAGACCTACAATGCATTGGGTAAAGTGATGTGTCTCATGATATATTGTGTGAACATTGTGCTATATTTTTTTCACAAAGATGATGTTATTATTATGAACATATGTTATTCGTGAACATGATGCTAGCTTTGTTCATATTGATGTGTGGTATTTAACCACTAAGACATGATGTTTCATTTTTATGAAATTACACAATTCATGACATTATATAATGTTTCCTATAATTATTATGATGAAAATACTATGATTATTTTATGATGATGATGATTATTATCACTCATGTTATTTTGATTCATATCCCTTATTCATCCTCTTACTAGGATTTTATCTCACCGCTTTCATTGATGTATATCCTTAGGTGATTACTTGTACTAAAGAGAATGTAAGGGATAACAAGAAGGCAAAGAAGAAATAATTAAATGATGTTTATGTTTTATTATGTAAAAGTAATGTATGATACTAATTTTCCCAAGGCACAAAAACTTTGGATCCTAGTATTATAACACTATTTTGTTGTTTATCTTAAAAGTGATGTAATATTCATATAATAAAAAGTAGGGTCGATTTATACATTGATGATGGAAAATTACCTGGTCCATTTGAAAGGTTTAGTAAAAAAATGGAATAGTTTCACAATACACTATGGCGGGTTCACCAGAACAAAATGGAGTAGATGAAAAAAGAAACTGAACTTTAATAGGCATGGCACAAAGTATTCTTTGTAACTCAAAGACACCTAAACTCCTATGTAATGAATCACTTAAAGATACAACATACATTTTTAATCAGGTTCCAAAAAAATGGGTTTTCAAAAACACCTTTTGAATTGTTTAAGGGTTGGAAACCGAATTTGTGACATGTGCGTGTTTAGGGATGTCCTTCAGAAGTGTGTGTTTATAATCCATAAGAAAGTAATTTAGATCCTAAAACCATTAGTATACACTTAATTAGATATTTTGAATGATATAAAATATTCAAATTTTATTTTCCATCATTAAATACTATAATTATGGAATCATGAAATGAAAAATTTATTGAAAATGACCTATTTAGTGGGAGTGATCTAATCAATTTTTTTTTGATAAAGATAATTCAGAATAAAAATCATCTAACACATGTGACAGATAGATAACTATTAATAAAAAACCTCATTTTTAAACAAATATCATTCCAAAAATACTAGATAATCATCCTTTATATCAAATAGTCCAAGAGTCATAAACTCTTTAACAACTACTTGAACCATAGGATTCTCATGAAAATAATGGTGAAACATTGAGATGATCCATAAGGATGAGAAATAAATCAATTTCTAATGTTTATATAGTGTATCTTCATGAGTCCAACTACAATATTAGAGCTGAAAATTGTCTAAAAACATTTTCACAAGCCATGAGTTGTAAAGATTCAAATATGTGGTATGATTCCATGATAGAGAAGTTTAATTCCATGAAGAGTTATTATGTTTGGGACCTTGTTGAGTTTCCTATTGGTGTAAAACCTTTTGGTTATAAATAGGTTTAAAAAAAAGAAAAAATCCTTAAGAAACATTGAGATAAACAAGGACGAACTAGTTTCTGAAGGGTTCCCTCAAGATGAAGGGATCAATTATATTGATACATTTTCTCCAGTATTGAAAAAGGATTCCTTATACATTATAATGGAATTATTAGATCATTTTTTACTTCAAATTAAAAAAAAATGAATGTGGAAGCTTCATTTTTGAATGGTAATCTCGATGAGGATGTTTACATGAAACAAATTAAAGGATTCCTCTCAAGTAATGGTGATTATTTAGTGTTAAAGCTCAAAAGGTCTATCTATGATTTAAAATAAGCATACCAGAAGTGGTATTTATGATATAATGATGTAATTATTTCATTTGTATTTGAAGAAAACATTGTGGATCAATGTATATACTATAAGTTTAGTGGGAGTAAAATATATTCTCTTGTTTTATATGTAGATGCCATTTTAATTGTCATTAATGATAAGGGTTTTCTATATGAGGTTAAATAGTTTCTCTTAAAAATATTTTACATGAAATATATGGGTGATTCATCCAATGTAATTTGATTAAATATTCACAGGGATAGGTTGAGAGGAATTATATTCTTGTATCAAGAAACCCATATTAATAAATAACTGGAGAAATTTTATATGAAATATTGTACAACAAGTATAGAACTAATTATTAAGGGTGATAAATCAGTATTGAAAAAAATCTACAAAAATTATTTTGAATGAGGAAAAATTGAATCCATCCTATATGCTTCTATTATTGTTAGTTTAATTTATGATCAGGTATGTGCAAGGCCTGAAATTTCATTTTAGTAGGATTGTTAGAGAAATATTAGAGTAATACAGGTATAGACCACTGGAAGGTTGTGAATAATTTATTAAGATACCTTAAGGGTGCTAAATACTACATGATTATATATAAATGAACTCAAAATTTAGAAGTCAACGAATACTCATATGTAGAATTTTTTGGTTGTGTTGATTCATACAAATAATCTACAAGATATATCTTTAAATTTATAGTAAAGCTATGTAATAGAGAAGTGTCAAACCAACAATAATAGAGACTTATACTATAAAATCTAAGTCAGTTACATTTTTTGAGGCCACTTTCTCATGGTGTATGGCTAAGATGTTTCATTTTGGGCATTATAGTTATGGATTCTATTTCCAATATATTGATTATATACTATAAAAATTATGCTTATGTCTTTATGGATAATAATAAACAAAGTGGGATTTGATGTAAGCATGTAAAAAATGAATTACTTTACCATCAGAGAACATGATAAAGTTAAAGAGGTGGTTATTCAACATATCATCACCGAATTGATGATTACATATTCTTTCACTAAAGACATGACTCTATTTAAATTCAAGGATCAGGAAATATTTATGGTATTATTTTATACTTTTTAAATGTGTTAAATAAACAAATTTTATTTGAAATCCATACATTTATGTATTTGTCTCTTCAGTTTACTTGTACACATTCATTACGTAAGATATATTTCTGGGCTACAGAATAAACCATGTCGTTAAGGTTTATTCATATGAATAATAAACCATGTAGTTAAGGTTTATTCATATAGTTATTTAATTTCCATGATAATTTATGATACATGTAAGGGACTACTCATTATTTAGAGGAAATAATACTATGATTAATGTATCATGTTTCTTTCTAAAGAGTGAGATTGAAATTATTCTCATTAATTAGTTTGGATGAAGTGGGAGAATGTATTAAATAGACCATAAATTAATTAAGAATGTAAAAAATTATGGGCCAATAAATTAACATACATAAGATTAATATGGTAAATTATGTTCAATAAAATAAATTATTGCCTATGAATTTAATTTATTAAATTCGGTCCATAATATTTATTGATTACTTGATGGAAATAAATCTCCATGAATTACTACTCTTTGTTGAATGATTTCATTTGGGTAGGTTATTGATGGTATAACCAACTATAAATATTAAGGCCCCTACAATTAGTGTAGACATGGGAACATACACCATCTACATCCCCTATGCTTAGTGTAGAAGGCATTCATGTTTTGATTCCTCAATTTCTTATATTTTCCAATGGATGGTGGTAAGTGAAAATTTATTTTAATTAAATAAGTTTACCGATTATTTAATTAAATATTTTATAAAATTCATAACATGAGAGTTTATACAAAACATGTAAGTTGAGTTATTAATGAAGAAAAGTGATCAAGTTTAGATTGTTACTGGAGATTAGAAACCATAATTCTAAATGCAGGGACCTCAATGAATATAAAAGGTTGGTGAAACATTCATGATCATTTGTATTCTTAATGTCTTAGGGAAAATCAGGGGGATATTCCACTAAGAAAAACCTATAATATTGGATAAGTGATCAATTTTAGATACTATGATCAATATAGAGTAATCTAATCGAACAATGATGAGATGCATAGAAAATAGAACTAAAGAAATTGTGAATTAAATGAGAAGAAGTGAAGAAAAGAAAGAACTATCAACATAGAGATTTAACATGCTTCAAATCCTTGGGATCCTACATGAACGGAAATAACACCACACACACACACACACTATTAATGTTCAAACAATATTTACAAAGAAAATTCTTATTAGGAAAGAAACAACATCATAATATCTTCAAATGCTTAATGCTATGAGTGAAAGAACAAGGATTGAGTATACACAACACCAAACTTAGTGTCCAATCATCCTATTATCTTCTTATTATTTTCAAAAAGCTGATTCTAATTGTATGAGAACACACCAGAAGAAGGTATAAGATTCTTTTAGATCAGAGGTTCATGGATTAGGAACTTGGCCACACATCTTTTTAAGGAAATATTTTATCTAAATGCACCAAAAATAGAACCACAAAGGTGAACTAATAGGAAAACATGCATTGATGTCCAATATCTAAATAATAAGAACACATAGAGAGGTTAGGGTTTCTGAAACCATGATGAGAGAGAAACCAAGGTAGAGAGGGGTGAATGAGTGAGCGAGGAAAAGCGGTAGAGGAACAAGGATGATGAAACCCCTTGACAACTCCATCACCTCAAAATGGCTAAGATAATCACAATGCACCATGGTCACATCGACAAACAAAAATGAAATTACTGAGTGAGATAAGGCATAAAAATTAACTCCAAAGATACAATATGATTTATTTTTATCCAATAGATATGAAAAAATGGTGGAGGATTAAATACATGGAATAAAAAAGAAGATACAGTCCATGAGTAATGCAGGCCAAAGGCTAGCATGAAATTAAAACCCAATGAGAAGGCCTAAAAAGTAAAAAAAACCCAAAAAAAAAAATATTTGATAATAATAATAAATAGAAGATTATTTTCATGCATGAGTAACTATATAAATGTAAGAATATAATGTGAGATAATTTTAATATAAAAAAAACAAAAAATTGAAAATATCCACCATTTTATATAAAATTTGGAGATGTTCTTGCATTTATCATCATTGAATTGGAACCAAATTCAATAAACTTAAACAATGATTGAATTTTATAGCCTCAGTCAAACCATCACCCAAATTATTATTAGTGTGTATCTTATTAACAAACATGGTTCCAAATTAACTGAAATCACTAATGAAATTTTATAAAATTTTAATATGATTAGACCTATCATAAAAAACTAAGTTTTTATCAACGTTCAAGGCCGATTGAATATCATAATAATAGTGATAATTGAACTAATTAGACTGATTTCAGATTGAAAACCATTGATCCACATAACCTCTTTAATAACCATAGTGAAGGATATGTATTTGGATTTAGTGGCTGAGAGATCCAACAAAAATTTTATATTACATTTCCGTGAAACTGGTCCTCTAAAGGTAGTGAATACATAACCCATGAGGTACTTGAATGTATCCACATGATCTACATTATCTAAATCTACATATCCCACTATATGGTTAGAAATATTAGAATTTTTACCAAAACATAAGGACAATCCTGGAGTGTGTGATATACATTGAAGTACCACTTAAGGGACTACCAATTAGGATTGAAATGATTACTCTTAAATCTACTGAGGGTGAAAAAAACATAAGAAACATCAGGCCTTGTACAAATAAAATCACAAATAATGCTTCCAACGATATTAGATTATGGAATTATAGATATATACTCAGCAATAAAATATATAGTATGTGAATGTGATAAAAAAGTTTAAATTGCTGTGAAATTGGGACATTAGCAGGTTTAAAACATTCAAACAAATATCTTTTTAAAAAATTTAAAATGTACTCATGTTGTGATAAGTTGATCATGTTTTTTTCTTATATCCCTAATTATTTTCATCCAAACAATTTTCCTAGCAATACCAAGGTCTTTCATTTCAAACATATCTTTCAATTGAGACTTAAAAATATTGATCATATTCATATATTTACAAATGATAAACATGTCATCTACATAGAACAATAAGTAAAGCATGAAATTTGTAACAAGTTTAAAATACACACATGCATCATGATTTATTTTATTAAAAAGTATATCATGCATGAATGTATCAAATTTCCAATACCATTATCTTGATGCTTGAATTAATCCATATAAGGATTTATTCAAAATACATTCCTAATTGGATTTAATGTTATTTCAATAACAATTAATAGGATTCATGTATAAATTTTCATCATTTTCACCTTGAAGGAAGGCTATTTTAACATCCAGCTACACAATGTACCAATCATTTTGAGAAGAAAAAGTAAGAAAAAAAATTAATATTTGAATGATTAACCACTGGAGAAAATATTTGAGAATAATATATACCTTTCCATTAGAGTATTACCCTAGCCACTAATATGGATTTAAATTTGATTCTTTTTTCTCTGTGTTATCATACTTTTTCTTAAAAATCCACTTGAATCCAATAATTTTGACATTCATTGTACTTTTTACAAAATACCAAGTGTTATTTATTTTAATGGAATTCATTTCATCCTCAATAGTAGAGATCCAATGTGTGGAATCTCTGTCAATTATAGCTTGCTTATAAGTTTTTGGAACTTCAAATTCAAGATCCTAGGAAACATGGAAAGAAACAAAACCCATGTAATACTGGATGAATTGATATGAAGGTTTATTAACCCTCCAAGCTCTATCCTAGGTCATCTGGAAATTATTTTGAGCCTATATTTCCTCACCATATTATTCATCAAAAGAATAAGGTTTAGTATGGTCGTGAGGGTGAAGTTCTGGTGGATACTTCTCTATTGAAGTGTAAATACTCGAAGCTTGTTGTACATGGACATTACATTACTTTTACAGAATACTTAATACATAACAAAAACAGACACACAAGGACCATAATAGTTTAGTGTCTTTGGAAACTCGGAATGTAATCTTCTAATCGTGGTGAAAGATCTTCAACATCTCCTATAAAGATCTTCCCCTTTTGTTTTCTTACCTAAAACCTTTCTTTATATCCCGGGGAAAATAAAAAATATAAAGGGTGAGCTCAAATACTCAGTAAGGGTAAGAATGGATAAAATAAAACAAATCATATACAGTTGAACCTAAAAACATGAACATAATGTTTAAACAAAAAAATCTTGAGCAATGACATAAAACATGGAAGAAAATAAGGCATAGATGATAAAGAAACATTAATCCTGATAAAATAGCATGGGAATAAAACATGTAATTGTGGAAACCATTAAGTACATTATATGATTTCCATAGTAGCCAAGGCATTGCTTCCAAGACCATCTTAGTGGACAAAGTCCCTTTCTGAATCGAGTTCACTCCTCATTCCAGTCCTGTATTACTGAACCGGTTTAACTTGCCGTTCCAGCCATGCCTATCTCATGAGATATAAAATCTTTACCCAATTCATTGGAGGGAGATATAGGTCCCACCCATATCATAATTAAATCATTCTTACTTGTGCCACAAAATAAACATACATCATTCATAAAAACCCAATAAATAAAATGGGTTTCATAAACATCATCCCATCATCACATAATCCATATAAAAGAAATGGATATCATTTCATAATAAGAAAGGTGAAACCATGTAAATCATAGAGACATTATACTTGAAACATACACATATAAAATAATGTCATCTTAGATGAAAAATGGTTTTGATAAACACTTGAAATGAATTCTTGAGGAAAATATCCTTTCTTCTTGAAAATCATTTTCTTTTCACAAAATTCCATGCAATTTTAAAAGAATAAGATTTTGTTTATAATAGTCATGAAATCTTTTGGAGGAAGCTTCATGAAAATGAGGCGTTATGAAACCATAAAAATCCGTTCACATCGTATGAGTTAAAAATAACAATCTCCTCGTACTTTTTTCATAAAAGTCAAAAAGTACCTTATATGGTAACCAAAGGAAAGATTCCATTCATACAATGTGGTAAAAAGTCAATAAAGGGTAAAAATGACTTTAAACATTCATGGAAGAATATTTAACATTTTATGAAAACATTTTTAGAAAACATGGTCATGGATGATAAACGTAACCCCAGTAAATACTTACGTACAAGCAATCTCGGATAAAAATGAGATTTGAAAAATTATCCCTTACCTTATGTCAGATATGATTCGTATGTATCCAAAACTATTGTATAATGATTTAAATGATTTCATTGACTTATTATAGAATCATATTCATTGTTATGATATAATATATGGTTCACTTATGACTTTATATTACCTGTTCTTTTGTAAATTCCATGTTAAAGAGCGTTTTGGGTAAAATTGTTTCATTCATCGTATGTGTTTCGACTTGTCTTTCTTGATATTATTACTTATATAATGATTTAAATAATTCTAGAATGTAAAACATGATTTATATATAATATATATTCATCATATACATATGTATTATAGATCGATAAAAGGAATGAAATACACCGTTCATGGAGACGGTAGGTCGTACGTACACATGAACGCTGTTTTCGTTTCCTTATTGAATTGAATGAAATTAAGTAGATGACATAAATATATATAAACATAAATCCAGTATCATTATTATGTCATATATTCCATGATTACTTATTGTATATACTTCATAATCATTCATGAATGGTTACCATGGAGAATGAATCTCATCACGTCGTGGAGACGGTAGTCCGTACGTACGCACGAGCGATGATATCATTCCCATGATCGTGGAATTGTATTGAAGTGTATGTATAATATTTCAGAATCAATATCACTTTAAAATAATCATATATAGTTATTATTTACACCATTATACCCATCCAAGTAAGGTGGTGGTGGAAAATATATTACACCACGGCGTGGAGACGGTATTCCATACGTACGCACGCGCAATGATTTCATTTTCTGTAGGATGGATAGATGGTGAAATAGGGTTGTTTCATACTTATAATAACATATCAGTATATGATTGATACTTATGTTATTACTTCATAATGAAACAACTAAAGAAGAAGTATTGGAATAAGAAATAAAGTTGAAAGAATCGGTAACGAACATTACCTCTTCTTTGAAGCGCCTCTTTGAGAACTCCTTTTAGGGCACTAAAATTGGCCTTTGAAGAAGACCAGGACCTCTAGGATGTTTCTAGGGAAGTGTAAAAGAGAATTTGGCAGGGTTTGGCCGAGCTTGAAGGCTCAAAGTGGTGTGATGAAGAGAGGGAGGATGTTCCCTTTTATAAGGGTGGAGAGGGGCACCTTTGGAAAAACTAAAAATATTATTTTATTATAAAGTCATATTCGGTTTTTAATAGCTCAAAAATGAGTTATTTCGGATCTAAGGTGGGTATGGGTCTAAATATTCTCATCCAATATAATTTAGAAAAGTTTAGGGTTCTATTTTAACCTTATCATTTAGATTTAACTTTAAGTTAGATAATTTTACTTTTACCATGTCTTTTTGTGTTCTTACACTATAAGGTTAATAAAATTAATATAAAAAGCCAAACGAACCCCAAGTTGTTTATTATTAATATATATAACCTTATCTAAGTCATTTGGCCAAAACCTAGTTTTTTAGGAATAAAATAACATTTAACAATATAATATTTGTTTTAAAAACTATTTTATGTAAATTTTGACTCTATTTGGTAATTGATTTTTGTGAAAATCATAAAAGAATGATTAGTTCGAACAAAGTAAACTAAATGAATACTAACATGTAATATTAACCTAAAAAATTAGTGGAATTCATAAAAAGTCTCAAATTACATTTATTTGGGTATTTATAACATCAATTATGTCAATATTTCATTAATAAGACAATTACTACATCATCATTGTGTCAAAAATAAATTAAATTATTTAATGTCTAAAAAATTATAAATAAAATACCATTATGTAGGAAATATTTTTATCTTTATAATTAATATTTATAGTCTAATATATCTTATGTATAACCCTATATTAAAAATTATTTACTTATTAAACTTTGATTTTAACTATTTTAACCCTTCTTTAAATAAATTAATATTAAATTTACTAATCTAATCCAAGTGGGCCTCAATGGTCATATTTTACTCCTAAGGTTATTTTTGGTCTAATTACACTTATTCAATAGAATTAGGACTTGTGTTAGGGTAATAATAATATCATTTTTACCCTTAATTACCCTATTTATTTTAACCGTGGTAAAAAAAAGTAAAAAGTTACTATTCACCAAAAATTATTTTCATCTCATTGAACCAAATTTTAGTCCTTGATATTAACCGTGTCTCTCGGATTTTTGAAATTCGACTCACAGAAGCGTTAAAATTAAGTTTTATGAAAAATTCAGTTTTTTTAACTACCACTTAGTGGTTTCACTATTCATCAAAAAAAAAATGAAAGTTTCTAGAAAAATATCAAAAATTAGGCCTAAGATATATTTGATATTATGAATTCAAAAATGATGTCTATTTTACCAAATTCAAAACATATCAGTTGCATTAATTTATTTAAAAATTAATTCTCGTCGTCAAAACAAATAGCGTGTTCTTAAGAGATAATAACTATCAAAAGATTGACACTTGTTTATGTCTGGTTTAAATGTGAAATTACATCCAATGACCAACATTGTATTAAGTTGTAAAAATATATTATAAATAAACTTTAAAACCACTCAAATTAATAATTTATCTCTATTAATTATTTCTAATAAAAAATTTGTTTTTAATTAAAATTTAGTAATTTTCACTATTCATCGAAATATGAAAGTTATCCGAAAAGTACCAAAATTTCACCCTAAGATAATTTCGATATTACGAATCCAAAAATGAAGTCCATTTTGAAAGATAAAATTTATAAAATTTCAAAAACTGGGTATTACTATTCATAACGGCTAGTTTATAATATTATTATAATAATATCTCGTTTAGTGAAACTCGGTATTGCGTACTACACACGCTATCGAGGAAGGTCGCGATTGCGTGTAATGCAAGGTAAGTCAAGGATGCGTGTTGTGCAAGCTCTTTTTGGTGTAGCGTACAACAGAAGACATTAATAAACTTAAAAAGAATATTTTTCATAAAATCTCGGGGTGTTACATTCTACCCCCCTTAAAATGAATTTCGCCCTCGAAATTCGTCAGGGTTATAAATGGTTTACTACTTGAAAGTCTCTTTAATAGAAACCCACATCGTAAAAAGGAATACCAAAACTTGGCTTTAAAAACTAAAGTATGAAACATAACGGTTACCCAAATTAACTCATCACTGAGTTTCCATGTAGGAGAACATAGGTGAAAATATGGATATGGAAGAAAAATCTAACCATCAAGTTATGATGGAGAGTGGTAGGGATCATGGATATGAAAAAGCCAACAATCAGAAAGATATAGATTTGTGATGATCTAAGGTACCATCTGATTCATCGGATATAAGGGAACTAGGACAACATTTTTTGTTTTCAAGATCATTTCCCTAAAGTTGATGAATTAAAAGAAATACTTACATGATTTTGGTACAATTTCACTGTTGTTCGTGAATTGAACAATTTCCACTTCATCCCTTAAAGAAATGAAGTTGAATTTGTTATTCGTGATGTGTTAGCAGATCATGTGATAGAATGATGAGTCATTCCATCTGGTTCAAACAAAAGGTTAGCAAAAGTTATAAGTCCATCTTATGGTTAGATTAATCGTATATGGTTCCAAAAATGAACTTATACTTAATATATCATACTGCTTAGTAAAATAAAACTAGTTTCTACTAACCAGGGACTTCTGGTAGGCCAGTGTTAGGCGATAAAGGCCATTCACACTTTGGTTATGGGTTCGATTCCCATAGCCTTGTCCGACGTGATGGGCTGTCGCCCCTCCTGCAGGTTGTCCTTTTTCTAAAACTACATTACTATAACATCCCATCAATAATATCTAAAAAGTTCTATCCTTAAAAAATACTAACTTATGTCCAACATAATCCATTCCAATCTTTAGGCTTATCCATAATACTGTAGTCCACTCTCGTAATATAGTAAAAATTATTACCAGAGATTTCATATAACAAGCATGTTAATACCATCGTTGATCCCCATATATCATAAGATATGTCTTGTTGGTCACATTCCAAACATTCGAAGGCCTTAATCATGTATTCTCTTGAAAAATGAATACCCATTGAACCTTAGTGAAAACATGAATGCAGTTAAAAGTTAACACTTTCCACATACCAAAATCCTCAAAATTCTATATACTCAAACCATGATATCACTTAGTACTTATATCAATTATGAGCTCATGAATACAATAAAACATCTCATTATCTTCTTATTCCTTCATTATGCATATATCATCTACTTTCCAAAAAAATCTGAATAACCTTCCATGGTTACTGGTACCATTCAACATTTACTTTCAAATACTTTAGGAAAAAAATAGTGTAACAATCCTTAGATGATTCTTTATTCCATAATACCATTAACTATACAACATAACTCTCGATAAACATACAATCATTCCACTACCTTCTAAAACAACTGACTGAGCTTCAACACTTCTTTCAGCTCATATATCATTTGTAGTCTCCTCATCATCATCCACATAAATACTACCCATATGACCATGTTGATTCTCTTCATGAGATTTTCCCTTAGGGCATTGGTTTTCATAATGCCCGTACATTCCACATTTAAAACATCTAATCATTGTTGATGTCGTAGCAATACCATTATCCTTGTCCATGGTGTTAATTGAACCTTTTCCTTTGCACTTACTGGATTTGTGTCCTTCTTTTCCACACCCAAAGCATCTTCTAGTTCCTTTGAAACAATCTCCCTGATGCCTCTTCCCACATGATTTACATGAGGGAAATTGAACTTTCTTTCCTCTATGATCATCATGAAACTCCATCTTTCTCGTATTATCTGAGTCAGGAATCTTACCAAAGTTGAGATTATTGATCATATTATGAGATTGATGATTAGGCATAATAACGATGTTTGGACTTCCAAATCCCATTTCATTTGGTTGCTCATGAAGAATATCATTCCATTGTCCATCATATCCTCCATTATCATGAATCATCTTGTTTCCAGCCATTTTCTAAAACCCAAAAAGAATAATGTGAGAGAAAAAAATCATACTAGGGAAAACAACATAATAAAGGGGGAGTACCATCAATATCTAACATCTTAGGTTAAATTCTAAGATTTTTACCGTAGTTATAGGACTATAACCTATAAATATACTTATCCTTAGGGACATCCCTATAAATACCTTAGAAATATCTCTAGGTATCTCACTAAAGTTTTCGCATCCTAGTTTCCAAAGGTTAACTAAAACTTTCCTCTGATACCAACTATAAAGACCTGAAGCCTGACGTACATGGAAATTACATTACTATTGCGGAATAATTAATACATAACAAAAATAGACACACAATGACCGTAATAGTTTAGTGTCTTTGGAAACTCAGAACGTAATCTTCTAATCGTGGTGAAAGATCTTCAACATCTCCCATAAAGATCATACCCTTTTGTTTTCTTACCTAAAACCTTTCTTTATATCTTGGGGAAAAGAAAACATATAAAGGGTGATCTCAAATACTCAGTAAGGGTAAGCATGGATAAAATAAAACAAATCATATACATTTGAACTTAAAAACATGAACATAATGTTTAAACAACAAAATCTTGAGCAATGACATAAAACATGGAAGAACATAAGGCATAGATCATAAATAAACATTAATCATGATAAAATAGCATGGGAATAAAACATGTAATTGTGGAAACCATTAAACACATGATATGATTTCTATAGTATCCAAGGCATTGCTGCCAAGACCATCTTAGTGGACAAAGTCCCTTTCTGAATCGAGTTCACTCCTCATTCCAGTCCTATATTACTGAACCGGTTTAACTTACCGTTCTAGCCATGTCTATCTCATGAGATATAAAATCTTTACCCAATGCATTGGAGGGAGATATAGGTCCCATCCATCTCATAATGAAATCATTCTTACTTGTGCCACAAAATAAACATACATCATTCATAAAAACCCAATAAATAAAATGGGTTTCATAAACATCATCCCATCATCACATAATCCATATAAAAGAAATGGATATCATTTCATAATAAGAAAGGTGAAACCATGTAAATCATAGAGACATTATACTTGAAACATACACATATAAAATAATGTCATCTTAGATGAAAAATGGATTTTATAAACACTTGAAATGAATTCTTGAGGAAAATATCATTTCTTCTTGAAAATAATTTTCTTTTCACAAAATGCCATGCAATTATAAAAGAATAGGATTTTGTTTAAAATAGTCATGAAATATTTTGGAGGAAGCTTCATGAAAATGAGGCGTTATGAAACCGTAAAAATCCGTTCACACCGTATGGGTTAAAAATAACATTCTCCTCGTACTTTTGTCAGAAAAGTCAAAAAGTACCTTATATGGTAACCAAAGGAAAGATTCCATTCATACAATGTGGTAAAAAGTCAATAAAGGGTAAAAATTACTTTAAAAATTCATGGAAGAATAGTTAACATTTTATGAAAACATTTTTAGAAAACATGGTCATGGATGATAAACGTAACCCCAGTAAATACTTACGTATAAGCAATCTCGGATAAAAATGAGATTTGAAAAATTATCCCTTACCTTATGTCCGATATGCTTCGTATGTATCCGAACCTCATGTATAATGATTGAAATAATGTCATTTACTTATTATAGAATCATATTTATTGTTATGATATCATATATGGTTCACTTATGACTTTATATTACCCGTTCTTTTGTATATTCCATGTTAAAGAGCGTTTTGGGTAAAATTGTTTCATTTATCGTATGTGTTTTGACTTGTCGTTCTTGATATTATTACTTATATACTGATTTAAATAATTCCAGAATGTAAAAAATGATTTATATATAATATATATTCATCATATACATATGTATTATAGATCAATAAAAGGAATGAAATACACCGTTCATGGAGACGGTAGGTCGTACGTACGCATGAACGATGTTTTCGTTTCCTTATTCAATTGAATGAAATTAATTAGATGACATAAATATATATACACATAAATACAGTATCATTATTATGTCATATATTTCATGATTACTTATTATATATACTTTATAATCATTCATGAATGGTTACCATGGAGAATGAATCTCATCGCATCGTGGAGACAGTAGTCCGTACGTACGCACGAGCGATGATATCATTCCCATGATCGTGGAATTGTATTGAAGTGTATGTATAATATTTCAGAATCAATATCACTTTAGAATAATCATATATAGTTATTATTTACACCATTATACCCATCCAAGTAAGGTGGTGGTGGAAAATAGATTACACCACAGCGTGGAGACGGTATTCCGTACGTACGCATGCACGGTGATTTCATTTTCCGTAGGATGGATAGATGGTGAAATAGGGTTGTTTCATACTTATAATAAAATATCTGTATATTATGGATACTGATGTTATTACTTCATAATGAAACAACTAAATAAAAAGTATTGGAAGAAGAAATAAAGTTGAAAGAATCGGTAACGAACATTACCTCTTCTTTGAAGCGCCTCTTTGAGAACTCCTTTTAGGGTACTAAAATTGGTCCCTGAAGAAGACCAGGACCTCTAGGATGTTTCTAGGGAAGTGGAGAAGAGAATTTGGCAGGGTTTTTCTGAGATTTAAGGCTCAAAGTGGTGTGAGGAAGATATGGAGTATGTGCCCTTTTATAAGGGAGGAGAGGGACACCTTTGGAAAAACTAAAAATATTATTTTATTATAAAGTCATATTCGGTTTTTAATGGCTCACATATGAGTTATTTTAGAGCTAAGGTTGGGATGGGTCGAAATAATCTCATCCAATAAAATTTAGACAAGTTTAGGGTTCTATTTTAACCTTATCATTTAGATTTAACTTTAAGTTAGATAATTTTACTTTTACCCTGTCTTTTTGTGTTCTTACACTATAAGGTTAATAAACTTAATATAAAAAGCCAAATGAATCCCAAGTTGTTTATTATTAATATATATAACCTTATCTAAGTCATTTGGCCGAAAATTATATTTTTAGGAATAAAATAACATTTAATAATATAATATTTTTTTAAAAACTACTTTATGTCAATTTTGACACTATTTGGTAATATATTTTTTTAAAAATCATAACAGAATTATTAGTTCGAACAAAGTTAACTAAATAAATAATAACATGTAATATTAACCTATAAAATTAGTGGAATTCATAAAAAGTCTCAAATTACATTTATTTGGGTATTTTTAACATCTATTATGTCAATATTTCATTAATAAGATAATTACTACATCATCATTGTATCAAAAATAAATTAAATTATTTAATGTCTAAAAATTATAAATAAAATAACATTATGTAGGAAATATTTTTATCTTTCTAATGAATATTTATAGTCGAATTTATCTTATATATAACCCTATATTAAAAATGATTTACTTATTAAACTTTGATTTTAACTATTTTAACCCTTCTTTAAATAAATTAATATTAAATGTCCTAATCTAATCCAAGTGGGCCTAAATTGTCATATTTTACTCCTAAGGTTGTTTTAGGTCGAATTAAACTTATCCAATAGAATTAGGACATGTGTTAGGGTAATAATAATATCATTTTTACCCTTAATTACCCTATTTACTTTTAACCGTGGTAAAACAAAGTGAAAAGTTACTATTCACCAAAAATTATTTTCATCTCATTGAACCACATTTTAGTCCTTGATATTAACCGTGTCTCTTGGATTTTTGAAATTCCACTCACATAAGTGGTAAAATTATGTTTTATGAAAAATTCAGTTTTTTTAACTACCACTTAGTGGTTTCACTATTCATAAAAAAAATGAAAGTTTCCAGAAAAATACCAAAAAATAGGCCTAAGATATATTTGATATTATGAATTCAAAAATGATGTCTATTTTACCAAATTCAAAACATATCATTTTCATTAATTAATTTAAAAATTAATTCTCGTCATCAAAAGAAATAGTGTGTTCTTAAGAGATAATAACTATCAAAAGATTGACACTTGTTTATGTATGGTTTAAATGTGAAATTACATCCAATGACCAACATTGTATTAAGTTTTAAAAATATATTCTAAATATACTTTAAAACCACTCAAATTAATAATTTATCACTATTAATTATTTCGAATAAAAAAGTTGTTTTTAATTAAAATTTAATAATTTTTACTATTCATCAAAATATGAAAGTTATCCGAAAAGTACCGAAATTTCACCCTAAGATAATTTCGATATTCCGAATCCAAAAATGAAGTCCATTTTGAAAGATGAAATTTATAAAATTTCAAAAATTGGGTATTACTATTCATAATGGCTAGTTCATAATAATATTATAATAATATATCGTTTAGTGAAACTCGGTATTGCGTACTACACATGATATCGAGGAAGGTCGCGATTGCGTGTAATGCAAGGCAAGTTAGGGATGCGTGTTGTTCAAGCTCATTTTGGTGTAGCGTACAACACAAGACATTAATGAAATTAAAAAGAATATTTTTCATAAAATCGCGGGGTGTTACATTCTACCCCCCTTAAAATGAATTTCGCCCTCGAAATTCGTCAGGGTTATAAATGGTTTACTACTCGAAAGTTCCTTTAATAGAAACCCACATTGTAAAAAGGAATACCAAAACTTGTCTTTAAAAACTAAAGTATGAAACATAACGGTTACCCAAATTAACTCATCACTGGGTTTCCATGTAGGAGAACATAGGTGAAAATATGGATATGGAAGAAAAATATAACCATCAAGTTATGATGGAGAGTGGTAGAGAACATGGCTCTGAAAAAGAAAGCAATCACAAAGCCATAGATTTGTGATAATCTAAGGTACCATCTGATTCATCAGATATAAGGGAACTAGGACAACATTTTTGGTTTTCAAGATCATTTCCCTAAAGTTGATGAATTAAAAGAAATACTTACATGATTTTGGTACAATTTCACTATTGTTCGTGAATTGAACAATTTAAACTTCATCCCTTAAAGAAATAAAGTTGAATTTGTTATTCGTGATGTGTTAGCAGATCATGTGATAGAATGATGGGTCATTCCATCTGTTTCAAACAAAAGG
This sequence comes from Viscum album, assembly GCA_963277665.1. Taxonomy (NCBI): domain Eukaryota; kingdom Viridiplantae; phylum Streptophyta; class Magnoliopsida; order Santalales; family Viscaceae; genus Viscum; species Viscum album. The sequence goes on along the minus strand of OY728153.1, from coordinate 246,869,540 downwards.
TTAACAAAAGTTATAAGTCCATCTTATGGTTAGATTAATCGTATATGGTTCCAAAAATGAACATATACTTCATATATCATACCTCTTAATAAAATAAAACTAGTTTCTACTAACCAGGGACTTCTTGTAGGCCAGTGGTAGGCGATAAAGTCCAGTCGCACTTCGGTTGTGGGTTCGATTCCCGCAGCCTTGTCCGACGCGATGGGCTGTCGCCCGTCCTGCAGGTTGTCCTTTTTCTAAAACTACATTACTATAACATCCCATAAATAATATCTAAAAAGTTATATCCTTATAAAATACTAACTTATGTCCAACATAATCCATTCTAATCTTTAGGCTTATCCATAATACTACAGTCCACTCTCATAATATAGTAAAAACGATTACCAGAGATTTCATATAACAAGCATGTTAATACCATTATTGATCCCCATATATCATAAGACATGTCTTGTTGGTCACATTCCAAACATTTGAAGGCCTTAATCATGTATTCTCTTGAAAAAAGAATACCCATTGAACCTTAGTGAAAACATGAATGTAGTTAAAAGTTAACACTTTCCACATACCAAAATCCTCAAAATTTTATATACTCAAACCATGATATCACTTAGTCCTTATATCAATCATGAGCTCATGAATACAATCAAACATCTCATTATCTTCTTATTCCTTCATTATGAACATATCATCTACTTTCCAAAAAAATATGAATAACATTCCATGGTTACTGGTACCATTCAACATTTACATTCAAATACTTTAGGAAAAACAATAGTGTAACAATCCTTAGATGATTATTTATTCCATAGTACCATTAACTATACAACATAACTCTCGATAAACATACAATCATTCCACTACCTTCTAAAAAAACTGACTGAGCTTCAACACTTCTTTCAGCTCATATATCATTTGTAGTCTCCTCATCATCATCCACATAAATACTAACCATATGACCATGTTGATTCTCTTCATGAGATTTCCCTTAGGGCAATGGTTTTCATAATTCCTGTACATTCCATATTTAAAACATCTAATCATTGTTGATGTCGTAGAAATACCATTATCCTTGTCCATGGTGTTAACTGAACCTTTTCCTTTGCACTTACTGGCTTTGTGTCCTTCTTTTCCACACCCAAAGAATCTTCTAGTTCCTTTGAAACAATCTCCCTGATGCCTCTTCCCACATGATTTACATGAGGTAAATTTAATTTTCTTTCCTCTATGATCATCATGAAACTCCATCTTTCTCTTATTATATGAGTCGGGAAACTTACCAAATTTGAGATTATTGATCATATTATGAGATTTATTATTAGGGATAATAATGATGTTTGGACTTCCAAATCCCGTTTCATTTGGTTGCTCATGAAGAATATCATTCCATTGTCCATCATATCCTCCATTATCGTGAATCATCTTGTTTCCAGCCATTTTCTAAAACCCAAAAAGAATACTGTGAGAGGAAAAAATCATACTAGGGAAAACAAAATAATAAAGGGGGAGTACCATCGATATCTAACATCTTAGGTTAAATTATAATATCGTTACTGTAGTTATAGGACTATAACCTATACGTATACTTATCCTTAGGGACATCCCTAGACATACCTTAGAAATATCTCTAGGGATCTCACTAAAGTTTTCACATCCTAGTTTCCAAAGGTTAACTAAACCTTTCCTCTGATACCAACTGTAAAGACCCGAATCTTGACGTACATGGAAATTACATTACTTTTGCGTAATACTTAATACATAACAAAAAAAGACACACAAGGACCGTAATATTTTAGTGTCTTTGGAAACTCAGAACGTAATCTTCTAATCGTGGTGAAAGATCTTCAACATCTCCCATAAAGATCTTCCCCTTTTGTTTTCTTACCTAAAACCTTTCTTTATATCCTGGGGAAAAGAAAACATATAAAGGGTGAGATCAAATACTCAGTAAGGGTAAGCATGGATAAAATAAAACAAATCATATACATTTGAACTTAAAAACATGAACATAATGTTTAAACAACAAAATCTTGAGCATTGACATAAAACATGGAAGAACATAAGGTATAGATCATAAAGAAACATTAATCATGATAAAATAGCATGGGAATAAAACATGTCATTGTGGAAACCATTAAGCACATGATATGATTTCCATAGTAGCCAAGGCATTGCTTCCAAGACCATCTTAGTGGACAAAGTCCCTTTCTGAATCCTGTTCACTCCTCGTTCCAGTCCTGTATTACTGAACCGGTTTAACTTTCTGTTCCAGCCATGTCTATCTCATGAGATATAAAATCTTTACCCAATGCATTGGAGGGATATATAGGTCCCACCAATCTCATAATGAAATCATTCTTACTTGTGCCACAAAATAAACATACATCATTCATAAAAACCCAATAAATAAAATGGGTTTCATAAACATCATCCCATCATCACATAATCCATATAAAAGAAATGGATATCATTTCATAATAAGAAAGGTGAAACCATGTAAATCATAGAGACATTATACTTGAAACATACACATATAAAATAATGTCATCTTAGATGAAAAATGGTTTTGATAAACACTTGAAATTAATTCTTGAGGAAAATATCATTTCTTATTGAAAATCATTTTCTTTTCACAAAATGCCATGCAATTTTAAAAGAATAGGATTTTGTTTAAAATAGTCATGAAATCTTTTGGAGGAAGCTTCATGAAAATAAGGCGTTATGAAACCGTAAAAATACATTCACACCGTATGAGTTAAAAAAAACAATCTCCTCGTACTTTTGTCAGAAAAGTCAAAAAGTACCTTATATGGTAACCAAAGGAAAGATTCCATTCATACAATGCGGTAAAAAGTCAATAAAGGGTAAAAATGACTTTAAAAATTCATGGAAGAATAGTTAACATTTTATGAAAACATTTTTAGAAAACATGGTCATGGATGATAAACGTAACCCCAATAAATACTTACGTACAAGTAATCTCGGATAAAAATGAGATTTGCAAAATTATCCCTTACCTTATGTCCGATATGCTTCATATGTATCCGAACCTCCTGTATAATGATTTAAATAATGTCATTGACTTATTATAGAATCATATTCATCGTTATGATATCATATATGGTTCAATTATGACTTTATATTACCCGTTCTTTTGTAAATTCCATGTTAAAGAGCGTTTTGGGTAAAATCGTTTCATTTATCGTATGTGTTTTGACTTGTCGTTCTTGATATTATTACTTATACACTGATTTAAACAATTCCAGAATGTAAAAAATTATTTATATATAATATATATTCATCATATACATATGTATTATAGATCGATAAAAGGAATGAAATACACCGTTCAGGGAGACGGTAGGTCGTACGTACATATGAACGCTGTTTTCGTTTCCTTATTGAATTGAATGAAATTAAGTAGATGACATAAATATATATACACATAAATCCAGTATCATTATTATGTCATATATTTCATGATTACTTATTGTATATACTTTATAATCATTCATGAATGGTTACCATGGAGAATGAATCTCATCGCGTCGTGGAGACGGTAGTCCGTACGTACGCATGAGCGATGATATCATTCCCATGATCGTGGAATTTTATTTAAGTGTATGTATAATATTTATTAATAAATATAAATTTACAATAATCATATATTGTTATTATTTACACCATTATACCCATCCAAGTAAGGTGGTGGTGGAAAATAGATTACACCACGGCGTGGAGACGGTATTCCGTACGTACGCACGCGCGGTGATTTCATTTTCCGTAGGATGGATAGATGGTGAAATTGGGTTGTTTCATACTTATAATAACATATCAGTATATGATTGATACTGATGTTATTAATTCATAATTAAACAACTAAAGAAGAAGTATTGGAAGAATAAATAAATTTGAAAGAATCGGTAACAAACATTACCTCTTCTTTGAAGCGCCTCTTTGAGAACTCCTTTTAGGGCACTAAAATTGGTACCTGAAGAAGACCAGGACCTCTAGGATGTTTCTAGGGAAGTGGAGAAGAGAATTTGGAAGGTTTTTTCCGAGCTTGAAGTCTCAAAGTGGTGTGAGGAAGAGAGGGAGGATGTGCCCTTTTATAAGGGAGGAGAGAGGCACCTTTGGAAAAACTAAAAATATTATTTTATTATAAAGTCATATTCGGTTTTTAATAGCTAAAAAATGAGTTATTTTGGATCTAAGGTGGGGATGGGTAGAAATCATCTCATCCAATAGAATTTATACAAGTTTAGGGTTCTATTTTAACCTTATCATTTAGATTTAACTTTAAGTTAGATAATGTTACTTTTACCATGTCTTTTTGTGTTCTTACAATATAAGGTTAATAAACTTACTATAAAAAGACAAACGAACCCCAATATGTTTATTATTAATATTTATAACCTTATATAAGTCATGTGGGCGAAACTTAGATTTTTAGGAATAAAATAACATTTAATAATATAATAATTGTTTTAAAAACTATTTTATGTTAATTTTGAAACTATTTGGTAATTGATTTTTGTAAAAATCATTACAGAATGATTAGTTCGAAAAAAGTTAACTAAATCAATACTAACATGTAATATTAACCTATAAAATTAGTGTAATTCATAAAAATTTTCAAATTACATTTATTTGGGTATTTATAACATCAATTATGTCAATATTTCATTAATAAGATAATTACTACATCATCATTGTGTCAAAAATAAATTAAAATATTTAATGTCTAAAAATTATAAATAAAATAAAATTATGTAGGAAATCGTTTTATCTTTCTAATGAATATTTATAGTCGAATTTATCTTATGTATAACCCTATATTAAAAATGATTTACTTATTAAACTTTGATTTTAACTATTTGAACCCTTCTTTAAGTAAATTAATATTAAATGTCCTAATCTAATCCAAGTGGGCCTAAATGTTCATATTTTATTCCTAAGGTTCTTTGTGGTCGAATTAAACTTATCCAATAGAATTAGGACATGTGTTAGGGTAATAATAATATCATTTTTACCCTTAATTACCCTATTTTCTTTTAACCGTGGCAAAAAAAGTAAAAAGTTACTATTTACCAAAAATTATTTTCATCTCATTGAACCACATTTTAGTCCTTGATATTAACCGTGTCTCTCGGATTTTCAAAATTCCACTTACAGAAGTGGTAAAATTAAGTTTTATGAAAAATTCAGTTTTTTTAACTACCACTTAGTGGTTTCACTATTCATAAAAAAAATGAAAGTTTCTAGAAAAATACAAAAAATTAGGCCTAAGATATATTTGATATTATGAATTCAAAATTGATGTCTATTTTACCAAATTCAAAACATATCAGTTGCATTAATTAATTTAAAAATTAATTCTTGTCGTCAGAAGAAATAGTGTGTTCTTAAGAGATAATAACTATCAAAAGATTGACACTTGTTTATGTATGGTTTAAATGTGAAATTACATCCAATGGACAACATTGTATTAATTTGTAAAAATATATTCTAAATATACTTTAAAACCACTCAAATTAATAATTTATCACTATTAATTATTTCGAATAAAAAATTTGTTTTTAATTAAAATTTAGTAATTTTCACTATTCATCAAAATATGAAAGTTATCCGAAAAGTACCAAAATTTCACCCTAAGAAAATTTCGATATTCCGAATCCAAAAATGAAGTCCATTTTGAAATATAAAATTTATAAAATTTCAAAAAGTTGTTATTACTATTCATAACGGCTAGTTCATAATAATATTATAATAATATCTCATTTAGTGAAACTCGGTATTGCTTACTACACACGCTATCGAGGAAGGTCACGATTGTTTGTAATGCAAGGCAAGTCAGGGATGCGTGTTGTGCAAGCTCCTTTTGGTGTAGCGTACAACACAAGACATTAATGAAATTAAAAATAATATTTTTCATAAAATCTCGGGGTGTTACATGAATCCTCAAAATAGATTTGAATATTAGGTTGAATAACCTTTTTTTGAGGTATTTAATCACTTTAATTAATAAAATTTTTAGATTTAGAAACTACGAACTCATGGAAGACTACATATAAACTTATTATGCATTTTGGTAACCTGTTTTTTCAACCCATAACTTATAACCCTTAACCCCTTGAGGGTATCATACCAAGATACATTTGAGAGATCTGGTTTCAAGTTTATCAGCAAAATATGTGGAAAGGATATGCATAAAATACTCTTAAATAATTAAAGGGAGTGGGATAGTGACACCACAACTCTTGAGGAGTTTTAAATCCATTTACGAAAGGACATCAGTTGATATGGTAAATTTTTGTACATGTAGCTTCTACCCAGAAAGATTAGGGAATCCCTAAGCATGATAACATACTTTATAATCTTTATAGTGTAGTACAGTTCATACATTCTTCTAAACTATTCTGTTGGGGTGTTTACCTAACTGTCTGATGTCTAATTGTACCTTCTGAGTCACAGAATTGGATGATTTCAGATGAGATATACTCTAATCCATTATCTGTTATTAAAGCCTGAAATTTTCTACTAGTTTTGTTCTCAACAAGGGAGTTATTATATTTAAACATTTCAAAGACATTATTATTATTTTGATGAATATAAATCCAAACTCTTATAGATAAATCATTAATGAAGGTTACTAAATAAGAACCTTCACCATGAGATGTGGTCCTAGCTTGTCCCTGTAGGTCAGAATACACATATTCTAAAGGGTGACCAACATTAAAGAAAGAAATATTAAATTTGAATCTATTAGCCTTTCCTAGAACACAATCTTCAAAAATTAAAGGTTTATTGGTGTAACAACAATCAACAACCCTTTCTTACTTAACTCCTATATACCATTGGAGCTTACATGCCTTAATCTTCAGTGTAAAAGCATAGTACTATATGATTTGGTGAAAAATTAACTTCTTAACTATCTATGGTATGTTCTTCCATATAAAACATATATAGAATTTACAATACATACTTTTATTATAGTCCAAGATCCCTTAATGATCCTTAGACAACCAGAATTAGACTTGATAGTGTAACCCTTATGGTCTAATACTCCTTAGAAAATGAGGTGTCTATATATTTTGGGGACCCACATTACATTTAGTAAGGTCACTAAATAATGATCATAAATCTATGACATAATTGGGCCTCTTACATGAATTGTCACCTCTTATTTTTTCCAAGCACAACTTCTCCCCCAAAACTTTTAGATAGATCAAGGAAAACATATTTGATAGGGAACACATGAAAGGATAATCCAGAATCTAACACCCATTCATTAGAAAACATATTTTTAGTGATATTTATCACCTCAATAGTGTCATAAACAACATAAATAATCAAATATTGGTAAGATTATTCATTATATTTATAATTCCTTTTTTGTTTGGGTTTGTGGAATTCTGGAGAAATGTTCCATACCATGCTGCAATTATATCAAGTAACATAAATCGACTTAGATTTATACCTATTACTTCTAGGTTGTTTAGTGTTATTGACATTACCCATATACTTGTATTTCTTTATACCTATACTTTTGGATATGCCCATTGAAAAATTACTTTCAACTTCAGACTTTGTTTTAAGTCTAGTACGCAGTTCATTAGAAATAGAGGCCAATTTAAATTCTTCTAATTCTAAATAATCTTTTCCATACATTAGTGTGTAAACCAATATTCTATAAGAACTATAAATAAAAAAATTATATATATTCACTTTTATTTTCAATATTTATATTTTAAAGAATAAGAAAAATCATGTTGAATTCATCAAGATGCTCCATAATTGGGGTAACCGGGTGCATATTGAAAGAAAATAGTCTATATTTTTTATATAGGTGACCTACCAAAAAAATAATCATATAAAATTTTCAAGTTTTAACCAAATAATAGAAAACCATAATTCATGAACCACTTCACTAATGACCATGTATTATAGGGAAAGTAAAAGGGAACTATGAGACATTTGTAAGATGTGTAGAGGGATATCTTGATAGGTAGTCACAGTCTGTCCATCATCATCCCTAGTAACTATGGTTTTTATAGGGATACATAGAACATAAAAAAGTCCATACTATATGGGAATTCACCTTATTTTAATATTCCAAAGATTAAAATCCTCATCTATATCAAATTTATCTATTTCATATTTAGCATATTCCATCACCTATCCGTAGGCCCTGATATAATGTTTTGAGGGATATTCAGAGAGATAAGACCCTAAGAACATCCTAGAATCCTAGATTTGTGCTGAATTTTAGCTAATACAGTGAATAAAGAGTAATTTAATCAAATAATGATGATATAAATGTAAAATAGTGCACAAAATTTCGAATTAAATGAGTATAAGAAAAGAAAAGAAAAGTAATAATTATCAACATAGGTATTTAACGCGCATCAGATCCTTGAGATCGTATGTGCACAAAAAACACTATAAAATTTATTAATGCTCAAAAAAGATATAAAAACTATATTATTAATAGGAAAAAAGCAACAAAATCTCTTCAAAATATTATATCTATGAGTAAAAGAACAAGGATTGAATACTGAAAACACTGGACACAATATCTAACTATCCTCTTCTCTTATTGCAGTTGTTGAGGAAGCCAGTTTTGATTATCTAAGTAAACTCTATATAAAGGTCTCATCTGGTTTTGGAATGGAGATCTATGGACCAAGAACTCAACCAAACCTCTTTATAAGGAAGGATGATATCTAACTCCACCACAAATAACAGACTATAGGTGCACTAGAATGACTACATGCATTGATTTCTGATCTATAAAGAAGAATATGTTGGGAGTCTAGGGTTTCCAGAACTAAGAAGATAGAAAAACTAGGGTGGTAAGGAGTGAACGAATGAATGAGGTTAAGTGATGGTGAAATAGAGGTGATGAAACCCCCTGAAAACCACATCACCTTGAAATGACCAAACCAATCACAACACACTATGCTCACACTGCTAAACAGAAATGGAATGAATGAGAAAGATAACGAATATAGATAGATTCCAAGGAATTAATTTTCATTAAATTTAATCATCATCTAATAATAAAATGTTTAGGATTAAATACATGGAATAAAAAATATATGTGATCCATGAGTAATACAGGCTAAAGGATAGCCCGAAATGAAAACCTAATCTGGAGGCCCAATAAGTACCCAAATCCTGGACCAAAAAATATTTGAGACTAATAATAAAAAACAATTTTTGATTCAGGTATAACTATATAATTAGAAAAATAAAATTTGTGAGAATTTTCATATGGAAAAAACTATAAATCACATAAATTAATGTGTAGTCTTCTTGCATAGTAATCATAATAGTGATTTAGACCTGAAAAAAGTTTATATAATTAAAAAAGTGTTAATTTTTGTGAATTTTCATTACTAGATAGTTTTTTCATTTAAAGTGTAAATTTTGTAACTTCCAATTTTAATGTAAATAAAAATAATGTTTTTTATAATGATGTAGGAGAAATTGTGAAAAACACATAAATTCTTGTGTCCTTTATGGTTTTTCACTTAATTGTTTGGGTAGTGTGTGTTTTTATGAGTGTGTGTGATGTTAAACTTGGTATGATGAGTAGGGTGCACTGTATTCCTATCTTCTAGTACACTAATTTGAGGGAATCCTTCTATATGACCTATTTTTTCCTATTCATGGAATTATTTGGTGATTGTGCATCTGGTAGTTAGACGCTGGGGAGGATTCCCAACAAGTGGTATCAGAGCATGTGGTTTTATCTAGCTTTCTCGAATCACACTATGGGAAAGATTAGGTAACAATAACTCTTGTATTAATGTTATTTTGATTTCATTTGGGTTATATTATCATTGAAAGTCATATATATTGTTGTAGACTAACAATATTATGACTTAATATGGGGGAATTGAGTTCTTTAAATTTTTATTCTCTTTTGAAAACCACCATCTTTAGTTTATTACTAGCTTATGATTTGTTCTTTAATAAGACATATGGTGGAAATAAAATCATGAATAATAGAAATAGACACACATATTTATAGTTTTTTGGGGAATATAAGTTCCTTAGTCCACTCTACCACCAATCTTCTCCATGATTGTGTTGATTTTCACTCAACCAGAGATTTTCTAGGGACTTATAGTCCATTTTCCAGGGACTTCATGACTGAGTGTAAGCATTCAAAACTTGGTATAGGCACAAGATCTATCAATTAGGATCTAGAAATAATTTATAATTATTATTATCCAAAGCTTCTTTAACTATTAAAATTTAAAATGAAAGATAATAAATAGAGTGTTTTAAAAGTTTCATCTCAAAGCTGTAAGACACAACTAATAGAAAAAAAAGAAAGATCTCCAAGAGAGATTATATGAAGAATAATCACCTCAAAAAGAGTCTTATGAACTCGAAAAGAGTTTCCAATAAGCACAACTGATGAAATGAAACTTATTATTCCTTATTTTCATAGAAAAATAGTTTAATTTCATAGGTCTTTTAGAATGAGTTCTCTATATATTTTTATGCACCTCACTTTTCATGCAAAAAGTCCACCTCTATTTTAAAATGAAGACACTTCTTCTTATTTAAATTCATAGAAAATCGTCTGTAGAATTAGGGATCAGTGACTTGTCCTTTTCCTTGAAATACCTTGACAATAGTAGAGAAAAATAAACTATTCTTGTACTTATATTCTATATCATTACGTGGATATAATTACAATTAGTTTTATCTTAAAGAGGTAATCAAGAATTTAAGGATTGTAAAACAACATTAAAATTCTCACTCGAGTTCTTCAATAGTAATAAATACCAACATGCAACATGGCATAACCGATTTTCTAAATTAAGTCCATATAGCCAATTGCATATTTGAATCCATATAGTCGATTGAATATTTGAATCTACATAGCCGATTTAGCTTCATGTAGCCAAATTGAATCATGTTGGATTTTTACTATGGTAGTGTAAAATGATGTGGCTAATTGAATATACATATCCAATTTCAACATATAGGTGATTCACATAACTGATTACTCCACGTAACTATTTTATGAACTAAATGAGCATATAGGTGATTTCTCATGTATAAAATCTTGTCGACATAAGTAATTTTTTTGTAGGTGATTCTTCGATGTATCCGATTGACATAGTTGTTTCCTTTACGAAGGTGATTGAGGAAGATGATTGATCGATGTGGCCATTTTTACCACGTAGACAAAAATGTCACATATCCAATTTTCTAAACGTAGGAATATTTTATCCAAAATCATCCAGAATGCATACTTAATGAAATCAACTTCCAAATACATAATAATAGGATAAAACATGATTAACACACTTAAAAAAAGATCATTATAAAATTATGAAGGGTTTTTGAGATCATAAAAAAATAAATTACATGGGATATATTGGATCGAAATTAGCAGTATAACAATATCCCACTTTTGATGATCAAAATACCCATTAGATATTAAATTATAAAACAAACAAAAAACTTTTAAAATGTTAATAAAAAATTAAAAGGAGAAGATATATAGAGTTTAAAATGCAGTATTTCTCCCTCTTAATTAGTTACTTCTTTTATTTTTTAAAGGATAGAACATATACCCGTTTTAAAATGTATAAAAATTATCCCCCTATTTGTGTCATTAAAAAGTAATGGAAAGAAAAATTTAACACTGTTTAATGTGGCACTTTGGAGTGATGAACTATTTAAATTTAGTGTCAAAAATGAATATGGAATTATGGTCAGACTTGAGTTCATTACATAAAATAAATAGATAAAAAAATAAAATGAAAAAAATATCTAAGAAACACATTGGAAATGAAGAAATAATGAAGTATTTCTTTAATTGATTTGAAATAAAAATATACACCCACTCAACACAATAAAAAAAGACTAGTTAGGGAACCCAGGAGGTAGAGTGTGTTAAAACTAAGATTTTGGTTTGGGTGATGTTGCATTTAAGGTTAAATTGGTTCTGGAGGTAGATTTACTTGTAATTGATGACATTGAAGTATCATAAACACCTTCTATTCTCTACATATTTTTCTAAGAAGTACAAAAAGGATTGGGACTAAGAGGTATTATTATTTTAAACTGAAACAGAGCTTTATCACACATGTTTATCCTTCTAATAAAATAAAACCTAAAAAATTCAAGGATCAAGAGAAATTCTTGATAATTAATTTTATCTACTGATTATAACAAATTCCTAATAAAATGTCTTAATATGTTATACATTTTCAAAATAAAATCATGTAAAATCATTGAAAATAGAAGGGATAAGTAGAGGAGAAATGTATGCAACAAATATACCAAAGGCATACCCATAAGAACTATCTTAATAATTATATTTATATATGTCTACACATCTATTATCCCGTTAGTCATTGACTGCACATTTCAATCCATTCTGTTCACTTTTTTTATCAAACATTTTAAAGATTCCTTAACTTTATTGAGAGAATATTTGAAAACATGATCACTAACAAAAATCTAGGGTTTAACTTTCCTTGGAAGTTCATAAACAACTGACTTATTTCTTATAACATGAAGTGACTCATCCAAAGATTCTCTGATTCTGATTTTTTTCTATTGCATTATATACATCCACAACCTTTGGAAAGATTTCCTTCTACTGAATGAAAAAAAGTTGAGTGTTTTTATTGATAGGTTGAATGAATATGGGAATATTATCTCTTTATTTCTTAGAAACACCAAAATTTTCTTCTATCACATATTTAATAGATTTCTAAATATAACCAACATGGTCAGTCATGTATATATATAACCCAAAACTAATATTCTTAATAGCTTATTGTGTATAATGAAATTTTCCAAAAAGACACTTTTTATCTCATTCAACATCACTAGAGAAAGCATATCAGCTTGAAGACACTGAATCTGAGAAGAAACAGAACCTAACTCTGACAACATGTGACTAAATCCATTAAAGAAACTAGGAAGAATTGATGATTCTGAAGTAGCAGCAATAGATGGTTGGAATTTCTTTATAAATTCAAACTGACTTAACATAACTCTTTTTAGAGTGTGCAGAGTCTATTTCACTTCAGCTAAACAATATTTGATTTTATCAAGCACTACTTGGGTTAAACCAGGTTTCATTAATGGAGGATTATAAAACATATCCATTTGAGATGAAACTAAAGTTCTAAGATCACTAAACTAGACCTTTTTGGGTATTTTTTTTTCAAACCACTTATTAAGGATTTCATTTCTTTAAGTTTCATAGAACTTACATTATAACTAGCTTGTTGAATAGGTGGATCTGTATGAAGACTATTGATAATTTATATTTGGGTTGCCACCATTCCAACTAACTTATTAAATTATTATTTGTAGACAAAGGACTCTTTCAATTATCTAATATCATATTTTCATGAAGATATCTCCACTTTTAAGTCAAAACAATCTACTATCAGATTGTCAAGATCCATCGTTACTTCATTAGAAACCACTTCCTTTTCTAATATTTATTAATTTTTTCTTACTTAAGGGGATAATTTATAAGAATTTAAAGGTGAAGATTGTACCAATGGTGTACGGGAACACTTTTTAGTTTATATAACCACATCAACATCCCTTATTTTATTAACAGGTGATCTAGAAAGAATTGGATCATCTTCTTTATACAGTTCTTCTAACTTCAGACTTATCTAAATTTCAAAATCCATAGGCCAAGTCTTAGCGAGCCTATATTTAGAAAAAGTAACAGTTATCTCAACAATAGTCTCCGCATCATGATATTACTTAGAAGATAAAAAAGTTAACCATAAGCTTTATTATGAGCATCCACATCACCCTGAATCTCAACAAGCTCACCAACTGTAGAACTAATGATTTGAAATAAATACTCAGTTCTTACAGATGTTTTCTCTTCTCTTCCCCCAACAGAAACTATCTCAGAATGTGTTACATCACTTGGTAGTAAGGTCTGAGTTGACTCCCCCTAATTTATTCATTCCTGACTAATTTCCTTCAAATAAGATAAAGCACAATCCCAAAAATAGTCAATCATATTCAAGAGAACTAATGATAAGTTATTTATTTTATGACATTTAATTTCATCACCTTAATTAAAATCTACTTATTTCTTCTTCAAAACAAAATAAATAAGTCAACCATAAAGATAACAGTTTAATTTCTCTTTCCTTCACAATAATAATGCATGAACTTCATCACATGCTTTAGAAAACTTAAATTTACATTATTGATCAAGAAGTACATCAAATACATATCTTTAAAAATAACTTTATCCCTCTATTCTTTTCTTTGGGGTATACCTATCTACAAAAAATTACATAAAACCTTCCATTCAGCAGGAAACTCTTTCACATGTTTATATTCAAAAATAGAGATTCTAAAAAAATATGAATATTTCTATGGGACCAAATGATCATGTCTCAACAAGAATATGACTAAAAGAAAACTCCCCCTTATAGGGATAATGAAAGATATTATCCATTTCAACAGAAAAAACTACAACTGTCTTTCATTTTACATTTGACGAGAATACATTATCTGTTTGATTAAGCTAAAACTTGGAATTCATCAAGAAATCATTAATTTATTCCTCAAAAATAAAACCCAAATTATTTTCATCAAAAAAAATCCCATCCTTGAAACTCAAGTGCTCTCTTTAACAACATTTTGGCTTTCTTCATCCATTCCATATCTATGGCCTTTCCCACAAGAACTCTTCTTCCACTTCCTTTGGATTTTTTAGATGAACATGATATTCCATCACCAAAAGATTCAAATTTACCATTTGAATAGGTCGTTTGAAGGTTGAACATGGATCGATAGGTTAAAGACAATAGTTTTAATTCAAAGGGAGGTTTCTTATGTAAATGTAAAAAGGGTTGAGAGCTGATTTTTAATTTATTCATGTACTTGAATTCCAATTTTCTTACATACTTTGTTGTATTTCAGGGTCACTTTCAAATGATAAATAAATAAATAAAAACCAAAAGAATAAATAAATTTCTATTTTTGATATTTAATAAACAAACACATAGATTAGAGTAATTTTCATAGAGTATTAAACTAAATTTTATAATAGAAAACCCAATTTTAAATTTCAATAATATTAAAGAAAATGAATTCATTTAAATCAGAATAAATAAAACACATTAGATTTATTTTAAAAAAATTAAACTCGATTATATTTTAATAAAATTAAAACACTCACACACTATGGTTTTAGTGAAGATATCTTCTAATCGATTCTCTATATAGATAAAGTCAAGAGAAATATCACATTTTTAACATGATATCTTAAGAAATTATGCCTTAAGTATATATTATATGTTCTTGAATGACTTATTGGATCTGTAGAAATTTTTATAGAACTAGTGTTAACACATTTAATTGAGACTTGATTATAATTGAATACAAATTCTATTAAGGCATGTTTCATCCACAACAATTGTATATTAAATCTATGAAAAATAATATATTTTTTTGTCAGTAGATAATGAAACATAGTGTTACTTATTACTAGACTAGGATACCTGAGATTTTCCTAAAAACTGGAAGGTTCCTAAAGTACTCTTCCTATCTAGTCTAAAACCACCAAAGTTGGTATCTGAGTATGATATTAAATTAAAATCAGATGTTTTTGGAAAAATAAAAGAAATAAAAATTGTTCATTTTAGATATCTCAAAATATGTTTGGTGGATTTTTAATTCTATTATTAAAGATTATCTTGAAATCAAGGATAAATACATATTGAAAACATAATATCTGGTCTATTAGTAGTAAACTAAAATAAACTCCCAATTATTCCTCTATAAGTCTTTTTTTCCAACTTTTTTCCCAGCTTCACCCATGTCTAGTTTTTTTATTAGAACTCATAGGGGTAGTATGTACTTTACCACTTTAAATTCCAAACCATTCATGAAATACTTGTATGTATTTGATTTTATTTATCACAATCCCAAAGTATTTTTGATAAATTTGAAAACATAGAAAATAATTTAACTCACCCATCATGCTCATTTCAATTTTTTTGCACAAGTTTTGAAAATTAATTACACAATATTTTATATATAGAACTGAAAATTACATCATCAACATATATTTTCACAAAAACAATACATGAAGATGAAGTTTTATTAAATAATGTTAGATCATCCTCACATGGTGAAAAACCATTTGAATAAATAAAATAACTTAAACAGCCATACAAGCTTTAGGGGATTGTTTAATACCCTAAAGTTCTTTGGTAAGTTTAAAAATTGAATTTTGAAAATTGGAATTTTTGAAACCCGGAGATTTTTCAACATAAATTTACTCCATTTGAAAAACATTTAGAAAAGTAGATTTTAAATCCATATGATATAATTTAAAATTCTAATATGATGCATAGCCTAAAAGAATCCTATTTTCTTATAATCTATCTACTAGAGAATATGTCTCCTCATAGTCTATACCTTCTTCCAGATTATACCCTTTAGATACAAGTCTAGCCTTATTCCCAGTTTTCACACCATGATCATCCTACTTGTAACTAAAAAACTTATTTTGTTTCTATAATAGGATAGTCAAAGGGTCTATCAACTAATTCCCATACCTGGTTCCTCTTAATCCAGTTTTATTCCACTTGCATATCTATAACCCAAAATTCATCTACCATGTTTTCTTCTATGGACATAGGTTATGAGTGATATAAAAAGGTATAAAACTATAAGGTTTTATACACTCCTTTTAGTTCTAATTATTTCATATAAACTTCCTATAACTATTTCTAAAGGATGGTTCTTAAGGTTCTAGGTTGTTTAGGAAGAACAATTTTAGGTTCACTAGGATCCAAACTTTCAGGATTTGGTTATAGAAAATCAAGTTCAAACTCTTCAACCTTTTTTTCAGAATAAATTTGTTCAGATATAAATTTTTCAAAAGATTCACTTAGTTTATCAATTTAAAATATTTTGTAATCGAAAGGATCAATTTCATAAAATCTCACATGATTTTATTCTTCAACAATATTTTATCGTTTATTGAAACTATATATGATTTTGAAGTATTAGAATAGACTATTAAGAGTCTTTCATCAAATTTTGGATCAAACTCCCTTGCAAGAATCCCTCTATAAAAGATGCTACCTACCTACAGTGAGCGTCTGAAGTCCATTAGTGGGGAGACAATACCCTCAATATCATATATTTTCCCCAATAGTAAAAATAAAATATAAAAACTCCAAGTAACAAGGTGGAATAATGTAATATCAGATGGAATAAAATTCATTCAATAAATAAAAAGGCTCCCATTTCTCCCAACCAAACCATAGAAAAAGTAAAATTAGTAAAATAAATAAAACTATAGAATCATTCAAAGTTTATCCCAAGACACTACGAGCTCCATCCTTCACCACTTAACTGTATTCTATGTGACCCTTTCACTTTCCTAGATCCCTATACATGATTTATGCATGTGTATCAAGATTTTTGAGAAGGGTGTGGGTAATAAAACCAAATAGGACACCATAAATGCATCCTTAACATGAGTTTACAAGCATAAGATTGTATATAACGATAATAAATAAGTTTTCACAAAACAAACAACCATACCGATCATCAGTGTGCTAAAAAAGACACCACAAACCCTAGATGTACCTACTTCGCCATTATGATGGAAACATCAAAGTAGTCATGGAAAAGTCACAAGTAAAGGAGATACCATTAAGGCTTCTCAATATCCATCAAGTATCTAGGCCTCTATGCCATACCACAATAAGCCATCATATATTGTTGTTATCTACCAGGATAGGTCACAAAGACCATCATGCCTCACTGTCGCCTCATATGCTAGATCACATAGACCATCATGTATCCCCGTCACCTTATGGGTCAGGTCACAAATACTATCATATCCCCAGATTAGACCATAAAAGGACATGATAATCCATTTTACAACTTGGTCTTATCATGATTTCATATGAGTCATCTGAACATACCCCCCTACAGGGACATTAAGCCATAATGGGTTTACCTATAACTTTGGTACCATGCATGGAACCCAAAAACCATAGCATATAACAAAAAATCACAAAATAACATTATAAACATATTAGTCACATATATCTAGAGTCATAACACAACAATCATGGGTAACCATATCCAAACACACATGTGATCAAACTCGACATGGTCTAAGAATATAGGTACACAATGTCATATCATGATAACTGTCACATAAATTCCCTATATTTGTTAAGAAACTTCCTAACTCAATTTTTTCAATGTCAGCATCAAGGGTTTCATCTCCCAAACCATGTTTGCACACTAATTAGATCTATATTTCATAATAAAAACACATTGAACTATTTCCTACCAAAAAGACAAGGGTTCCTGAGTAAGGTAGAGAAGAAGAAAAAAACAAGGGTATAACTAACACTTTCCCAAATAAAACCACCCTAAATGGTAGAATCTAATCCTTTTTGAAAGAAGAATAAATTTTCACTCTTAGATAGAGGCAATTTAATAAATCAACAATATAATTCCACCGAGACATCGTACAACACCATTGATCCTAAATAAGGTTATTGATTCACCAACACTAGATTTACCTTGCTAGATGACACATAGAATCATCATCAAAACCATAACCACAACATTACATGATCAAAAAATAAATAATAGAGTAAAATAAACCATAAAAGAAGAATCAATGAAGTTCATTTCTGAATTTACTCAAACCTAGTAGTACAAAAAATTCAATGAAATGAGGCCTTAGTTCAACCCAAGGGATGATATAATAAAACTGAACAAGGGAGAAATCCAATCTTGAATAAAAGTTACAAAAGGTCAAGACATTGTTTTTCTATTCATCTATAATATTTTTGGATTAAAGGAATCATCAATGGGAAGTGGGTGAATCAATAAATCAGAATTAGAAATGATTAAACAACACATTAAAAACCCCATATTTAATCCACACAAAAACCCCTTTGATATAGTCATGATCTAAGATGAAATGGAATTGAATCTGTTTTAACATTTCCTAAATCTAAAATGGCTTTCACCATAGCCTATCCATGTCCGTTATGGTTCTTGAACACACCTGTCAGAAATGACATGGACTATAACATATTGGATAAATATCTACCATTTTACCCTCACCATGACTTCTACTACACCATAGTGAGGCTTACCAATACTTTTTTCACCGAGACAATTCGATACTTCCACCAAACACTACATCTTGGCCATGAATTGGCCAAGACATTTTTTGTAATCTATTTTACATCCAGGGAACACCATGGTAAGAAATATGGTCGTGGTGTTGTCCATTTTGGCCTAGAAAAAACTAAAAGTCCTCTTTAATCCTCCTCAAGCTACCCAAGCTCAAAATAAATTACCTAAACATGAATTAGATTAATAATAAGAAGGATAAAAAGATAATAAAGACTTCACATGAAATAAATAAACTTTTTTACATTACAATCACCTCCTTTAAAGAATTTTCATCCTAGAGAAGCATATTTATATTTCTTTCTTGAAAAAAAGGACACTAAGCTTGAATATCTAATTACCACTCCTTAGTATCATATTAGATCCATATATTACATAAGAATAGAAAAAGTGAATTTTTCCCCATAAAACCTTCTCGCTCTGGTCTACAATCCACACTGGGTGATCCTCAGTTGATACTTTTGGATCCAACTAAATGTTACCATAGTCTATAACATGCATATGATAAGTAATGTATCTCCACAATTGATAAATTTGGAACACATTATGAAATAATTGATAATGTGGAGGAAGGTATATATGGTAATCCAATACTCTGATATTCTCAATGATCTCAAATGGTCCCACAAACTAGTGTTCCATCTTTCACTACTTCTGCAAACAATGATTCCACAACCGAGGTAACACCCACAAGAAAACCCAGTCCCCAATAGAAAAATACAAATTTCATCTCCTCTGGTATGCATAAAATCAATGCATGATATGATAGGTCACCATCTGCTTCCTAAAAAAACTCAACATCATTGTTGTCTCATACACCAAAGTAGGCCTAACAAATACTACCTCACTGGCCTCGTGCAAACAAATAAGTGAACGACATAACCTACCATTGATAGAATCATAAGGATACATCAGAATTAAAACATATAACGATTTTTCAAGTTAAATTCACCATGTATAGGTGTTTGTACCATTCTCAACCTAAGTCTATAATGAAAGATCAGAGCATATCCTCCAATATACGAATCATCCACTTTGACTGTATATCTATCTGTGGATGGTACATTTTAATCAATCTCAACTGAGTCCCTAAGGCCTTCTGGAAGCCCTACCAAAATTGCGATGTAAAACATGAATCTATATTGAATAAAATTCTCAGGGTAACTATATGTAAAAATACAATCTCATAGACAAATATGTTTCCTTTCACATCTTCTAAGTGAGTCTCACATATTGATAATAAATGATCAAGTTTCATTACCTAATCAATAATAAACCATTTCACATCACAACTCTTAGGGGTTTTGGGTAACCTAATAAAAAAGTCTATCATGACATCATCCTACCTCCACAAGGGATTATGGAGTAGTTGGAGAAAACAACCAAGTTACGGTGTTTGGAATTTTTAATCTAGCAGGTATGGTATTATGAAACAATTCCAAAAATTCACTTCATTATCTCTGGCCAACATAAGTATCTACTAAATTTATGGTACATATTTGTCTCTCTAGGATGTACAAACCACTTAGATGTATGGAAGTACCTCATTATCACTTCACTGATGGAAGTAGAGACTACAAATATCCCTTGTACATGGATTATATCCTCATTTTTCAATGACCACCCTGGTATTAGGTCACAACCTGCTAACCGATCCCTCATCTCAGCACACGTAGGGTCAGATTTCTGACCATACTTCACCCAGTCTACAAGAGAATATGTGATCATCAAAGGGAAAATGTCATCAATCCCTAATCCTTGAAATAATCCATCCTCCAATTATCCAAAAATCTCATCGGATTATGTTGTTCCTATGAAGTACATTCACCAAGCTCCTAAGCTACCTGTGTCTTACGACTAAGATATTCTACAAAGAAGTTACCTTTACATGGAGAATAGGTTTTTGAAAATTAAAATATATAAAGGTACTCTACCCAAAACCTCTTCCTCAAATTGAGGTCCTTCTATGTGAAGATATATTAAAGGATCTTTTGGTCTGTGTAGATAAAAAATATTTCACTGAAGAGATGGTGTCACCAATACCTCAAGGTGTAGACCGATGATTTAAGCTCCAAGTTGTGGGTAGGATAGATCCACTCATGGGGTCATAGCTGATGTGACCCATAAGCTACTACCTACTCCATTTTCATCAGTACTACTCCCAAAGTAAAGTATGATGCATTGTAGTATGCAGCATATCTGATCCCATGATTAAGAATGATAAACAATAGAGATGTAGTCAACCTCTTCTTTTACATAAGAAAAGCTTCTTCACATTTATCCAACTATTGGAACATCACTCCCTTATTATCTAGTGTAGTCATGGGTGCTAATAAATAGAATTTGTGGATAAAATGATTATAGTATCTTGATAAACCTTGAAATCTATTGATATAAAAATTGTTCAAAGGACATGTATAAGACATCATGACATCAACTTTTTCAGGTTCCATGGATATAATTGTCTCTAACACCACATGACCCAAGAAATTCACCTACCAAATCCAAAAATTACACTTCAAAAAATTAGTATAAAACCAATGTGCTCAAAGTATACTCAAGACTATCTCGAGATTTATTCCATGTTACTCCAAGTAATATGAGTATATGAGGATGTTTTCAATGAAAAACACTATAAACGAGTCAATATATGGTTGTAAGATCTTATAAAGAGATCCATGAACACTGTTAGTTCATTTTTCAGTCTGAACAACATGACCATGTAGTCATACAATAGATACCTACTCCAAAATGGATTCTTCATAATATACTCCTCTCTACCCCATAACTAGTGATATCCCGATTGAATATTAATCTTAGGAAACCATCGAACTCCGCTTAACTATTTGAAGAGATAAAAAATCATGAGAAAAGGATATATATTCTTTATCATCACCTAATTCAGCTTTTGATTATCTATGCAGAGTCAAAGACTACCATCCACCTTATTGTAAAACAAAACAGGTTCAGCACACAATGAAATACTCATTTTTATAAATCCCTTATACTCTAAATCTTTGAGATACACCTTGAGGTCCTTAAACTCAGCTAACTCCGAATCATATGGGGTGTCAAAATGGGTTGAAAAGATAGTACGAGCTATATCTCAAGGTCAAATCCTCTATCAGGTGGATGTGTTGTGAAGTTATCCAAAAATACATCCTTATAGATATCTATGGATGGAGGGAAATATGAGGGGGTTGCCACTGATATTTATGAAAGAGAAAATCTCACAATCTATGCCATAATTATTCTATGATGGATTAAGTTTGGAAAAAATCTAACCACTCCCAATTACCATTCTTCATTCATCACATACTTTAATCCCTTTAATGAAGTAAACGATACCCATATCCGATAGTAATCAATGTGAGTCTAGAAGCTGGTCAATCAGTCCCTGACAATAATCACATTGAATCTCATCATCACTAGAATCATGAATTCACATAGATTTACATAATCTAAAACGACTATAGGTCACTCTAGTCATCACTGAGGGGTCTAAAACTATTGCTAAGGACCCTGACCTATCACAGGGATCAATTCCTATGTCTGACTCAAAACCCCACAAGACCTCATTGGTGATGCCTTTGAGAAAAAAGCATTGAAAATGACTTTTATTTCCACACTTATGGTAATTTATATGAGTTTTTGGGCATAAACTATGATAATGAACCCACTATCCATAGTTAAAGAACTAAGAAGCTCCTTCCCCCATAGATGGTGTTGAAGATACTCTAATCAGCTCAAAATATCTTCCACCACTTTGAGATGAATCATCTGCCTTCCTCTTCCTACCATATGATGTATTATGGGGAAGTAAATTGAATGATAAAATATAGACTATAACTTTATACTCCTCAAAACCATTCTCGATCGTTAGGTTCTTGTGAAGCACCGGAGTATAACTTATCAGGTTGAAGTTCTTGACCTCACGTAGCAACTCTAATTGAAGCCCAATCTTTAACTTCTTAGCTTTAGGAACTTCATCCTCAAAAAATAGAGGATTGAAATGTAGTAACTCCATAAAACAAATAGAGGCATAAGACATCTAAATCGACCCCTAATGAAGCATCCTGAAATCCTATTCTTGGTTTATCTTCATCCTACCTAGTAGGAACTCCTTGAAGAAAATATATTTAAAGGGATCCCATGTGAGAACCTCACATATTCAATCAAGAAGCATAAAGTTCAACCAACATCTAACACCACTATAAAGCATAAAGGTCACAAGCCTAACCATTCATTTCTCTAGGTCCTCTACTAGGTCGATGATCCTCTTAGTGTTCTATATTTATTCCTCTACATCTTGAGGGTATCTATTTCCTTGGAAAGATGAAGGATTTTGGATATAAAAGTATCAAGAATAGTTGACCATGGTATTGGTAACTCCCATGCCTTGGATAGGTACTTAGTGGAATACTATTGGATATAGTGATCCTTTTTTCATGAACCAATAGGGTGGGTGAAGAATGATTTTCTTGAAAATCTAGTGGTATAACTAGAATGTCCTCCCTCATACGAGCATTATAGCTTGCTCCACCAAGTGGTCTAGTCATTCATCTCTGAGGTGTATTTTTTTTGAAAAGTAATGGAAAAACTCAGAACACCTAATCTACTAGGACATATCCTAATCAATATATAGGATCACGCAAGTTTCTCTTATGATTCTATCCTTAACCCAAGGTATACCCCTCTAAGCACTACCAATGTATCCATATATGCACATTAT
The DNA here is from genome assembly GCA_963277665.1 of Viscum album. Taxonomy (NCBI): domain Eukaryota; kingdom Viridiplantae; phylum Streptophyta; class Magnoliopsida; order Santalales; family Viscaceae; genus Viscum; species Viscum album. The sequence goes on along the minus strand of OY728153.1, from coordinate 246,845,593 downwards.
TCACAGTCACATATATATATATATATAAAAACAACATGATTAGGTTAAAATAACTATTGCCAATAGATATATCAAAACATCATGGAAAATAGTTATATCACTCAACAATAAATATAGGTATATCTGAACAAATAACACATATCAATGCATTAAATTAAAGAACTAGTATTCAAAGAAAACAAGTATATATATATATAGCATGTTATCATATATGCATAGTCACAATGCATGAACACACCCAAATCCATAAAACAAAAAAAAGGAATTCCTTGAACAGTAACATGATTGTATGATAGATAATGAGCTAGCCAGGAATATGGAAACTCCCCTATCTAAGTCCCACATAGCCCATATCATTTATACCATATCCCAGGTTATTCAATTGAAAAGAATAAAACTGAAACTAATGCCATTTTTTAATGCCCCGACCTGAACCACTTGGTTTGATCCAGAGATACACAAGAACTCATGCATACCTCCCTGTATACAAGAGACTGTCGACTAGTAGTGAGGGTATGAAGTCTTTCTATAGAGATACTATACCCCAAGTATCACATAATTATACTAATAGTATAAATAAAATATAACAACTCATAGTAAAAAGGAAGAATAATGTAATATCATATGGCATAAAAGTCATATAGTAAATAAATAGTCTCCTAATATGGAAACCCAAACCAAACTAAAAGTAAAATAAGATAAATAAATAACTCTTTGACATACTATAGATTCTTTCCTGGGCCTTTAAAAGCTCTATCCTCCACCACTCATCTATATTCCATAGGCCCCTTTCCATTTCCTATATCCCTACACATGAAGTTTTCATGCACATCGAGATTCTCATGTTGGGTGTGAGTAATAAAACCCAGTAGGACACCACTAATGTATCCTTAAAATGATTTCACAAGAATAAGATTTTATATCATGATAATAAATAAGTTCACACACAATAAATAACCATACCTAGAATCTATGCACTATCCAATATTCCATGAACCCATGCTATACCTACTTCAACTCCACTACAGTAACAAAAAATTAGTCATAGAAACATCATAAGTGAAGGATGAAACCTCAAGAATGCTCAATATTCATCCATTCCCTATGAATCCAGGTCAAACCACAATATTCCATCATATCCTATTATTATCTACCGGGTCATATGACCTAGACCATCATGACTCACCTTCGCCTCACTGGTCAGATCACATAGACCATAAAGAACCACTATCACATCACTGGTCAGGTCACATAGACCATCATATCCCTGGGTCAAGCTACACAAAGCCATCATACCAAAACGTCCAACTTAGTCCTGTCATCACGTCATATGCACCATCTGGACACTCTCCCCCTATAGGGATACTAAGGAATGATAGGTTCACCTGTCACTTTGGTATCATGCATATAACCAAAACAACATATAATAAACCAAAAAATAACACGATAATAGTGTCATCATATTAGTCACATATATCTAGAGGAAAAACACAATATGAATGAAAAAAGTAGTCGAACACACATGTGATCAAACTCAACATAGTCTAAGAATATAGGTACACAACATCATATCATGATAAAAATAATATACATAGCCTCTACATGATATGGAACTTATAAAATCAAGGTTTTGAATGTAAACATCAAGGTTCATCAAGGGTGTTGTCTCCTGAACCAAGTTTACACACTAAGCGGAACAAGATTGCATGCAAATAATTCCTAAAACTGGTTCCAACCCAAAATATAAGGGTTCTTGAGCAAGGAAGAGGAGAAGGTAAAAACATGGGTAAAACCAAAAAATAACCAATGAACACCACCGTAAATGGTATAATATGATCTTAGTTAATGGAAGAATAAATTTTCATTCTTGGATAATGACAAGATAAGATTTCACCAAGAGAACTCCACTGAGATGCCGTAGAACACATCGTTCCTCAAGAAGATTGTTGATTCACCAAAGTTGGAATTAACTTGATAGAAGACACAAGGAAATATCATATTATCCATAATAACATCAATCCATGATCAAAAAATAAATAAGAGATTAAATTGAGCCAAACAAGAAGTCTCATCAAAGTTCTTCACCAAATCACCTAAAATTTTGAAGTACTAACAAGGAAAATGAACCAAGGCCTTGATTCTAACCAAGGGATGATATAATCTATCCAAACAAGGGAGAAATATGAGATCAAATTAAAGTCTCACAATCTCAAGACATAGTTATTTTGTGAATCTAGAAATTAATTAGGCTGAAAGAAAATTCATGGATAGGGGGTCCAAAGAGATTAATAGGCAATGAAATCAATTAAAAAACACATTAAAAATACCACATTCAATCTATGTGAAAACCCCATTTTATTCAGTAAATATATGAGAAGAAAGGGCATTGAATTTATCAATTTAAACATTTTCTAAAGGTGAAATGGATTTCACCATGGCCTAACCATGGACATCATGGTTCTTAAACACACCGGGTTGAAATGGCATGGCCTAGGACATACTGACTAACTATAAGCTATTTTACCCTGACCATGGATTAAACTATGTCGTGGTGAAGCTACTCAAGTCATTTTCACTAAGAAAAGTTGGTACTTCCACTGAAAATTAAAAATTATCTATGTCTTGGACACGACATTTCCCTTAGGCTGTTTTACACTCAGGGAACACTACGATGTTTTGGCCTAAAATATCTAAAATCACCCTTTAAGCTTCTAGAATTTTCCCAATATCATAAGGATTTACCCAAACATGACTTAACTCAAAAAAATAAGTCAAACAAGTGAAATAAGTCTTCACATAAAAGAAACATATGTTTATGGACTTTACATTCTTCTTGTATTTTTTAGTGGAGAATGAATTCATTACTAGTGCTTACTCTCATATGGATATTATTATGTTTAAATTTTACCATTTTCATATTTTAATGTTATTTATAATTATATATATACATATTTTCATATATTTACATATAATAAATCAATTGTACAAATAAATATTTAAAACAATTTACATAAAAATGTATTTTTAAATATATAACCCATATGAAAATAAATATTTTTTATTGATCATATTTAAAATAAAAATTATCCATTTTATTTAATTATTAAAATTCATTAATATGTATATATACACTTATGCAATTAATTTTTATATATAAATATGTGTGTGTTAATAAAAAAATATATATTTATGCGTATATTCTAATATATGTAAATAAAAAATATATGTAAATATTTGTTCGTGTATGTGTGAGATATAAATGTGTACATGTGTGTGAAAATATGTGTGTGTATCTGTGTGTAAGTTTGTGTCAATATTGTGTAAATAAATCAAATATAAATGCATTTTTATAAATATGTTATTATCATTAAATATAGTATATAAATATATTTAAAATAAATATTTATAAATAAATTATAAAAATATTACATCTAATTATATAATTATATGTAAATATAAATAAATATAAATAGAAATATATATATATATGTATAAAATGTATATTTAAATATACAATATATGTAGTTATATTTTAAAAATGTATTTAAAAATAATTATATAAATGTATATAATTATATGGATAAATATATAAATAAAATGAACTATGTATATATATATAAATAGATATGTTCTAAAATATTAAACAAATCTTGATGTTGCAGTGGTAAAGGTGTTAGGTGAGAAAGGCATGAGCAAAGTTGAATAAGGTATAAAATGTGTGGATAATGAGGTTGTGAAGCCTTGATAAAGTGCGGTGGGCTTGAGTAGCTATGGGGTGGGTGTGTGGGGAACATATATCTAATAAAAGGGGTGGGTTGAAGTAAATAATTCTAAAAAATATTAATTGAATTTTATTGTTTCTTTTTTAGTGTTGATAAAAACATCCTTTATCAATGTTAAAAAAGCACCGATAAAATCATCATTCATCCGCACTAAGAAAAATCATTCATAAAGATGACCTTTATAAGTGATTTATTATTAGTGATGATAAAAGTAGATTTTATCAGTACTTTTGTGAGCATTGATAAAGGTCACATGATTTGAAGGGATCTTAGCCCATCAGTGATTTTTTAGCACTAAAAATGATAATTTTGAGCATAGATAGAAACTTCTTTTGTAGTAGTGAGTTCATATCACTATATTTTAATATATACACACAGGATCAAATCCTTCCAGACTCGAACACTACATGTATTATGAATAGGGTGATTCAAATACATTTCTTAGTTGGGAAATGTGTGGAACACTATGGGCTTGGTTGGGGCCCCCATTGGGAGTCGAGCGTAACCCATACACACATTTTGGGAGATGGTGAAGGAGGAAAAATAGAATCTCTCTCTAGAAATCCTAGGTAATCATAGTGCCTATGAGAATCCTAGGGTCTTGAATATGCATTCTTATGTCCTAAATTATCTTGTTTTTTTTCACAGATAATATTCATCAAAGAAGACTAAAGAGAATGAGGAGGTGAAGGGTTTATCATCCTTGTTTGGATTCATAGTAGAATCTTACGCCTTCCTCAAAAAATAAGGCTTCACAAAGAATCATTTAAAAATGTTCTACAAATCATGTATCGACTTCATATGGTTCCGCTTTAGAAAGGATTGAACTTTGTAAGCATTCTTTCATCCCTCGCATTTAATTATCGAAAGGAATGAAGCCATGAAAAGTTGTAGATCTAGAAGATCGATTAACTTTTATTTTGGTATTTATTGCTTTCAAGTTCATTTCTATTGGTTTAGGTTTTTTTTTGTTTTATATTTCTTTTTACATAATTGAAAACGCATGCGTGGAGCTCTAGTTCGATCAACCTAAATCCAGGTACCCTAATATTTCCCGATTGAAATTTAAATTTCAACCTCTATGACTTTAAAGACACCTTGGCATAGGTTTGGATCAAAATCCATAGTTTTAATTGGGTATTATGGCATCTAGAGATCTTGTTTGACATAAATTTTTCAATAAGAACTCCAATTAGGATGGAATATACTGCTGAAATGGTTATCTTTAGCCACTTTTCTAGGATTATGGTTGAAGTTGACCTTAGTTCAACCATGTTTGAAAAATTTATTCTTTCCACACCTCATAATGAGGTAAATATCAGAATTGAGTTTGAAAGAAGGCCACTATTTTATGATTCTTTTCAAAATATTGGTCACTCTAACTCTAAATGTAGGGGAGAGAAATTTTGTTTTATTTTTCAAAAAAAGGGCCATGATTTCCAAAACTTCCAAAGGAAAGCTAGTAAGGAAAATTCGAGCAAAAAAACCAGCTTAAAGATTATTTTAAAGTTGACGTTGTTCATGTTTCTAATTCTAAGAAAATTAACTCTATAAGTAGACAACATTTGAAACATGTTATCTCAAGATCTTCTCAAGGAGAAAAAGTTCCTATTTCTGAACTTTTTCTTATAATAAAGTAGGCACATAAGGTATGCCTTTTTCCACCTCCTCTCCTTGTAATAACACCACATTGTCTTCTTCTGCTCAGATAGTTGATAAACCCAATAGATATTGGGCCGACATAGATGATGAAGGTCTCTTTGATGTTACTAGTTTTTCCTTCAAATATGCATTAACTAGAGATATAAGGGTTGAAGATGATGGTAATGAATCTGTGGATAGTCCAGAAGACAAGGAGGTTTCTACATAGGAGGATTTTGGATTACAACCTATGCTAGAAAAAAATTATTTCTTCTAGAATCCATAAAGGTAAGGCAAAGTGAGATGCTACCACATACAAAACCAAAAGACATCCACTGATTTTTCTCTAGAGAATGGTATGTCTACACTAGTGATGGATAATGATAAATTTATTTTCCATTCTAGAAAGACTATTTATTTTAAATCTTTTGGATATCAACTTAATTATTCAATTATAATGTCTATGTTAAGTGAATGATAGAATTCCTCATCCCCACCATTTTACTCTGAGGTTTTTGGACCTACAGCTGGGTTTAAGGTCCTCCTTATTCAGCCTTCAATTTTTTAGAACACACAACTAGGCTCATTTCATGACTAGAGAAAGGGTACGAATTCTGTAGTCCACTCGTCTAGCAAGACTAAAGTTACTGGGAGACCTAAGAAAGATGATATTTTGACTCAAAACTTGTATTTTTCCAAGGTAAAAATATACAATTGTTATAAAGGCATTGATTTTGTTCTTTACATGAAGGAAAAATCAACTGTGAAGGGGACTATTTTGGTCTCAGGGTCTGCATAAGATGGGAAATATCATATTGCTCCTATCACACTAGACTTGGCCTCAAGTTCGATCATTGTTGATGAGGATGCAGCATGTGCTGCATCTCTTCATAGTAAGAAAATTATGGGTTTTGGACATGGAAGTGGTGACCCTAACACCCTAAATTTGGGGATGTTGATCTGGGATAAATCAATAGTTTCATCTTCTATAGTGAGATCTAATCTTTCACAATATGAGATGGAAAAATCACACTCTAAGGTGTGCAATTATAATTCTTTTGAGTTGATATCATCCAAAAGTAGTGAGTAGGATGGAAAAAAACTATGAAAGCATGTTCAATGTAATCGAAAATGTGTTTATTGTTGGTGTTGGTTTTTCAGACGATGGGGACGGGCCATGGTTGCATGTAAAAACTTGGAGAAGGGGGAAATATCCTCGTGGTTGGGTTGGTCGTTCCTCCCACCACAACATGAACACTCATTATCTAGTTAATTGAATTCACTTGATTTCCTTTATTTTGTTTGTGGAATTCTTATGTCTTTCATGTTCCTCCCATGTAAGTTGTTTCTTTTGTTTCAATAAAGGGGCCGTTGAGCCTCAACCTTTATAAAAAATATATTTAAGAATATATAAATATGTATATTCGTATATAAATTATGTATATATATAATTAATTTTATTTACATATATTATAAATACAATTATATATATATATAAACATATAATTGTTTAAATTAAATTTTAATTTTTTTTATTTATTTACACATTTTTATTGTATATAAACATATTATTAAATATTGTTATTAATTAATATAAATTTGAAAATGTTTTATATATAAAAATATGATAATAATATTGACAATAATTTTTTTATATTAATATAATAACAATCATAATTATATAAATATATGTACTTATTATTATGTAAATCATATTTATATACAGACACACAAGCTGGGGGTAGGATCACCAAGATTTGATCTTGGGGCGAATTTGTTTCTATTGCCGTGTTTGTGGGAGTGATGTAATATCTCATATTTTGTATTTTATAATAAATATATATTTTATTTATATAAATATATATACTTATTGTTATATAATTCTAAACATTTTAAATTTAATTAGTACAGATAAAAAGATCCCCTTTATCAGTGTTTTTTTAACACTAATATATGATAATGCTGAATAAACAGTACCATAGATTTCCCTTTAGCCAGTGTTGAGTTTAATCAGTGCTTAACAAAAAGAACTGATAAAAGGGTAACCTTTATCAGTGATATCTAAAAGTGATGATAAAGGTAACTTTTATCCATGCTAAAAAAGCGATGATAAAAGTACACCCTTTATCTGCGTTTTTTAGCATTGATAAACATTTTTAATAAGAAATATTATTAATATATAAAAAAGTATCATATTTATATAAAAGAATTAATGTTTATTTATATACATTGATTACAAAATGAATTTATATAATTAATATAAATATGATATATTTATATATTTATATTTTAATAATTCAAAAAATTATATAAATATAAATGATGTATTGTTAATATGTGATATTTGAACTTATATATTTATATTAATGTCTATGTTCATATATGTGTATGAATTTTGTTGTGTGTGTGTGTGTTTTGTGTATGTTTATATATAGATGTTTTACATGTATAGATTTATGTATATATATACACATACATATACGTGGGATGTACATATATATATATATATATATATATATATAACATGTGTACATATGCATGTGTGGCATGTACTTAAATAGTTAATTATAAAATTATAAATATATAATGTCAAAAAAAAGTATTTATAAATTTATAAATAAATAAATATATATTTAAATAATTATAAAACCATAATAAATATATTTAAATCTTAAATATATTTATTATATTTATAATTATATATTAATATATTAATATATATATATATATATATATAATTATATAAATATACATAATTATATGATTTTTTTTTAAATATACAAAAATATTTAAAAAAATATTTATTTATAATTAGAATTATAAATCAATAAATTCATATTTAAATAATTATAAAATTATAGTAAATATATTTAAATAATAAATATATTTATTATATTTATAATTATATATACATACATACATATATATATATATATGTATATTTATATATGTATATATATATATATAAACATAGAAATATTGATGGATGGCGGGTGGGAAGATCGCGGGGGAGCTGTAGATGGAGGCTGTATTGACGAATCATTAACAACAATGACGATGGTTGTTTCTTTAATGTTTGTGGAGTGTAGAGAAGTTGTGAAGTGTGATTGTTCTAACATCTGTATAGGGAAGGCATTGGGTGCCTAAGGCTCATCACCGAGTGTGAAGGATCTTGTGAAATGAAGCACATATGCTGCAGATGCTGTTCACCTTGGAAATTGGGTAGGTTTGATCTCGGGTGTGTCAGATCTACATGCGTTTATGTCGAAATTTGTGGATTTGGTTCGGGAAACAGATAATTTAATGGTCCCAGATTCAATGCTTCTAAAACAAAAGGATATGGAATTATGTCCTTTGAATCCCCTACATAATGGCTTGTCCTTTGTGAAAGTCCTAAGTAAAGGGGTGGTTCTTAAAGATAAAATCCCCCATGCTTTCCCTGAACCTTGTTTTTTCAGATATGAAAATGGAGGTTTCATGGTCATTGAAAACCCTAATGTGCTCAAGGAGCATCTGAATGCCTGTAAGTACTCTCTGATTGGGCATTTTATTCTTTACAATGGTGAAAAGCTAATGAATATCGAGGAGGTTAAGTCGCAACTCTCTCAGATTTGGGGCATGACCAAGTGGCATATTATTCCCATTGACATGGGGTATTTTCGTCTAATATTCTCTAATGCTTATGATCATGCTTGTGTTTGGGGTTCCAATTTTTATGATCTAAATCCAGGGGTCTTTCTCCTTTCTTCTTGGGATTTAAACTTCAATACACATACACAGAAGCACATATCTATGAAGATATAGACCAGAATTCTTGGTATGATTTGGGTGTTTTGGAATCCTAAAATTCTTAAGGATCTCGTATCTTGTATTGGTGTTCCCTTTAATATGGATGAGAACACTATTTAAGGGAAATTTGGGTACTTTTCTAGTGCCCTTGTGGATGCTCACATGCTCAACCCATTACCCGAATCTTCCACTTTGGTGGAAAATGGTGTTAAAATTGATGTTCAATTTCAATATGAATTCATCCCATCATTCTATAACTTATGCAAGATTTTCGGTCTTGAGGTCTCTAATTGTAAGATTGTTTGAAATATTCAAATCAAGTATGCAGGTACTCTCCTACAGTCTGCGGGTAAGAAACATCTTGCCACCTCATGTATGAAGAAAGATGTAGTGAATGATGCTGATTTGAAGGGGAAGAGGATTGAAACAAAAGTGTCAACCTAGAAACTTTTGTAAGCACTCTCTACTACTCTTTCTAGGATAGAAAAGTGCTTTATTGAATATGATTTTGCTGATGCAATCCAACCTCCAAGGAATGATGGATATTAAGAAGATGAAGACAATAGAGTATCTTTTAAATATTCCCTTATTGGAAGTGGAGGTTCCAAGATAGAAGGCACAAAATTTACTATTGAAAAGGATGGTTTTAAACTGGTTTCATATAATAAATCTACTCAATCTATCTCTCCATCCAAGATGGGAAAAAATGTTCTTGCCTTGTCTAGGAAAGATTCAGCTAGAACTGGAATTCTTGGGAATATTACTCTATAGATTGATCCATGAGGACCAAAAGTGACTGATGAAAAGTTGTGTTTTAGGTATACATGAAAACATATAGGGATAATAATTTTATGTATGGTGGTAATGCCCCATCAGTGACATACAATATGGATGTTGAGAAGGAAGACCATGCTGGAACTTTGCATCAAAAATCATGGAGACGGGGTAGGAATCAAAAAGGTCATGGCTGAGTATGTGGCATAGATGATTGGGCTACTGCATGAGGTAATGAAAAAAATATGAATACCAGGGATTATTCTATGGAATTGAAGAGGCATCTCATTCCGAAGCAAGAAAAGATCAATGAGAAGTACTCAGTGATCTTCAATTAAAGAAACTCATTGTCAGATTGGGAAGATGACGACAATTATGATGACTCTTACCATGATTATGCGAATGATCTTATTCTTGATTTGTAGTTTTCCTTTATCAATGAGGTCATGCCTCTTAGTTTGACCCTCTCAATCCTCATTCCTTCTTCATATTTATTTTTCTAATAATTTTTTTTAGTTGGATCACATGTCTCCTGAACCTTTTGAGTATATATATACACATATAATTATATAATTATATATAAATATATATATTTATTTATAATTATATGCAAATATTTATTAAAATATTTATTTTTAATTAGAACTATAAAAAAATTAAAATATATTAAAATAATTTAAAAAATTACAGTAAATATATTTTAATAATAAATATATTTATTATATTTATAAATATATATAGTTATATATTAATAAATATATATATATAATTATATAAATAAATAAATAAATAAATAAATATATATATATATATATTTATACAATTATATATATATAAATATATTTATTATATTTGTCGTTGAGTCTCTTTTAAACAACACATTGTTCCAATTTCTTCGGCGTGTAATATTAAATGCTTTGATGAAGCTTGTCATTTCAGCCTCAAGGGATGTGGTAGTACCGTAGGGGCCAATAAGATCTTCAATAAAATCTTCATTGTGGTCCCTGAAGATGATTCCATTTCATGCGGGTCCTGGATTACCCTGTGAAGCACCATCCATATTGCACTTGATCCATCCATCAAATTGTGAAGTCTAGAAAACTTCAATGCTACCTCAGGGTTGAGGGTATTTTACTTGAATATATAGCTTTTGTATAACAATAAGATCCTGGATCGAGTTGTCACAGAGTTTTCATTTTTTCACTGAAAACAGGGTCTCCGAGAGTGTGACATTGGGGTTGATGGCATCCCCTTAGTGAATCCTTTTGTTCCGGCCTCTCCAGATAAGATAAAACACTTATGTACAGGAAACCGGAAATAGAATGAGTACCTACAGAGAGAGGTGGACAACAAGCAGGTCCAATATAAAACCTGAGACTTCAATATTCTACAGAGTATATATCCTGAACTAGTTAACAACTGAAAACCAGAGAGTAGCGACTATGTTGTAGGATAATAATAGATGATTAACATCATCCCGATGTTGTTGGCACAAAGGAAAACATGAATAGAGGGATATCCCCACTCACTGTAGGTTTTCGTCGACCGATAGTTTGTTGAGAAAAATCCTCCACATCAAAGTGAAGAAAGATGACAGTAACCATTTTTTATTGAGATACTCAATCCGAGTGCTGGTTCCTTGTATTAGTTGGTTGTAGTATCTCTTGGAGTCAAGAATCCCTTTTGGACTAGGTTCCCATATAAGAATGTATTCAGTGTCCAGAAAGTCATAGTTGGAGAAAGTGAGTTCAATGTGAGGTGGAAAAATCCCCCTTTAATCCATCTAGTTTTTAATAGAGGAGTCATAGTCAATATTCTACTCAGTGTCATTAACACTATGCATTAGGGGAGCGCCAGTCCAATTGTCTATCCAGAATTTGATATAGGAATTATTAGTCACTAACCAATTAGAGTGATTTCTAATCTCTTGAAAGGCTTTCCTCAGACCAATACAGATTGAGGATTTAATATGAGACATATTTCTTTTAATCAGTCTGCTAAGAAGCTTAGCACGGAGAAAGTCCAAGGTGGGGGATTTATCATTGATGAGTCTCTAGATGAAGTGTTCCTGCAAGGAGCAGTTAAAGTACTCAATGTTCTTGAGACCAAGACCTCCCTTATTTTGCGGCATACAATATTTTTTCCATGGTGGTGTGATAAATTTCCTCTCCAGAATATTCCCACTCCATACAAAAATTTCTCATGTGGGAATTTATGGTTTTGATGTTGGAGGCAGGACAGGAATAAACCATGAAAGAATAAACAAGCTTTGAGGTAACAACATGTTTAACAAGACACATCCTTCCCACCATTGAAAGGGATTTTCCCTTCCAAGAGGAAATGGTTCTTCTAATTTGGTTCATAACCTACAAAAATTGAGAGGGGTGAGGCTTTACATGGAACATGGCCACACTAAGATATTTGAAGGGGTAAGACCCTTCTTTAATTCCTAGATCACTTATCATTCTGGATTTCCTGGAGGGTGAGATGTTTTTCCCAAAAAAGATGAAGGAATTTATCCAATTAATCTACTGTACAGAGACCTTTTCATAATTAAGAAGGACCCTCTTTATGAATGAAATGGTTTTTTTATCCTCTTGTGAAAATATAATAATGTCATCTGCAAAGAGAATGTGAGAATGAGTAGTGATGACCTGAGATACTCTAATTTTACTGATGTCACCTTTGCTGGCCATATGTAGTAGAATCCTTCTAAATTAATCCTGAACAATTTCAAAGATAATGGTAGAGAGAGGGTCTCCTTGTCTCACAACTCTGGAGCATTTGAAGTTTCCTTCTGGGGAACCATTTATAAGAATGGAAATCTGGGTAGAGCTGATATGATCATTGACTCTTTTAATGAAGCTCCTTTGAAAGCCAAACTCATGAAGAATGCGTCTAATAAAACCCCAGTCAATAGTGTCAAAGGCCTTCTGAATTTCAAGTTTAAGGGAAAAATTTCCCCCTCTTGTAGACTTATAAAGGAGGTTCACACATTCAGAGGAAGTTAGGAGGCAATCATTAATTTTTATCCTTTTAACATAACCAAAATGATCACCTGGAACGATCCTTCCAGAATCATGAGAGAGACGATTAGATAGGATTTCAGTGATGATCTTATAAATAGTATTAACCAAAGCCACTAGTCAAAACTAGCTGACATAACTATCATTCTTCACCTTAGGAACTAAGGTAATGAACTAGGCCTTAAAGTTGCGGGAGAGTGATCCATCTATGAAAAAGTGTTTAACCAATCTGCACACATCAATATTAATGATATCCCAATAAAACTAGTAGATGTGGTTTTTGAATCCATCCGGTCCTGGTGAGATGTCCTTTTTGAGACCAAATACAACATCTTTTATTTCAAAATAAAGTGGAACTAAATTGAGAGGAATGTTATCAGCCTCGATAATAAGTCTGGGAATGATGCCTTCCATTATGCCCCCATTTTTCCTTAGACCATTGAAGAGATTTTCATAGTAAGAGACAATATGATGTGAGAGGATTTGTCTATCATCCATGATTTTGTCTCCATCCTTTAATAGAGATAAGGTCCTGTTATCCTTTTTGGAACATTGAAGGGAATTAAAAAACATGGTGCTTCTATCCCCATCAGTGAGCCACTTAACCCTAAATACTTCACTCTGAATGATTTCCTTAAGCCTGATAAGTTTTCTCAGCTCAGAGCACATTCTGGATTCTTGTGAAAGGTCCCCATTGAAGTCATATTTGGTGATGGACTCTTGGATTTGATGAAGTGAGTTTTCAGTAGTGTCAATCTCTTGATCAAGGAGGTTGAATCTGTGTTTTCTCTACTTTTTCATCTAGATTTTGACGAGCTTGAGTTTCAGGATGCAGGATAAAGGGTTTATGTTGTAATCCTTGACATCCCATGTATCCTTCACAATTCGGGAACACTATGGAAGGGAAGTCCATTCATTATTATACCTAAATGGGAGAGGCAACTTATCTTCCTTAGCAGTGAAATTAAGTAAAATTGGATGGTGGTCTGAGTTATGCCTTGTAAGGGTGACACAAGAAATAACTTTCCAGCTATAAATTAGAGATTCATCCCCAAAGGCATGATCAATCCTACTTGGTCTCAGGCTATTAATATTCCTCTTGTACCATGTATATTTGGCTCCCACAAGGTTAATCTCAAGGAGTTTAGAGTCCTCCACACAATCTCTGAAATCACTCAAGGACAAGCTACTTGAACCATGTCTAGTTTTTTTATCTGCATAGAGTATGGCATCAAAGTCCCCCATGACAACCCATGGGTCAGATATTTTACTATAAAAATACTTAATTTGCAGCCATAGAGGTATTCTATCAATATAATTATTAAAGGCATAGACCATTGATCAGTATGTAGACTGACCTGAATCGAGGAACCAACAGGTGATGATTTTCTCATCAACTTGAAATAGAGTTGGATTGACAATACTGTTATGAACAAGAACCCAAAGTCTTTCAATACTAGGGAAATGTTGAACAGAACAAAGCAGTACATAAAATTTTATTTCAAGTTGAGATTTTTTCCTGAGGCAATTTATTTTAGGTTCAGAAATTCCAATTATGCATGTATTGTATTTCTTATCTAGAAGCCTAAGGGAGCTTACGGTGCTAGGGTTGGATAGTCCTTGGAAGTTCTAAGAGAGGAGCTTTATGAGTTTCTATTGAGGGAAATTCCCCCTTTTTTCTTTCAGTTGCATCTCCTTCTTCCTGGTATATCTCCTTTGGCCAGCTGGCTTAGAATCACTAGGAGGAAATATTTTCTTTGGATCAGTCTCAAACCTATATTGAAATATCTCTCCTTGCTTTCATTTTGTGTGAACTTTTGAGGGGGTGACTGATAGATGTGAATCAGTGACCCTCAATTGGGGGCCACTCACTGTCTTCATCGGTAGAGGATCCCGACTCTACATTCCCACTTAAATTTTCTATGTTTCAGTGGAGTTAGTGAGATGTGAGCATACAATATCCTGTGTGAACACCTCGGCTTGTGTGATAATAACAAAAGTAAGTATGTCATTAGATAGTTCCTGATACACTTTCTCCTTATTTCCACTATCATTACTTATTTCACCTATTTCAGTTGTAATACCATCATCACCCATCCTATCAAGATAGTCATGTGTCTCTTCTAGTTACACTAAGTCATCCCATTTTGTTCTTATGCCAGATCAATTTATTCCTTTCAACTCCTTCAAGAAAGGATTAATTGTCTTCTTAACATAATGTTATGTGACCAGGTAATTTTCTTTAGAGATGTTTTTCCACGAGGTGCTACTCGGGGTTGGCCTGGAAATTCTCTGAAGAACTCTGCATTTGTCTATAACATGTCCGACCATTCTAAAACGCTCAATATATTTCGGAAGATTATCAAATTCAAATCATAACTCTGTCAGGTGATCATGGACCTCCAGTGACACATGCTATGGGGGTGATGTTTCCATATCAATTTCAATGACAACTCCACCATAAATCCCAATATCTCCACTTATTGTGTGCTGATCAATCCTTAACGGAATTCCAATTCCAGATGCCAGATCATTTAAAATCTTATGATGCTAGTAAATCCACGGAAGTCCATGATTTATGGACCAAACTTGCGTAATGGAGTGATTTTGAGTAAGTGGATTGAAGTTGGCATCCCACTCCAAGAGGTGAAAAATACCTGGCTTCAAATTAATGGTGCCCAGCCACCAAACCACACTAATGGGAAGATCATACACATGGGAAGATGGTATTTTCACTTAGTTTTTAACTCATAGTCCTAATGTTCTTTATCTTGAGAATGTAGATTCAATAATTTTTACCTTTTTATTTTTAGGATTTCAAATAGAAACCTAAGTTTTAATCCACTTGACCTGAACTATACCAATTGTTAGGCTTGGTTTATGTTTCATGACCTAATCTGGGTTTTTTGGAATACATTATTTCTTGAAAGACATCACCTCCAACATTAGTGCTCCTCTAAAGATGTATGACAAAACATTCCATGGAAAATTCTAATACTATGTTAGGGTCTTGGTGGATGTTGACTTCTTGAATCCTAGACTAGAAAATGCCTCTTTAATCTCCAATGGTGAAATAATAAAAATTGATTTTGAGTATGAATTCTTACCAGACTTTTTTAATATATATAAATTGGTTGGGCATGTGATTTAAAATTACATAAAAATATAGAAACATTACAAGAAGTATTTTTTTGAAGGGGGAGGGGAACTTCCTCATTTTCAAAGCATTAGGGGAAATTGAATAAGGACTTAAAGGAATGTTAAAGGAAAGAATATCCACAATTGGTGGCTTTCAGTAAGCAGGTTCCTTCTCCTAAGTTCCCTAAGAATTCCACAAGTTCTTGTTCTATTTTTTTGATTCATTTTGTGACCCCATTGATGGGTTTAAGAAAAAATATTGAATGATTATGGTAACCAGGATTTTGAAATGCTAGGGGAGGGTCCTGAAGTCCTTCAATCTTATATGAAGGCTAAAAATTCTAAATTAGGTAAAATTATTTATTTGGTTGAAGTTAAAAAAAGGGTATCTGAGTATGGTAGAGAATCCTTCTTGCATGTTCTAGTGCAGGGGCAGGGTGCTAGTGAATCTGACATGGATTTACCTTGTCATAGGTAGATGATTAGAACTATTAGAATTAATGTACAAGTGAAAGGAAAATCTTATGTTACTCCTGTGTAGTATGACAACCCCATGGACCTATGGGCGAGAATTTGGAATCTGATAAGAAATTCCCTACTCAGGTAACAGTTAATATGCAATTGAATCAAGAGGACCCACTTATTACTTCATTTGATCTCTAAGGGAAGAAAAAGTTTGTTTCAGATTCTTTTATATAGGATAAAACTTCTAAAGGTTTTCCAACTAATAAGGGGAATTTTCCTTTAGTTCCCTATGGAGTTACTCATCCAGTTGAGGATAAGTGGCAGGATATGTTTGGTGAAGTAGGACCTACTGAAGATGTCCTTGATGGGTAGGGAAATGGTCATAAAGTATAATATGATGTTGTGTAGGAGGCCTTTGATGTCAAAAGTCTCAGCACAACTATTTTTGAGGGTGAAATTATCATACGTTCCATACAGGCTACTACAGCAAGTGATGACACTCACAATTCTCTTTCTATACTTGATGTTACCTTGAATGGGGGATCTCACCTGATGAGAGATGAGAAAGGGGGCCAAGGAGATTTTTATATTATGGAAAATTTATCTATCGTGCCTCCACCAGACTCTGGTAAAAATAATTTTAGCATTCTTGACATATTAAATAGATCTAATATAAAGGAGGTATTTTGTGAGGAATTTAAAAATGCTCATGGAGTTATCTTTGTTGATGGACAATCCTTAAGAATTTAGACTATCAATTCTATATTGAAGGGATTAGGTTCAGTAGAATATCCAACCCCACAAGTGATAATGATTATGAGACATGTAAGCAACTCAAAATATGGAGGAGGGGTCATAATTTTGGAGGTTGGGGAAGTGGCCAATCCTATAGATGAATATTTTTCTTGTGTGAAGTGATTTTTCACTTGGTTACATTATATATAAATACTTTTTAAATATATTTATCTATAATTATAATTTTAAATAAATAAATATATATTTAAATAATTATAAAATTTTAATAAATATATTTATTATATATATAAATATATTTATTTTATATATATATATACACCGGAAATTGCACGAACTATGGATTAAAATCAACGGTCCTAGAAAATTATTATTAAAAATAAATAGTAAAAAAAGAAATTAAAGTGAAAGGGTTGAAATATTAAAAAGTGGCACAGACAACACCACCAAAAATAAATGAACACTCAGTCACCTTAATTTATGTTTTCCTCCCCTTCCACGAGAGCCACCTTGACCCCTCGGGTGCCTAACTCTCTTCCATTGTTCAGGGGTCCACCAAATATCTTCTTGATCATCCATGATTAAAGTTCTATAATCATCATCATGAGGAACAATATCTTGGCCTCTAGTGGAATCATTTTTAAAGGAAAATAAGAGCCACAATGATCAGAAGTGCTCCTATCCTAGGCAACCTCAATGCCTAATAATTTCCCTTTAGCTTGGAAAGGCCCATGGATGTTGTTGAATTCTTAAAAAGATATATCCTTGCTATTTGATCTATTTAACATGTCATGAAAATAGAATTTACTAGGACCAGAGTTTGGTGGAATAGTGACACCTTCCTCTGCACATCTCTAATACTAGATTCTTTGTCTTTATCTCATCCCATGCCCACCCCTTTAAAAGAGACCTCTCCCTATATAGGGGGTGAAACAGAGGGTCCCAAAATTGATTTCTAGTGAGAGAATATCTAAAATACATTGTTATCCACTAAAATATTTTTTCATTTGATAGGAAATAATTTATTTCATTCCCAATTACCTTTAGTAGATAATCCATCCCTTTTAGCTAAAGGATCAACACTATTATGGGCTCCAACCCCTCCAAGAACCCAGTTAGTAGTAATAGTCCCCTGAATAGGTGCTGAAGGTTCATACTGAACCACGATCACATGCACTTGTGGGGGAATCATCC
The DNA here is from genome assembly GCA_963277665.1 of Viscum album. Lineage (NCBI taxonomy): Eukaryota > Viridiplantae > Streptophyta > Magnoliopsida > Santalales > Viscaceae > Viscum > Viscum album. The sequence continues at coordinate 246,827,031 of OY728153.1, read as the reverse complement.
CTTGAGGAACCTTACCCATTGCAGTAGGTGTCTTTGAACTCTATGCCACAACCCCTTTTTTGGTCACATCAGCAAACAAGAGAGTTCTAGCATCATGAACATTATCAGGGGTGACACTATCTTTAGAAAGTTGTATGAAATTTGTTTACCACTATTAGGACCATAGAACCCCATCTCCCTATCTTTACCATCTAGAAGCTTGAATTTTCATTGATCATAATAATAGCTTGACTTCTTAATGTTAGGACAATATAATTTCCTACAATAGTGCACAAAGGAATAAACAATACAAGATAAATAATCATAGAATTCAGGAAGCCACTCAAATTCAATAGAAAGCTTAAGCTTGAAATTAACCATAACCAGAAAGTTTCAATGATGTAATGAAACAGATCAATCTCAACCAAAATCCTATTAAAATGGCCATTTCGAGCACAGTTGGTCTCCTTTTCAATATTAATCAGAGTCCTCACTACAGAGGCCACATCCCAAAGTATTTGTATAATTATATAATAATATATATAATTATATAAATATATATAATTATTTAAATATGTATAATCATATTAAAATATTTATAATTATATAAAAATATTTTTAAATATATTTAAATATAAATATAATTATAAATTAATAAATTTATTTAAATAATTATAAAATAATAATAAATATATATTTAAATAATTATAAAATTATAATAAATATATTTAAATAATAAGTATATTTATTTATAATTATATAAATTTATTTTTTTAATTACATTTATTATATTATTAAAATTGTGTCTTTATCAACATTTTTTTAGTGATAATAAAGATCAAGTTTATCAGTGCTAAAAAGGTGCTGATAAAACATATCTGTATTAGTGTAAGTATTTTAGCATTGATAAAGATACTGTTTATCATCTATTTTTTAGCACTTATAAAGATACATTTTATCAGTGCTTACTATTTTAGGGCCAATAAAACTACTCTTTATCAGTTCTTTTTTGAAAGTGCAGATAAAATTCTTACCTAATATTTTAAATAGATCCCTAATAGAGTCCTCCTCTTCTCTCCATTCAAGCTTTCATGGAAGCTAAACCATGCCTCTTCTCTTCATCAAGCTTCTCGATGAATCAATCCTCTCAAGATCTGAGGTATGTGATTATTTATTCTCCTCTTTAATCATGATCTCATGTTTAACTCTAGTTTCAGTCCTTCTCAACTGAGTTCACAGTGGTATGGGGAATACTTGAGGTGGTGTTCGATTCTCCTTGGGTTTTTTCTTTGGCTATGTCTCCCTGTTGAATCCATCCCTCAATTCCCCCACTACTATTGTTACCTGATCTCACATTCTAGATCCAATATTGGTCTTATGCGGTGGATTATTCATGTTTTTTTGGGATGTGTTGGTTGATCCATAATCAATTTTTTCACATTATATTAGCCTTTTAATGCTAGGTTTAAAAGTGTTCCTTTAATAATATCATTCCTATATGAATGTAAGAGAAAAAAGTGTTTTGAAAATTCTTTCGACCCTCATATTGATATGGGATTCTATAAAATGTTCTTTTAAAAATGCCAAAGTACTTTTTAGAAAATATTGTGAGTGTTTTTCATTGTTTCTCTTAACACCACCTTGAATTTCTAAATGTAAACTTTGTATCAATTGATTTTTTGATCGAAATTTTTGTAAAAATTTAATAACAACTCATAAAGTATATATTTGGTTTTGAAATAAGTTGAGAGCAAATGCTCAATGTTTTTAAATGTGTTTTTTACACCAAATGATTTTCAAACCAAGTGTCTAAGTGTTTTAAGTCTTTAAAATGATTTTCATGAGTTTTTGACATTATCCCCTATGCACAATTTTTTCAATATTTTCTTTAATTAATATTTATATAAATGACCATATTTTTGATTATTAATAATAAAAAACAACATTTTCACTGTATTTAAATATTTTGTTAAACATAATTTGTAAATAATCATTTTTATTACTTCAATGAAATTTATGAGTAATAATAGAAAAAAAATCATTAGTAATTTCATTATGTGTATATAAATATTTATAAATAATATATAAATAATTTTTATTATAGATAATTCTGATTATACATAATTTTGATTGTAAATAATTTTGATTATAAATAATTTTGATTATCTTGAAGTAATAATTTATATAAATAATTTATAAATAATTTTGAATTAATAACTTTGAATTAATATTTATTTTGAAATAATAGTAATTTTGAATTAATAATTTTGAATAAATAATTTTTTAAGATATATATATATATATATATTTATAATAACTAAATATATTTATTTAAAAATCAAAAATAAAATTTAAAATTATAATATTTTTTATTTAGAATAGTTGAGTATTGGAAAAATATATATTTTTTCATAATTCTAAAAAATTTATTTTATTTTCTATTAAATGTGTTTTATGCTTTATTTATCTTGATAAATATTAATATTATTTAATCAAATACGATGAATATGAATAAAAAATGGATGGCTACCAATCATATGAAAAAATAGTATGAGGATGGGGTAAAAGATTACATCAAGTTTTCTAAATTTCATGCATATGACCCATCTCAAATCCTTTGTCTGTGTTTACACTATTTTTATTCTTGAATAATTAGTCGAGAGGAGTTGGAAAAATACTTGATCTGTCCCTGAATATATCAAAGTTAAAAATGTGAGATTAAAAATGGGTAAATAATGAATGTAGCTATTGAATGGGATAAGACTGCATTTTATAGATCTTTGGATATGATTTCAAGTGTGGAAAATGACAAAGACCATATCGAGGATTTGATTACGGGTGTGAACAATGATGAAGATTGTATTGAGGAAATGACAATGATAGTTGAAGTTTGACTTCATGATTTTCCAATTTTTTTTATGTTAAATAGTTGTGAAAAGATACCATTGTATGATAGTTGTACATGCATTCCTAAATGAATATATACTATTTTTCAATGACCACAAATCAATTAAAAAATAACCAAAGTGTGGTGCTTCTTGATACAAGAATTATGAATTAGGTCATATGAAAATTTTATGGTACTTTCTAGTCATTCTAATTTTTAGGAACCTATATGGATGTGAGGAGACTGCAAGACAATTGTAATGGAATACAGATATATGAAATAAATATGGGAAACATTTTTACATATAAGACTCTCAATAGTAGAAAAGAATTGATCATGAGCATCCTAAATTTGGAAACAAGATGAGAAACCTTTGTCTTATTCTATCTACAGATGGAGTTAATCATTTTGGTTTTCAAAGAAGCACTCATAGTACATGGATGATTATATTAGTAAATTATAACTTTCTACCATGGTTACGCATGAAACAATAATGAATTATGTTATCTCTAATTATATCTAGACCAAAATAACTAATTAATTATATTAATGTTTATTTGGCTCCATTTTTCAAATATTTGAAATTATTTTTGTATTTGGGTGTTAGATTTTATGATGCTTACAGAAATTAAGATTTCATATGGAGATCCATGATGTATGGGACAAAAATTAAGTTTTGTGATTATGGAAATTTTTTAGGATATAGAATTAAAGGAACTCAAGGGTGTCCCATCTTTGAACAAGGTACATAATCATTTAAGTTGAAACATTCATTGAATAATGTGTTTCTTGGACATCACAAATTTCAACCCCAATGACATAAGTAATGATCTTGGACTACATCATTCGATGGGAGTTTAGAAGAATGTACAAAGTCATCTGCACTAATAGGTGATCAACTATTTGAGAAAGTAAAATATATGTAAACTACTTTTGGTAAAACTTTTTTGAAAAACCTAATGAAAACTGATTGAAAAAAGATCATTGTTTTTGAATTGTTGTACTAGAATTGTTTATATGTCAGACATTTTCATTATGTCATTTAGGGCAAAAGATATGGAAACTAATTTGGGTAAACATTTTTTGAAAAACCTTATGAAAACGTATTTGAAAAATAGATCATTGTTTTTGAATTATTATACTGGAATTGTTTATATGTCTGATATTTTCATTATGTTGTGCAGGTGGGAAAAATGCATGTGATCGTGTCATTGACACATTAATAAATTCACCCGACAAAATGAATAATGGAATTAAGGGTAGGTTAGACATTATTGACATGTGAATACATAAAGATTTGGCTCCAGTAAAGGGTGAAAAAAATATACTTTTCTTTCTCCAGATACTTACACTCTTTCCAGGCAGGAGATATTTCATTTTTGAAAATTCTTGAATGATGTAAATGTTCAAGAGGGGTATTCATCGAATATCACTAGTATCGCATCAATGAACTATTTAAATTTAAAGGGTCTTAAATCACATGAATTTCATGTTTTGATGCAAGATATAATGCCTGTAACTTTATGTTGAATTTTTTATAATAATTTCTATCATACATTAACCATGATATATTTATTTTTCAATGTTATATGCAACAAAGTTATTGACCTTGTGAAATTTAAAACTATGGAAAAATAAATTACAATCATATTATGTGAATTAGATATGTTCTTCCCACTGAAATTCTTCAATATGATGGTTCACTTTGAAATAGATATTTGACTATGTGTTCATATAAATTATAAATGGATGTACCCCATTGAATGATAAATGAAATTTTGAAAGCGTGTGTAAAAAATAAAATTTGGTTAGAAGGTTTTATTATGGAGTGATATACTATTGAGGAAACCTTTTAATTATATACCGACTACTTATATGATGTTGGAAGCATTGGTATACCAAAATATCATCACATTGTGAAGCTTGTGGGTGAAGGAATTTCTAGAATAGATGTTGTCACAATCACTATTACAGATCAGAAGAAGACTCACCTTTATGTTTTTCATAAATGTTTAGAAGTTTCCCTATATATTGAAACCCAAAAATTAATTCTTAGGAATTTTACTCCATAAAAGGATGATATTTTAATATCAAATACACATAATCAATTGTTTATAGGAGGGTTTTGAGACCACATTTTTAAGAATTCAAATGAAAATATGAACTCAATTTTAGATAGACTTCGATGGATAGATAGAGGACTAAGTGTGCATGTATTATCTTATAATTTTTATGTAATTAATGGTCATACATCATATACTAATGAAAATTCTAAACACATTCCCATGAAAAATAGTGGAGTGACACTTGTGGATGAAGCGATGCATGTATTAGTCACCAAGGAAAGAAATCCAATTTATGCGAATTTTTCAGACTTTGGAATCATCAGAAAAATATGAGAGTAGGATTATACAACATTACAAGTGATGATTTTTCAATGCCAGTGAGTTGATAATTGGAGTGTTATTAAAATATATTAATTGGGTTTCATGAAAGTATATTTCAGTAAGGAAGGGTACAGAGAAAAATCATTTATAACAGCATCATAGAAAGTAAAATTATTTTATGTTCCAGATCCCACAAACCAAAATTAGCCAGTTGTTCTGTTATCTTCCAAAGACAATAAAGGGTCATATGTCAATTAAACTAAGGATAAAACTTTAATTGGGATATCATAATCATTTAAAAGTTGTCCCAATGTAGATAAGTCCATGTATTTTATAAGATTCCACAATGAAGAGATTTGGTTACTTGATAGAGAGGTCAAATCCCTTTAACCTTTAAAAAAAAGAGAGTTTAACATCCATGTTATATATTTTTTTAATATAAATTGTGTTGATATTATTATCTATACACTTATACATTTATGTAATGTAAATTAATTTTTCAAAAAATTATGCAAATAATGACTTCTGCACATGCCGATGATCCCAATCCTTAGGAACAACATGCCTCTCAACATGTTGGAACTCCCAATATAGAGAAAAAATAACATTCTACATATGATGATGATACCAATCTAGAGGAATAAAAAATTTATGATGTTGAAGCCAAGTAAATGGTAGATGATTAAAAACCAACATCCTAGAAAAAGTAGAAGCACCATAGCATGATAGTTTAGCAAAGATTATTAAGTTCAGAAACAAAGGCATCAAATTCAAAGTTGGATGAAATTCACACGACCAACCTTTTGACACCAAGAAGGCCATGTTTAGTAGTTAAATTGGTCTCACCACATGCATGCACATGCCTATTGATGTAGATTCATGGGACAATTTTGTTCCTGTGCTTAATACACTGATTTGGGAATAGATTCAGGTAACATTATGAGATATTTTATTTATTTTACTAAAAAAGAAAATAATGAAACACTGAATTACTCTTCATTATCCCTTATAGTGTGAATTTATAGTAGATTAATCCTCAATTAAATTTGTATTAATTCATTATATAAAGGATCATAGAGTATTTCACACAATTCTTAAGCAGTTTCATCTCAGAGACGATGTTTGGAAAATAAAAAACAACACCCACCACAGTTGTATGCACACCTAATAAACCAACAAAAATGGTATTCATTTATTAGTCATCCTGAGAAGATGTTTTTTCAGTTACATTGTGAATGGAAATAAATTACTTGAAAATAATTTTATTAATCACATATATTAATAATTTTTAATTTATGAAACAAAAAATGAGTGTGGAAAATAAGAAATGGGTAGAAAAACCAATGTACCCCTACCTTAAATCATGGATGGGGTACACTTCACTTGAAAAAATGGTATGTATTTTAAATATAGCATAATATTTTTATATGACATGAAACAAAAACATAATCATGTTACTTTTTTATATGGAGATTAATAAATTGAAATCCAAATCCACTTCCATCCGAGTTCATGTGTTATAGTAGGGGGAACTTATAAATAAAAAAGGGACACTATTAGATGAAAACACACAAAAATTGTGGGAAGCATGTGTATGTATGAAATAATAAAAATATTCCTTTCTTTAAATTAGTATTACATAATAATGATTACTTATTTAATTTTATTTTTTATCCGACATAGAAACCAGAAGAATCATCAGCTGTATTTGATGAACAACTACTATTAGTGGCCTTGAAACAACCAGAAAAGTATGACCATGTCAGAAGTGTGGATTTTGGGGTGTCAACCCAAACATATTTTGAGAGAATAAATGAATAGGGGGATAAAGATAAAAAATTGGAAGAGTTTTATACATGATTAGATTCTCTTGAAGAAAAATTTAATTTGTAGTTAGAGTTGTTAGAAAATGTTATTAGAAGTAATCAAAGAGAAGAAACAACATAAGAAAAACCACTATGTGAAGATCCCCCAACCACCATCATCTTTGAGGTGAGTCATTCCCCTAAAAGAGGTATCTTAGAAGAGGTAATAAATATTTTCATAATGGTTTCTCTGAAAGGTGAATCAGAATGAAATTGATACCTTTTTCACTACTATTATTATATCGGGTGAAAATGATTGTGATTTATATATATCAACACCCACACATTGCATTGTTGTGCTGGGCATTGTGTACATTATCCAAGGAGATATTTTACACAACAGAAAAATCTCAATAGGTCATGTGATAGTGGTGATTAACATAGATAAATATTCAAATGTTGAGATACATATTCCACTTGATGATGTAGATATACATATGGTTGAGAAAGTTATTAGAAAATTATTAGCATGGTCGTTAGTTCTTCTAAAAAATAGTTCAAAAAGGAGGTATTAATTTACAATTTATTTTTCATGAAAAACCTTTAATAATTAATTAAAAAAAGGTATGAACTGATGAATGTTATTATATAAGGGTAAAGGGAAGGGGGAGAGATGCAGTGTTGAATGAAAATGATCTAAAGGATCAACAAAAAAATTGAAAATAACTTCACAAAGTAACTTTAACTCACCCATTAAAATTCATCATTTACTGACATTAAAGGTTCATGTAGATGAAAAATTTGAAAATAGTTCTATGATAACAATTGATTGTGAATAATAGATGGAAAGATAGGACATTACAGATTATATCAATCTTGAGAATGTAAATGAAAACCTCACGTATGAATAACTAGAAGTATCAGTTGTAAACATACACATGAGGTGTGTATTCATGGTTTATTTGTATAATAGATGATATATTATGTAAATTATGACTAAATACTATTTATATATTTTTTACAGGTGTATGTATGAATACTAATTGAAGAGAAAAACCTATGAAGAGAAATTGGGCTCATTAGTACTCACATGACTTCTACACAATAATTCTCATTGGAACCAACTCAATATGAAATAATTATCGTCAAACTGGCCATAATGTTTGAAATAAAAATTATAGATGACATACTCTTCTTAATACCTACAATACAGAGAACAAACTCTACAATTTAATCACATAAATTATATTTTCATTAACTTTATCACTTATTCCTTTTTGTTTACTAAGAAGTATTGGTTACTCATTTCAGTCAATTTGGATACTCCAAATACTTATTTTATCGATTCAATGCATGGATACCCAAAAAACCAACCACACGTGATGATATTTACTAACTTGTAATAAACTGCATGAAAAATTTTACAATTAAACTTCATGTTATATATTTTATATTATATTTTAATTAAAATTAGGATATGATAGGGTAGTGTTTAAATATCATCAAAATCATGGAATGAGGATAGTCTATGAATACAAGGAGCCTATCAACTTCTAAAAGAAAAAATATATAAGAGTATATATAATACGATTAACTATAAAAACATATATAAAAACAAATTACTTTTTTTCTCAGTGTTTATGTAGTGTATGAAACAAACCATTGGTAAATATTGTGGTTATTATGTTTGAAAATTTAGGAAAGATATCACATTCAATAAATAAACTAGAATCCCCAGAGATGTATTTTCAAAGATAATTACAATTTAATTTAAAATATTTATAAATCCTTTTTTAATTTATATTTTTCCACTATTACTAGGTCTTTTGACAGTCCTTGTATTGAAAAATGGAAATAGATTTTTCTAGAAGCGAATGTGAAACATACTTGGTGTCAGAATTCATAGAGAGATTATGAAGACGTGATTTCATAATACTTATTTAATTGATTTCATCACCATTTTATCTACTTTTTTACGTACCTTTCTTATCATTTTTTATCTAATAATTTATGAAAAAAATCCTTAATTCATCTGTGACATGTAATAATCAACCACACCTTAATTTGATACACGATGTGTCCGGTGTGACTCAAAGTGTATGTTTTCAGTTTATAATTTATATTTTAGTTGAAAACACACATCAAATAGTAAAAACAATGAAAACACATTCGGATTGTTTTGATAATTTAGAAAAAAATCCATAAGTCATTTTTGACATGTACAAATCAGCCGTATCTCAATATAATACACGATGTACCTGGTATGACTCAAAGTGTCCATTATCAGTTTAAAATCAACAATTTAGTTCAAAATATGTTTCACTTACTGGAAAAATGAGAAAATGCGCTCAATTTGTCTTGATAATTTAGTAAAATAATTCATAAGTCATTTTTTATGTGTATGAATCAGTCTCACATCAAATTGACACATTATGTGACTGATGTGACTCAAAGTGCATGTTTTTAATTTAAAATGACATTTTGGTAAAAAAAACAAATGATATACTCAACAATCATAAAATACTTTCAGATTATTTTAATACTTTAGTATAATGATCCATAAATCATTTTTGATATATAGGAATTATATTCACCTTATTATAATGCATGATGTGACTAGTGTGACTCAAAGTGCATGTTTTCAGTTTAAAATGACATTTTAGTAAATACCACAAGTGACATAATCAAAACTAATAAAAAACCTATATTGTTTTTATACTTTATAAAAATGATCCATACATCATTTTTATGTTTATTATTTATTCTCACCTAACTCCAATGCATATTTTGACTCATATAACTCAAAGGGTATATTTTTTTAAATTTAAATTTTAGTAAAAAATACAGGTGACAAACTTAAAACTAAGAAAAAACATTCTTATTGTTTTGAAACTTAAATAAAATGATCCATAAGTTATTTGTGACATGTAAAAATTATAATCACCTCTATTCGATAGATAGTATACCTAATATGACTCAAAGTGTCTGTTATCAGTTTAAAATTTACATTTTAGTTAAAAACATGTATCACTCACTGAAAACCAATAAAAATATATCATATTGTCTTGATAATTTATTAAAATGTTTCATAAGTTATTTTAGATGTATATTAATTAGTTTCACATCAAAATGACACACTATGTTATCATTATGACTCAAAGTGTGTGTTTGTAGTTTAAAATGAAATTTTTGTAAAAATCTCAAGTGACACTCAAAACCAAGAAAACACATTGATATTTTTTTGATACACTAGGAAAATTATTCATATTTAATTTTTGATTTTTCGAAACCATCCACACCTCAATATGATGCGCGATGTGACTGGTATGATCGGTATGACTCCAAGTGTATCTTTTTATTTTAAATTGACATTTAGTAAAAAAGATAAGTGATATACTCAAAATAAAGAAAACAAATTCGGATTATTTTGATTCTTTTTGAAAATGATTCGTAAACAATTTTCAATGTGTAGGAATCATCCAAACCTTAATCTGATGTACTATTTGTCTAGTATGACTCAAAGTGCATATTTTTAGTTTAAATTTGACATTTTAGTTGAAAACATAGGTCACATACCCAAAAATATAAAAACACATTCAAATTGTTTCAATAATTGAGAAAAATGATTCATAAGTAATATATGACTTTTAGGAATCAGCTTCCCCTCAATCCAATACACGGTGTGCCATATATGTCTAAAAGTGTTTGTTAGCTGTTCAAAATTGAAAATTTATTTCAAAACTTGTGCCACTCCCAGAAAAATAAGAAACAATTCTTATATTAGCTTGATAATTTAGGATAATGATTCATAAGTCATTTTTAACATCTATGAAATAGTCTCATTTCAAACAGACACACAATGTGACCAGTATGACTCAAAGTGCATGTTTTCATTTTAAAATAAAATTTTAGTAAAAAAACACAATTGACGTACTCAAATCTAAGAAAAACATTCATATTGTTTTGATAATTTAGGATAATGATCAATAAGACATTTATAATGTGTACGAATTAACCCAACCTCAATCCAAGGAACAATTTGACCGGTATGACTAACATTGTGTGTTTTCGGTTTAAAATGATATTTTAGTAAAAAACAAAAGTGACATACTCAAAACTGATAAAAAACATTAGAATTTTTTGATACTTTAGAAAAATGATCCATATGAAATTTTTGATGTGTATGAATCAACCAAACCTCAATCTGATGCATGTTGGGACTTCTATTACTCTAAGTGTGTCTTTCTTTAAATTGAAATTTTAGTAAAAAACACAATTGACATACTCAAAAAACTATGAAAACACTCAGATTTTTGACACTCTAAGAAAATGACCCAAAATTAATTTTTGAAAATTTTAAATTAGTTTCACATCAATTAGATAGACGGTGTTCCCGGTATGACTCAAAGTTTTTTTATTAGTTTAAAATTGACATTTCAGTTCAAAACGTGTGCTACTCACTGAAAATATAGAAAATTCTATTGGACTGTCTTGATAATTTTGGAAAATTATTCATAAGTCATTTAAGAAATTTAGTAATTAGTTTCAAATCATAATGACACACAATGTGACTGGTGTGACTCAAAGTGTATGTTTTTGGATTTTATTAAAAAACACAAGTGACATACTCAAAACCAAGAAAACAAATTTAGATTGTTTTGATACTTTTGAAAAAATATCTATAAGTCATTTGTAACATAAAGGAATCAGAAAAACCTCAATCTGACACACTATGTGGCCAGTATGAATCCAAGTGTGTATTTTTATTTAAAATTGAAATTTTAGTAAAAACACAAGTGGTATAATTAAAATGAAGGAAATAGATTCATATTTTTTTGATACAATAAAATAATAATCCATAATACATTTGTGATGTGTAGGAATTTGACACACCTCAATTCGATGCACGATGTGTTTGATATGACTCAATGTGATTTTTTTAGTTTAAAATTGACATTTTAGTTGAAAATAAATGTCACATACTCAAAACTAATCAAACACATTTGTATTGTTTTGATACTTTAGTAAAATGATCCATAAGTAATTTTTGATTTGTAGGAATTATTATCACCCCAATACAATACATGGTGTACCCTGTATGATTTGAAGTGTCTGTTATTATTGGGAATGTATTGTATCAGCAATAATCGAGAAATATTATTGATTTTTATGCTCACAAATACCCTAATTTTTTACTAATTTTATTACTTTTGAGTGAGTTTCATGAAATTAATATTCTTTGAAATATTGATTTTTCGAATTCAAGTTATTAATCTGAAAAGAATATTCTTTAAGTGTTCGAAAATGATTTTAGTGTTTTGGGAAGAAATATTCATACCCAACATTGATAAGAATAACATAAGTAATGAACCATATGTTCAGAAAAACATGTATAGTTTATCATCCCTATGTAGAAAATTTTATATATGGATTGATAATGCTATATTTGTTATAAATGTATGGAAATTAAATCTAATATTGATGTCCGGAATCTGTGCTCATACCCAACATTTAGAGAATGAATGTATGGTTAATCAAACTTCTGCTAAAAGCATAAACATATAGATCCTCATCCCAATGTTACTTTTGATCCCTTCGTTCTGCACAAATGAAAATATGGTTTTGGAACCGTACATTGGTAGGAACCCTACGCTACGCAAAGGAACCCTATGTTATTCAAAGGTACCCTAATCAATGTAAAGGAACCCTATGCTATGAAAAAGAACCCTACAATATGAAAAGGAACCATAGGATATGCAATGGAACCCTATGATATGAAGTTCAACCCTACAGTTTTCTACTCAAAAATGGATATTTAAATCTTTAATTTTATCCAAGATTTCTGCAACGGTATTGATAGAAATAGAATTGAGTAAAAGCTATTCTATGACCGATTCAAAGGCTAATTATGATCAATGTAGAGAACCATATTTACTATAAAAAATAAATCCTGTTCTTAAGAGAAGTTACAGATCCCCAAGTTGATTAAATTTTTGAATATCCCTGATGTATTGAGCTACTTTTCTAGATATTCTCAATCGAAATAAATATATGTATATGATCCAATAATTTTTTATATGCAGATCTATGATATGTTTTCCAACATACACACTTCATATTTTTTTTGTGAATATCCTCTAATAGAACTGAATGATCAAATCATTTATTTTCAGAGAGAGGCTACACTTTGGAGATTTTCTTTTCAACCTCATACTTTTGTGATATTGATGTTTATTCATTTCTTCTTGTATTGAAGATCATTTTCATCCAGGAACTCTTCAGAGTTATTATATCTTTTATACATTTATTTCTTAATAATAATATCCATCTATTGCCAGTTTCTACTGTAATTGTGAATTACTACAGGAACCATCAATAAATAAAATTCTTTTTATTTATTGGGGTTTCTACTACCCAGACTCAATTGTGGTGGAGTATCAGATTCTTGGTCTAAGCTATAGATAATTAGTTCCCTATAAAAAACCATAAGGATATGTTTATCCTTATTGTAAAAGAATCAACTGTCTACACTTAGTTGTGTGTTTGAAAGTCTTTTGATAAGATGAAATTTGTAGTGAAATTTACCAAGCTCATAGAGATAGAATTGGTGGAGTGGACTAGGGTATCTTTGTTCCCTAAACCACTATAAAATTGTTCTATTAATTCTTTCTGTTTATCAACTGCTCATATTGCATATAGAAGAAAACACTATATATCATCAGAAATCACAAAGAGAGTCAAAATACAGAATCATTGAAGATTATTGAAAAGTAATAATCTACCCCCTCTTTTGTGTATTTGTATTATTACAACCTAAAAATTGGTATCCAATGATTTTTTTTGATAAAGTAGATAAATCTCTAATAAGATTAAAAAAAGAAGGTCTATAAAAATAGATGTCTATGTATGATCTGAAAGAAGTTATGTCTATGGTTTATGCTACATATTTTAATGGTGACAACTACGGATATTGGAAATCATGAATTATCATTTATATAAATAATCTGGTATACAAATTTTATTCAGAGATCATTACTCCTTATGAAATTTTTGAGAAGCTAGAGACTTGGGATGTTGTAATAGAAGTAGAATATGACATCAATTCAAAGTCAATTAATTCTTTCATATATGGTCTTGGACCTCATGAATTAAATTGAGTATCCCAATTCTCTACTTCCTCTGAAATGTGGAAAATAATAGCCATCACATATAAAGGAACAAATAATATCATACAGTTGAGGCATGCTACTGAAGAACTAAAGTTTGACACATTTAGAATATTTGATGGTGAAATAATCACACAAATGGATTTATGGTTAATAGAGATTGTGAAAAATATTACTTCCTTGGGAGATCCCATTAGTCAATCTTATCAAGCGCTGAAAGCACTTAGAGTACATCCCTCTAAATAGAATGACATGTCTGCAGCTATTTGAAAATCATCACCTGTCAAAAATTTAACTATGGAGGAATTTATTGGAACATTGAACATATAAAAATCAGAAATTCATGATGAAGTTAAAGACCACAAGATTTTAGTAAAATGGGAAATTAATTTCCTTAAGGTGACATCTTACAAGCATCAAAGAAAATCAAAATAAGTAGTCAAAATAAGAAAAAATTAAGATTCCTCAGAATCTAAAGTGAAACTGGCTTAGCTAATTATAAAGTTTAGAAAATTATACAAGAAAAAGATAGGATTCAGAAAATCCTTTAAGATGGATGAAAAGGAATCGAGATAATTAAGATGTTATGAATGCAAAAAGATGGGTCATATCAGACCTGATTTCCCCAAAATGAAAGATGAAATAAGAAGAACAAAAAATAAATATCAAAATAATGTTTATTATAAGAATAAAGGAAAAGAACCATGAAAAATACGTAGAGTGTTTCTAGAGAATCTGTTAGACCCTCAAAATACAATTCTAAAAAATAGTCACAAAATCTAAAATCCAATATGTTCTTTATGGATAAGGAATAAGAAGAGGCACAATCTTATTATTCTTCTTCATATAACTCTAATAACTTCTCAAATAATAAATTTTATGCTTACTATTAAATTCAAGAAATTAAATAAGATTCTTTATTCCAGAATAAAAAATCATTTAAAAATATTCACAATGCTGTTTTTGGTGAAAGATACACTATGCTAAAACAACATCAATAATTAATTGAAAAATTTAATTCATCATCAAAAAATTTGTTTAACCATGAAAAAAGAATTAAAGATTTACAAGATGAAGTTGAATCTTATAAAAGTTCTAAAATTACTTTAACTAAAGGATAAAATATTCTAAATTATATTCTTAGAAAGAATTTTATTAAAAGGGAAAATTTTGGAATAGGAATCAAGGGTGAAAATTCAAAATTATACAAAAATTATTTTGTGCCCAATTTAAAAAACACTACTTGCTATTACTATGGAATAAAAGTTCCTTTGACTGACAACTATTATTTAAGAAATCCTAAATTCAGTGTTATTAAAAATTCATTTATATATAAAAATATATCTAAAGAAAGTGATATAAATTATGAAAAAATAAGGTATATCGATATTGCCTGATTATTTCTCAATGACACAGCTAGAACTAAGAAAATATGGTCACCAAAACAAAAATATGTTTAATTTATTTAGAAAAAAAGTCCACAGGAATAGAAAATCCATATGTTATATGGATAGTATATATTTCCAAACATGAGTGGAGAATCATCAAATTTCCATACACTAACACAAATGGATGGAGGTATAGTCACTTTTGGTGATAATGTAAACGGAAATATTGTTAGAGTTGGTATTGTTGGAGATTAAAAAACAATCTCAATCAACAAATTACTATATATATAAGGGATAAAGAACAACTTGATAAGTTTTATCAACTCTGTGATGATGAAATTTATGTTTATTTTTTCTAAAAATTCATGCTCTATTTTCAAATATAAACTTCTTAAATTTATATCACCTATAACTAAGCATGTTTATACTTTGGATATTAATTCATTATATAAATAAAAATTGAATTGTTTAAATGCTAAAAAAACGAGTCATTGATTTGGAATAAGAGACTTAGAGACTATATTATATATGATTTACATAAATTATCTAAGAAACAAATAGCTTAGGATCTCTTAGTCTTAAGTTTCAACATGATAGATTCTGTGATGCATGTAAAATTGGAAAACAACACAAATAATCTTTCAAATCAATTAAAAAAATTGCTACATATAAACTATTAGAAATTATCCATATAGATTTGTTTGGACCATCTAGAGTAGCGATTTTGGATGAAAAATTATATTTCTATGTTTTAGTTGATGATTTTTTCAGATTTATTTGGGTTTATTTTCTATAAATAAAGAGTGAAGTATTCACTGTTTTTGAAAGCTTTTAAAAAATTGTTCAAAATGAAAATGATTTTAAAATAATTTTATTGAGAATTTATTTTGGTGGGAAATTTTAGAATATAGGATTTAATTATTTTTTCTCAAATATAGTTATTAAACACACCTTATCTACACCAATAACACAAAAAAAATTGAATTGTAGAAAGAATAAGCAAAACTATTCAAGAAATAACAAGGACTATACTAAATGAATACAGTCTTCCTACCTATTTCTAGGCAGAAGTTATAAGAACAACTTTCTATATCATGAATAGAGTTTTAATAAGACCAATTATTGAAAAGAAACCCTATGAACTTTGGAATAATAGATAACCTAAATTAAGGCATTTTAAAGTATTTGGATGCAAGGTATATATCTTCAATACTAAGAAAAACCATGGTAAATTCGATCCAAAAGACGATGAAGGATTTTTTTTTTGATATTATGCTACTTCTAAAGTTTATAGAGTGTTTTATAAGAATTAAATGATTTTTTAAGAATTAGTTCATGTGATGTTTGATAAAACCAACCCTTTCATTAAATATAAAGATAAAATGGATGATAAAGCTGAACCTTTTGAGAATATGATACATGATTCACCTGATTATTATTTTGAAAATAAAATTAATGAAATTAAGTCTAGTTCAGAAAAAATATGAAACTAAAGAACATTAATGTTTCTTACCAAGATAGTCTAGAACATTAAAGAACCATTATATAGAAATTGTTATTGGAGTCATAGAAGTACAAATTATAACTAGAATAAATATAGAAAACTTAGTAAAATTATCTACCTTTATATCTTAGTTAGAACCTAAATCTATTGAAGAATATTTAGAAGATGAGAGTTGGCTATTAGCCAAGAAAGAACTAAAAAAGTTTAGAATTAATGAAGATTGAGAATTAGTAGAAAGACCATCAATTATCAGGTAATATGAACAAAATAAACATTTAGAAATAAATAGGATTATCAAGGGATCACAACCATAAATAAAGATATATTAGTCTCTAAATGATATAATTGGGAAATAAGAATAGATTATGATGAAACATTTTCACCTATAGCTAGATTAGAAGCCACAAGAAACCTTTTAGCTTATGCATCTCATATGAATTATTAATTATATCATATAGATTTTAAATCCACTTTTTAAATGGATATTTAATTGAGGAAGTTTATGTTGAACAACCACTGGGTTTTTCCAACCCTCATAAACCAAATTCTGTTCTTAAACTTACTAAAGCTCTCTATGGACATAAACAAGAACCTAGATCTTGGTATAAAAAATTAAGCTCTTTTTTTATTAGAAAATAGATTTTCTGTGGGATTAATAGATCCCAATATTTTTAAGAAAACTATTTGTTCTAATATTTTATTAGTTTAAATTTATGTTGATGATGTTATTTTTGGTTCATATAATAAAAAGTTTTGTAATGGTTTTTTAGATCTAATGAAAAAATAAATTTAAATGAGTATGATGGGAAAACTGAATTTATTTTTAGGATTTTATATTTATTAAAAAGATTATGGAAATGTTTTAAATAAATTAAAATATATTATTTATTTATTGAAAAAGTTTGGACTTGAAAATAGAAAGACCTACACAACTCCCATGTTCACTAATATAAAACTTGATTTTTTTTAAGCAGGAAAAACATTTGAAAAAAAATTATATAGTAGTATGATTGGTAGTTTACTATATCTTAATACTAGAATACCAGACACAATGTTTTTTTATTCTTATATTCTAGTCCAATCCAAAATAATCCCATATTAATACTATTAAAATAAGTTTTAGAAATTTTAAAAGAAATATTTTTCAATCTACTCTTAACCCAAAAACATCTAATTTTAATTTATTTTCATATTTTGATATCGAATTTGGAGGAAGTAGATTAGATAGGAAAAGAAACTCAAGAACCTATCACTTTTTTTTGAATATATTTAGTATCACGACCAAGTAAGAAACAACACACAATTTCCCTGTCAATAGATGAGGTAGAATATATGTCTATTGGCAGTTGTTGTGCACAAGTGTCGTGGATGAAACACACTCTACAAGATTTTAGGATAAATTTTAAAAATATTTCTATTTTATGTGATAATAATAGTGCTATTAATATTTTAAAAATCCTCTAAGTCATTATAGTACCAATCATTTTGATATAATGCATAATGTTTTCAGATATCATGTTCTTAAAAAGGATATATCTTTCGAATTTGTAACTACCAAACATCAATTAGGTGATATTTTTACTAAACCATTTCCCATTGGATGTTTTGATTTTATTAAAGGGGGAGTTAGGATTATTTAATTTTAAATGAATATTTATTAACTTATTTTAATTTATTTTGATAATTGTTTCATTAATTGTTTTTAGTTATAAATTGTTCTTTTTAATTTTTTTCTTTCTTTACATATTTTATTTATATACCCCGTCTTTTCAAAATTAAATTTTTTAATGATTACACAATGTCATCGATATGTGAAACTAAAACTAAATCATCAGACTTCCCCCACTCTTATTTCTACCCTTTTGACCCTTTGGATTACAGAGCGTCTCTCGTTTCAATTCTCTAAAACCCTAACATTTGAACCTTCAATCCTTGAACCTTTGGAAATGGATCATTAAGAAATTATTTATGAGGATTATCTGAATGTGACTTTCCACAATGTGAATTATAATAAATTTTTTCAAGGCAAGGTGATAGTTTTTAATTGGTGAAACCAGAAAAATCTACCGTTGAAAATTGTAATTTTATTTCATGGTTTGGAACTTCTTTTTGGAGATGTTAATTTTTATCTGATTTTTGATATTGAAGTGAAATAATTTTTATTTAATGCTGCATTTAGTTTTAGAGATGATGAATATTATATTATTTCTAATATTTACTATGATAAATTTTCTATTTCCTCTTCGAAAATAGCGAAGGTTTTGGCTTGTTAACATGAGGGGGAATCTCATTTTGATTTGATAAATATATGATATGGGAAATTTAAGTTTTAATAAATAATGTTTTTTCTATTTGGAACTCTAAATATAAATAATATGGTGACTAAAGAACTTAATAATGTTCCAAAGGTATTGATTAAGTTTATTGAATATGGAATTGTTCTAGGATGAATGAGTAAGAAAAAGTTTTGTAGCAATATATGAATAGTATGTTTTTTTCCTAAACAATATCAATATAAATTTATTTCAGTATATGCATAAATATTTGAATAATTTATAAAAAAAGAAGAAAAAATGGGCTTCTATCCTTATGGAAGTATTATTTCTTTGTTTCTAATCTAATTAGAAAAAAATAAGGGACGTGACTTTAGGTCATATATGTCATCATAGTAATGTTTTATATGATGTAATTGTAAATAATTTATGATTTATCTGGAGTAATTCTTATTGTAGTTTGCTACCTGTTGGGATACAAGAGCATGAAAGGAGGATGACTACTGCTCATGGGGAGAAAAGATTGGAATAATATATTAGTTTTGTGAGACCTATACTAAATGAATAAGATGAATCAAGAGCTGAAGAGGCTCATCTTCATCAATAAAGAAGAATTTATGTAAACATTTATGAGGTTGTGAATGTTTCCAAATAAGGAAACAAAGGAATATTTGAATTTGAAGGGGTTGAGAATGTTGATCAAGAGGCTTAAAGGAAAAATAAAAAAGGGAAGTAGTCCCTATTTCAATTGGATCCAAACCTTATAATATTTCATTGGTTATTGCTGATTCAGTAAATATAGAAGAATCTACATTAATAGAGAGAACAAAAGTTCAAGATATGGATGGTTTAGAAAGACATCTATTATTGGATTTAGTGGATGCTGGAAAAAAAATCAATATCAATTTCTACAAAGCCTTCCAAATCTTATGCAAAAGATTTTGTTCAATAGAATAATCAATTAAATAAGAAGAACTTGTCTATAAGACAAGAGTTGGAAGCTAAGAAGAATAAAGTTGAATATTTAAGATGGTCTACAATTAATAGAATTGAGTTTGAAGCTATTAAAACACAATTTAGAGAAATTCAAGAAACACTTGTTTCACTAGGTGATATTGAAGATCCTATAATACCTTTAACTAACGAGTTCAAAAAGTTCAAGGAAGAATATATGAATAAATATGATTTTGATGAGTTGAAACAGTTCTTAGAGAGAGATTTTCAGTCTATCAAAGAAAGTCAAGCATAATATTTTTCTCAACAAACTTCTCCAGATTTGAGCAGAATATTTAAAGCCATGACTTTAGTGTTAGATGATTTCAATGATAGGATGCACACTCATCAATGTGATATTACTCCTTTGAATTTTCTCTTGTATAATAAAATACATTTGATAAGTTAACTAAACTCCAATGACTCTTGGTTAGGGCCATTTATTCATAGTGTAAAAGATCAGTTGTCAACATTCATTCAAATTGAAGAATCGGTTAATGAATTTGTTAAGGTGAATTTGGTTGAATGTTTGTGAATATTTCAAGATTCAAGGAATATGTTGCAATAATGGACGTATGTTTTAATCAATAATTTTCATAATTTTATCATGAAGCTACTTCAAATTATTGATTTTGTTAAGTTGATTCCTCATCCTGCTACATCCTATCCATGTATAGATTCAGATCCAGCCAATCTATCTAACCTAATACTAAACTTTTAGAAACATTTCTTATGTTTGGTGAATTTTAATCTGTTTTCAAAAAAAATTATTTACAATTGAATTTAAATTACTTTACTTTATCTTTATATCTATGATTTTTATATAGTATTATTTTATTTATGACCATTTATTCAATGCTAATTATAATTTTTTTAGTAGTTATCCATAAACATTCACTTACAGTTATGTGATACATTGAATATGTTTTAATACATTTTCGTATACTTTTTTTGATATCACAAAAAGGGGGAGAAAATTGGGTAAACACAACATTCTCAATTATTCAAGCATCTATTTTATTTAAATCAAAATAATACCTTGAAATTGAAATATTACTATAAAAAATTAATTTTCAAAGAAAAAAATATTTTCTTTAAAATATTGTTTCTTTAGTGTTTAAAATTTATAAAATTTATATAAATTATGTTATGGGTTTTGTGATCATAAAAAAGGGGGAGATTATTGTAAATGTATTGTCTTAACAATACTCTATAAATCTTATTGATTTTGATGCTCAAAAATACCCTTGTTTGTTTAAATAATGTTATTACTTTTAAGTGAATTTTATAAAGTTAATATTTTTTGCAATATTTATTCTATAATTCAATGTTAATTCACAAGGATTATTCTTCAAGAATTTGGAAAAAATTTTAGTGTTTCTGGAAGCACTGTTCATAACCCACGTTGATAAGTGTATTGTAAGGAATGGACCCAATTTTCAGAATAACATGTATGGTTGATCATACCAACATAGAACATTTTACATATGGATCGATAACACAACATTTGGTAAATAAACGAATGAAATATCAATCCAACATCGTAGTATGGAATCACTATTCTTACCCTAAGTTCATAGAATTCGCGTATAGTAAATCAACCTTATGTTGAAAGGATGAACGCATGGATTCCCATCCCAATTTTACTTTTTATCCCATCATTCTGCATAGTTGAAAGTATGGTTTAGGAATAATATGTTGGTAGGAACCCTACACTATGAAAAGTAACCATACTCTATAAAAAGGAACCCTATGCTATGAAAAGGAACCCTACGTTATACAAAGGAACCCTACGATGCAAAAAAGACCCCTATGATATGAAAAGGAACCCTGTGATATGAACTTCAACCATATGTTTGTCTACTCAACAATGTTTATTTAAATCCACAATATTATTTGAGATTTCAACAATGGTAATCATAGAAATAAATATCAAGTGAAACATATTCTATGACCGAATCAAAGGCTCGTTATGATCAATTTAAAGAACCGTATTCATTGATGAAAATCAATCATATTAATAAGGGAAGCTATGACTCCCCTAGTCAATTCAATTTTTTAATATCCATGATCCATCAATAAACTTTTCTAGATCTAATCAATTTAAATAAAGCAATATATTTGATTAGATAATTTTTCATATGCAGATCTATGATATGTTTCTCAATATACACTCTGTATATTTTTTGTGAATATCCTCTAATAGAACTACTATAAAGAATGATCAACTTAGTTATTTTTAGAGAGAGGTTACACTTTGGATATATATATTTCAACCTCGTACTGATGTTAAACTGCTGTTTATTAATTGATAATTTTATGAAAGATCATTTTCAACCAGGATATCTTTAGAGTTATTCTTTATTGAAGACATTCATTTTTGAATAAGAATATCCATATACTTTCAGTTGCTACTACAATTTTGAAGTGCTTCCCGAACCATCAAAAAATCAAACTCTTTTTATTCATTGGAGTTTCAACTACTTAGACTCAATCATGGTAAAGTATCATCTTCTTGGCATGAGTTACGGGTAATCAATTCCTTGTACATGAACTAGAAGGCTCTATTTAGCCTTGTTGTAATGGTTTCAACTACCTACACTTAGTTGTGGTTTTGAAGGTCTTGTGATAAGATGGAATTTCTAGTGAAATTCACCAAGATCATAGAGAGAGTGTTGGTGGAGTAAACCAGGGGATCTTTGTGCCCTGACCCCCTACAGAATTATGTGTCTATTATTTCTGTTTATCCACTACTCATATTAAATATAGAATAAAAATGTTACATATATATAAAAATCACAAAGAGTGTCAAAATATATAATCATTTAATATTATTTAAAAGACACAATTCACCCCCTATTGCATATATTTTTATTATTCCTACCTAATAGTTATCAGTTTATAATTGATAGTATATGTTAAAATGTGTGTCACTAACTAAAAACTAAGAAAACAGGCTCAAATTATCCTAATAATTTAGGACAATAATTCATAAGTCATTTTGGATGTGTAAGATTTTTTCTCATGTAAAAATGACAATTGATGGGACTATAATGACTCAAAGTTCATGTTTTTTAGTTTAAAATGACATTTTAGCAAAAAACACATCTGACATACTCAAAACTGAGCAACCACATTCAGATTATTTTAATACTTCAGAAAAAAATGCATAAGTCATTTTTGACATGTAGGAATCAACCACACCTCAATCCAATTCACAATGATACCGGTATGACTCCAAATGCATCTTTTTATTTGAAATTGACATTTTAGTAAAAAATACAAGAAGAATAATCCAAAATAATAAAAAAATAAAATTGTTTTGATAATTTAGGAAAAGGATCCATAATATTTTTGACATGTTGGAATCATCCTCACCTCAATCCGACAAATAGTGTGACTGATATGATTCAAAGTGTCTATTATTAGTCTAAAATTAACATTTTAGTTCAAAATGTGTGTTACTCACTGAAAACTTAGAAAATGTGCTTGTATTGCCTTGATAATTTAGAACAACTATATATAAGTAATTTGTGATTTCTAGGATTTAGTATCACCTTTAACCAGCACATGATGTGGCTGGTATGACTCAAAGTGTGTGTTTTTAGTTTAAAATGAAATTTTAGTAAAAAATACTACTGATATACTAAAAACCAAGCAAACACATTTAGATTGTTTTGATACTTTTGGAAAATACTCCATAAGTTATTTGTGATGTGTATAAATCATCCACACCTAGATATGACACACAATGTGACTGGTAAGACATATTGTGTCCATTATTAGTTTAAAATGGAAATTTTATTAATATATTTTCCATATTTATGTTTAATTTATTTATATATATCATTACTAATATAAGAATTGATTTTCTATATAGGTGGATTTTTTTTCTCAAGTTGGGGTGGTCTGTTCGGAAACTGATACCATGGTTGATATTTTTGAGGGGGGGGGGGTGCCAAATATAATGAACCCATTGATGATTTTGAATGTTTATAATAAATTGTACTTGTTAATGTAATTGAACAATTTTTTTTGAAATGTTTATAATATAGTGTGTTTTTTTATTTGTGATGTAATTTTATTTTCAATTATATTACCAATATTTCATATCCTATATTTGTTATTTCTATCTTTATTTAGTGCCAGTATAGGTTTCTATAGAGTGCTGTAATTTAAACAGAACAATGGAGTACCATGGCCTTTATCAGTGGAGATAAATGACCCCCTTTATCAAATATTTTATATTGCTAATTAAAGGGGACCCCTTTTAATGACTCTTAGGTTAACAATGATTTTCTAGCACTATTGATGGATTTTCAAGTTGTTAAAATCATGTTCTCTAGTAGTGAAATTAAAATTTGTAATAATGAAAAATTAATGACCTTTATAGGCCAGGAGTTCCCTTTATGAAAACCTTTATTAAAAAATATGTCTACATTATACGGAAAAATCCATTCAAAGAAACCCAGAATCATATAATGGTGTAACATCCCAAACCTATTTTTCATTACTCTCATATGATCATAGGAGCTCCATGATGGGGATGAATGATGTGGTGATAGGATGAAGTAGTCACATAAGATGGAGAAAGTTCAAAGGAGAAGTGATGTAAAATCATGGCTTGTGTGAATTTGTATTCTGTCATTGAATATTTTTCCCAATGAACACTCCTGGCCAAAAGTAAAATGACAAAAAGGTAGGTTGAGTATTCATTGTATAAGATATTCCCACTAAAGACCTATCTAGTTTGAAATCATGAGCATCTTATCCCCATATTTTAGTGTCGTGATGTACGAGGATTTTTTTTTAATATTTAAAAAATGTCTTCTCTTGCATGGGATTTCCAATCTTGATGTCTACACAATAAAATCATTGTCCACAAAAGTAAGTAATTAGTGGTATTCTATCAAGCTAAATAGAACATTTTTCATTCTCTAAGGATCTCATCAATATTCACCCCATTATCCTTCATCCCTCTACATT
Organism: Viscum album; assembly: GCA_963277665.1. Taxonomy (NCBI): domain Eukaryota; kingdom Viridiplantae; phylum Streptophyta; class Magnoliopsida; order Santalales; family Viscaceae; genus Viscum; species Viscum album. The sequence continues at coordinate 246,801,663 of OY728153.1, read as the reverse complement.
CTTCAATTTATTGTGAATTAAAATATATAAGTATGCCCAATAAGTCATCTATTTTACCTTCACCAATATTAATTGCCTCCTCCTTTTTTATAAATGGTACCCATTATCATGGAATTTATTTCTCCTTTGATTTCACTATTCCTATTATTTTTTTAGGCACAAACCTGCACATGATGAATTACTTGGATATATGAATTTGTGAGGGATAAAATAGTGATTTTAATAATTGATGGGTAAATTAATTGAATTGCATGTTATGTTATAACAAGATTGAAATTATAACCTCAAGATAGGAAGGTGGGTAGAGCACATAGATTTCAAAAAAGATAAAAGATTGTTGTAAGAACCCGAACCTTCTTTTCAGGTATGTTTTTCCTTTTCTGGTCGTTTTTGATGAAAAGAGGAATTTCTGGAAAATTTTCAAAGTACACGCCATATACTTTATGAGTACACTCCGTGTAATGCCTTATCATAGGAGGCTGTGTGCTGGCCGTGTAGTAGCCACACACACAATCATGAGAGAGTGAATTAGAGGCCACTTTAAGCGGAGTATGGAAACTACTAGTACATGCCGTGTACTTTCGTTTTTCCATTAAACGCACCAGGGTCACGTCTAATCGCCAGAATGCTCTTCTTTTAGGTCTCGTTCGACCGAGAGCTCCATACGGCTACAGATCTTTGAAAAACCATTGAGTGTCCATCCATCCTCTGAATCGAACACCATTGGTTGCGTTGGAATCACATTGGTGAGTTCTCTCTTTTTCTTGAGCCTCGTTTTGTGATTTCTCTTCTCTCATGAGATATCGCGGGTTGAACGTTTTAGAAGTTTATATAGATATTCAATGTTCTAGGGTGATTAAATCTTCTAGGTTCATGTATATCATTCCTACAATGCCGTGGTATGTGGTTTGTGCCTTTCTGTTCGATGTCTTTGAGTATTATGTGGAAATTCCACCAATACCCTTGAACGGGGTATTGTGTGTTTTCGTTTTTTCCCTTATTGATTGCCTTCCATGATTGTATGCTCATGTAGAGGTAATTTGGATATGAATAGGGTTGATTTCTATTATTTGGATGTTTTTACCATGCATGTTCTGTTTACGATCATTTGGTCTTGTTTATCCAGTTTGGCTGCCTTGCCTATTTTCCATACCTGTTGCTTTAGGATGGAGAGTTTGTATTTTGATATAGATGATATGTTGTAGACTGGTTATCCATGTAGTTCTGTAGGTTTTCTTGTTCATATTTCATTTCTGTGCTTGATGACCTACACAGGACCGTGATAACCTGGTGTAGTAGGATATACGGGGAATTTACAAAGTGAGCTTCCTCAGAGAGTATTTGAGAACTTTAGACTACAAGGGGAATTAACCATGAAATATTCCTCAGAGAGTCTTTGTTTTACATGAATTACCTTGATTACTCTAGACTATAAGGGGAATTGACTGAGTGAGCTTCCTTAGAGAGTCTTTGAATGACCTGCGCTATAAGGGAAATTTACCAAGTGAGATTCCTCAGAGAGTCATTGACCTTGGGGCTATAAGGGGAATTGACTGAGTGAGATTCCTTAGAGATTCCCTGACTACCTTAGACTATAAGGGGAATTTACTGTGAGTGCTTCCTCAGAGAGTCTTTATACATTATTATGACTGAACCAGAGGGGTTAGGCTGAGTGCACTACCCAGAGGGTTGCTTGTACTTCTTCAGTAGAACTAGAAGTGATGGATATGAGTAGTTCCTAGAGAGTTACCTGTTTGAGGTTCAACTGTCTGTTACACTGTTGCTTGATGTTGATATCGTGGATGGTTTACTTTTGAGCACTTCCCTGTTTATTGTTTCTTGTACTTTTACCTGCCGTATATTCAATAAATGTTAGGAACAGATCCTCGGGTGGTTTCCTACAGGGATTTAGTCTCACACCCTATTTGGGACATTCTTTTGTGCCAAAACAAATTATATTGTTGCAGGTATAGATAAGGGAAAGCGCCCTTCTACTTCATGTACTTGATTTTCTATGGAGCTGGAGAGCATGCTACCAAGCTATGTCTTGTGATGCTGAGGAGTTTATTTGATTTCTTTTGCACTTTGGTTTTTCACTATTGTACTCCAGCATTGTGACTTGTTTGGATTTTTTCCTATACATATGTATCATGCATCATTTTATATATGTTCTCCAGTTTATACTTCAGTTTTCAGCTTTTAATGTTGTATTTCATTATTACTACTTTAGCTCTTGTATGTATTTATTTACTTCCACTTTGTACTCTACCAATGAGGGCATAGTTTCCCCACTATTACACCCAAGGCCCTCGCTACTAGTCGGTATCCTCTGGCGTTTGGGGAAACACGCTTGAGGCCATGTGACCAACCGGGTACGGGGCGCCTCTGGGTGGCTTCCGGAACTAGGAAGTTGCAAAGTGGTATTAGAGGAATTATTTTCTTTTGATTTATTGTTTAGAGACTTTATTCAGAGATAGGATGAAATAGGTACTTGGTAATAAGTTTTTCCTAGGAGTATCTAACCCGTGTACAGAGAAAATCCAATCTTCCCTGTTTATTGCAATTTTTTCTGGTTTTGCAAGTTTACGGTTGATCTGATTTTCAACATTGGGCGACTCACATGTTTTTTGTTATTACTATTGATGTTATTGAGGTTCTAATTCTATTGCAACCCGATGAGATGAGGGTATTCCATCTCATGAATCATATATACACTTGCTAGAAATCACATGTCATGCATTATTTCCATGCCATCCATGATGCATTAGGGATTTCATGTTGTTGTGATAGATTTTGTGTAGAATATGGATGCTGTTGTGATATATTCCTTGATTAAAATACCTGCTATTTGATAGGGTATTGTTTGTGTAGAGGTTTCCTTGAATGAATGCCAAACATTGGTTATTGAGGTGTTATGGGGCCTCATGGACCGGAATTAAGTGGATATTTGCCTTGTGTGGAATGTTATAATGTGTACACGATTCCAAAATTTGATTCATAGGGAGTATGGTCCCTCACAGATCGGAATTTGGAACTTTCTTTGTTCGTTTCAGTGTTTTCTGGGTTCCAGAGTAGTTTCTGAGGCTTACTGTCTGAAAAAACCTAGAATACGCGCCGTGTAGTGTTAAGTACACGCCATGTGTTCTTCTATTCGGGAAGAAACTGTTTTTCTTAAGTACACGCCGTGTAGTCTAAACCAGGTTCCCGGCCGTGTCATGAACAACACGGGTCAGTGTTATCTTTTCTCGTACACGCCGTGTCTGTTTGGAACACGCCGTGTAGTGTGAGCCATGTGTTAGTCCATGTCACTAACAACACAGGTAGGGGAAGAGGATTCAAGTACACACCATGTGTTAAGACAACACGCCATGTGTCTGGGGTGTTACACTACAAGTATAGGCAGGAGTACATGCCCATGTAAATGGATTCAGAGAACATGCAATGTAGGAATTGTACATTCCATGTAGTCATGTTTTTTAAAACTTTAATGCTTTATTTATCATGTTCCATTCTTATAATCCTTGTTTCCAGTCCATGATAATATTGATCAAAGGTGTTCTTGACCTTGCAGAGTCATGCCACTGAGGCGTCCTCCGATTGTGCACCAGTTTCTTGATGGTGATCAGACACTGAACATGGCCGATCAGGGACTACCTGTAGATCCTCCCATTGTGCCAGCCTTGGAACCAGCCATTGTACCTGACATAGGTGCTGATGCATAGTTCAGGGAGGGATTTATGAGGATGATGCATACCTTTCAGGGAGCGCTACCTCCTTCCCCATCAATGGCTAATTTTATGCGTGTCTTTCAGCAGCAACATCCTCCTAATTTCCATGGGGATGGAGGACCCCAGGCTGCTGTGTCATGGCTAGAATCCACGTTGATGATTATCGAGCATCTAGAAATACCTCTAGAGAATACGGTTAAGATCACTACCTACATGCTTTGAGACTCTGCCAAGAGGTGGTGGGATGTGATCTCACAGGCGGGATGCCAGTAGAATATGTCTTGGGATGAGTTTCAGCGCATCTTTTACAATTACTTCTATCTGAAGACCTTGAGGGCCGATCAAGCCTGTGAGTTCATTAGTCTGGAGCAGGGCTCTCTTTCTGTTATGTATTATTCCTCTCGCTTCACAGAGCTGTAGCATTTCATGCCTATTCCAGGAGGGGATGAGTTGTTCCTTGCATGGAAGTTTGAGGATGTTCTGAAGCATGAAATCTGATCGTAGGTGAACATCTTTAGGTTGGCTTTGATATATTCTATCGTCAACCAGGCACTGATCACAAAGCGTAATCTGAGGGATTTTGGAGCTATGATGCAGGGCGGTTTGGCATCCAAATTTAGTGCTCTTCCAGCTGATAGCAGGAAGCACCGTAGGGAGGTTGTATGGGGGGATCTGATTAGGTGGGATACATCTTCCAGTAGCCAGGTGGTGTGATTCCAGTGTGGGAGAAGTGGGCATACGAGGCCACGTTGCCCGAGATACCTAGTGGAGTGCCAATCTTACGGCAAGATGGGTTATCTTCATTGCTTCTGTTAGATCTTCTCACCATCAGCTGGTGACATGGGTTCTTCTATGAATCCTCATTTAGGATCATCGCCACCAGTTTTCCACCAGTCTGGGAACTGGAGTTCTTCCATCCGTTCAGGCCGAGGTGAAGGTCATGGACGCTATAGTCAATTGTCAGTTCTTCAGCAACAACAGGGTGGATTAGCTCAGAGTGGATAGGTAGGGTCAGAGGGCCGAAGTACATGCCAAACTTTTATAGTGGATCAGACCCAGTAGGAGCAGGATCTCGGACCCTCCACAGTTCGAGGTACGATCTTAGTAGCCTCTATTTTAAATTATTCTCTTTTCGATTCAAGGGGTTCCCATAGTTTTATATCTGTTGCTATTGTGGAGAGCCTTGGGCTATGTATCTTTTTTCTTCCAATGTTTTGACACTAGACACACCGTTGGGGACTAGAATAGCTAGTCTACGTTAGTGCAAGGAGTTCCCACTAGAGGATGGTGGATGTCACTTCCTTTGGTAACTCTATGTCCTAGAGATGACAGGCTATGATGTCATTCTCAGAATGGACTGGCTAGTTCCCTTCCAGGCATCCGTCGATTGTTATCGCCATAGGGTGAGTTTCGTATCTCCAGATGGTAGATCATTTCTTCATAGGGGCGAATGGGATGTCCAGGAAAGAAGAGTGGGTCCAGAGCATCATGGGTTTGGAGGAGTTATAGCAAAAATTTCTAGTCTATATCGGGATGACCAGGGGACTTCACAGTTAGACTTTCCTCCAGTGATGGATCATTTCAGAGATGTCTTTTCAGAAGAATTTTCAGGTTTTCCTTCAGAGCATGACGTAGAATTTTCTATTGAGCTTGTGCCAGGAGCGGAAATAGTGTCCATTCCTCCTTATATGATGGCTACACCAGAATTGCAGGAGCTCAAGAAACAGTTAGAGGAGTTGTAGACAAAGGGTTTTATCTGACCTAGTACATCTCCTTAGGGTTCACCTGTCCTGTTTTCAAATAAGGCAGATGGAACCCTCAGGCTTTGTGTGGACTATCAGAAGTTGAACCAGTTGACGGTCAAGAACTGATATCCCTTGCCGAGGATTGATGATCTCTTTGATCAGCTTAGAGGATCCCTAGTGTTCTCTAAGATTTAATTGAGGTCCGGTTATCATCAGTTTCACATTAGACCATCATATATACCTCCTACAGCCTTCCAAAGCATGAATTGTCTATAAGAGTATATGGTTATATCGTTCGGTCTCATGAACGTTCCTGAAGTTCTCATGGCACTGATGAAACGAGTGTTCCATCCATACTTGGATTCCTTTACCGTGGTTTTCATGGATGATATCTTGGTGTACTCTCACACTTGACACGACCATGCTACCCATCTTGGGATTGTTTTGAGTACACTGAGGGAGAATCAGTTATTTGCTAAGCTCTCAAAATACCACTTTTGGATGGATTAGATTCACTTCATGGGTCATATTATCTCAGATTCAAGAGTATCAGTAGAACCAAAGAAAATGAGAGTAGTAGTTTCCTGGGAGAAGCCGAAGAACATCTTTGAGGTGGAAAGTTTGGTGGGGCTGGCAGGATACTACATACATTTCATTTAGAACTTTTCACGCTTGGCAGCACCGCTGACAGGTCTGACTAAGAAGGGCGTAAAGTTCTTATGGTCGGATTCTTGTGAGTCATCCTTTCAGGAGTTGGAAGGAAGGTTGACTTTAGCACTGATACTAGTCTTTCTAGAGCCAGACAAGAGATATATTGTTTACTATGATGCGTTAGGTATCGGGCTAGGAGATGTGCTTTTGTAGGGTGATGGAGTCGTTGCGTACGGGTCCCAGCAGTTGAGGCCACATGAGAGGAATTACACGACACATGACCTGGAGTGGGAAGCTGTTGTTCATGCCCTACAGTGTTGGATACATTATCTTCAGGGAGAGAAATTTGTGGTTTTCACTAACCACAAAAGTCTCAAGTACATCTTAACTCAGCGTGATCTGAATTTGAGAGAGCACAGGTGGGTTGAGTACCTATAGTCCTTTGACTATGACCTTTCCTATACACCTGGGAAGGGAAACATGGCGGCTGATGCGTTGAGCAGGAGGACTCAGATACAGGAAGTTCAGAAGGCCAGTAGTGAGTGATAGCTTATGGATATGTTCTCTAAGATGCATTTGGAGGTGCACGATAGAAAGAGGCAGAACTTTCTATCTTTTGTAGCTGTTACCTCTACTCTTCTTGATCTAGTTCGAATGAGGTAGCTATCAGATTTTGAAGTCCTAGTCCTAAGGGAGAGTGTGTCAGGAGAGGAAATTATTTCTGGATGGACCATAGGCTAGGATTAGATCTTGCATTTCTAGGGGCACGTATGGGTTCCAGAAGACATACACGAGGATCTGATGCGGGATTTTCATTCCTTAGTTTGGGAAGTTCATCCTGGCGTCACCAAGATGTATCGTGATCTACACCGCCAGTATTGGTGGCCAGGTATGAAGAGACACGTTTCTGGATTCGTAATGAGGTGTTCCCCTTTTCAGTAGGTGAAGGAAGAGTATCAGTGACCAACATGGATTTTACAACAATTACCCATTCCCGAGTGGAAGTGGAATGACGTCGCGATGGACTTCGTGACCGGTTCTCTGAGGTCGCTTAGAGGGAATGACACAGTTTGGGTTGTCATTGACAGACTCATGAAGGTTTCTCACTTCTTGTCAATCAAGGAGACCTTCAGTGTTGATGAGCTGGGATGGTTGTACATCCAAGATATTTTGCGCTTACATGGAGTTCCACACTCCATTTTTGTAGATAGAGATGCTCATTTTACTTCTCGGGTTTGGCAGGGGATTCAAATAGATTTGGGCACACATGAACTTTTGAGTACAGCTTACCACCCCCAGGTAGATGGCTAGTCGGATCATATGATTCAGGTTCTTGAGGACATGCTCCGAGCATGAATCCTAGATTTTGGAGGTTCTTGGGAGAAGAATATACCTATTGTGGAGTTTTCCTACAACAATAGTTTTCAAGAAAAAATTCATATGGAACCTTATGAGGCTTTGTACGGTAGGACATGCCGATCACCCTTATGTTGGCTGGGGGTAGGAGAGGAATCTTTGTTGGGACCTCATCTTGTTCTGCAGACCACCAAGCAGATAGAGTTGATTTAGAAGAGGATGGCTACTGCAGAGTCTCAACTAAAGACTTATGCTGATCAGTGGAGACGACCTCTGGAGTTCGAGGTCAGGGATCAGGTTTTCCTACGTGTCACACTGAGGTTGGGACACAAGAGGATTAGGAGATAGGGTAAGATTTCACTGAGGTACGTCGGGCCATTTGAGGTGTTGGAGAGAGTTAGGCCGGTTGCCTATCGGTTGCAGTTACCTATGAGGTACTGGGCTATGCACGATGTCTTCCATGTTTCTCAGCTTCGATGTTACTTATCAGACTCATCTCATGCCTTTCATCCCTAAGAGGTTGAGCTCGAAGTGGATGCATCATTTGAGGAGCATCCTATTAAGATTGTGGATCACAGTACAAAGGTTCTCTGTGGCTGATCTATTCCTCTAGTACGAGTGCTATGGCAGCATAGGCGGGTGCAGGACATGACTTTGGAGAGGGAGGCCGATGTACGAGCATAGTGTCCAGAACTATTATGGGTTTCATCTTCTACGCCACTCTAGAAAAATTCAGGGATGAATTTCTTTAAGGGGGGAAGTCTGTAAGAACCCAGACCTTTTTTTAGGTATGTTTTTCCTTTTCTAATCATTTTTGTGGAAAAGAGGAATTTATGGAAATTTTCTAATTACACGCCATGTACTACCTTTCCACATGAGTTCGTGTGCTGGTCGTATAGTATCCACACACACAACCATATGGAAGAAAATTGGAGGCCGCTTCAAGTAGAGTACACAAATGGTGAGTACATGCCATGTACTTCAAAAGTACACACCCTGTACTTCAAAAGTACACGACGTGTACTTTTTTTTTCATTAAACGCACCGGGGTCATGTCTAATCACCAGAATGCTATTCTATTAGGGCTTGTTCGACCGAGAGCTCCGTACAACCACATATCTTTGACGAACCCCCAAGCCTCTATCTGTCCTCCGAATCGAACACTTTTGGTTGAATTGGAATCACATCGGTGAGTTCTATCTTCTTCTTGAGCCTTGTTTCGTGAATTTTCTTCTCTCATGAGATATCACAAGTTGAATGTTTCAGACGTTTTTGTAGATATTCGATGTTCTAGGGTGATTCAAGCTTCAAGGTTTACATATATCGTTCCTACAATGTCGAGGTAGGTGGTTTGTGCCTTTTCGTTCGAAGTATTTGAGTATTATGTGCAAATTCCACCAATACCCTTGAACGGGGTATTGTGTGTTTAGTATTTCACCCTTGTTGATTGTCTGCCATACTTGTATGCTCATATAGAGGTAATTTGGATATGAATAGGGTTGATTGCTATGATTTGGATGTTTTTCCCATGCATGTTCTGTTTACGACCGTTTGGTCCTATTTAGCCATTTGGGATGCCTTGCCTGTTTTCCATGCCTATTTCTGTAGGATGGAGAGTTTGTATTCCGATATACATGATATGTTGTAGACTGGTTAGCCAAGTAGTTCTGTAGGTTTACATGACGATATTGAATTGCTATGCTCGGTGACCTGTCCAGGGATGTGAGAACCTGGTGTAGTAGGCTATAAGGGGAATTGACCAGGTGAGCTTCCTCAGAGAGTCTTTGAGCACTTTAGTCTATAAGGGGAATTGACCATGCAAGCTTCCTCAGAAAGTATTTGTTTTACTTGAATTACCTTGATTACTCTAGACTATAAGGGGAATTGATCGAGTGATCTTCCTCAAAGAGTCTTTGAATGACCTGGTCTATAAGGGGAATTGACTGAGTGAGCTTCCTCAGAGAGACCTTGACCTTGGGGATATAATGGGAATTGTCTGAGTGAACTTCCTCAGAGAGTCCCTGAATACCTTAGACTATAAGGGGAATTGACTATGAGTGATTCCTCAGAGAGTCTTTATGAATTCTTATGACTGAACCAGAGGGGTTAGGCTGAGGGGACTACCTAGAGGGTTGCTTGTAATTATTATGTAGGACTAGAGGAGATGGATGTGAGTAATTCCCAGAGAGTTACTTGTTTGAGGATTAGCTGTTTGTTATGCTATTGATTGATATTGATATTGTGGATTGTTTACTGCTAAGAACTTTCTTGTTTACTATTTCCTGTACTTTTTACCTGTAGTATATTCACTGACTGTTAGACATAGATCTTCAAGTTTTTGCCTACTAGGATTTATTCTCACACCCTTTTTGGGCCATGCTTTTGGGCCCAAACAGATTATATTTTTTTCAGGTATAGATAAGGGCAAGCGAACTTCTACTTCAGGTACTTGATTTGCTGTGGATATGGAGAGCAAGCTATGGCCTGCGGTGCTGAGGAGTTTATCTGGTTTCTTTTTCACTTTGGTTTATCACTGTTGTACTCCATCATTGTGAATTGTTTGGCTATTTTCTTATACATATGTATCATGCATCATTTTATATATGTTCTCGAGTTTATACTTCAGTTTTCTACTGTTACTACTATATGTCATTATTAATACTTCCACTCTTGTATGTATTTATTTACTTCTGCTGTGTACTCTGCCTATGGGGGCATATTTTCCCCACTATCAAACATGAGGCCCTCATTGCTAGTCAGAATCCTCTAGCATTCTGGGAAATGCGCTTGAGGCCATGTGACCAACCGGGTATGGGGTGCCTCTGGGTGGCTTCCCGAACCAGGACGTTACAATTGTTCTTTTAGAAGATAGAAAATGGTCTTTCATTCTTCAAAGTTTCTACCAAATGATTCCCAATAAATAAAATATCTAGAAAAATCTTGGGATCACAACATCATGTCTAAATCACAAAATCCCCTATTTTGAAACATTTGACCCCACCATGTCAGTATCTCCTCACAACTTGAATGCAATTCATGTATAAAATTCTGGACTATTGCAAAACAATATCCTATCCATTTCATGAATACTGTCACAACTATACATAATTCTTATTTGATGAAGGATTTAACAAATAAATCCAAATCATGTTTGGCCTTATTGTGATATAGTTCTATAAAACTAAAATACTTTAAGTTCATCGGTGTGGAATGAAGGATTGATAATTTTATTATGTCCATCCTATTTATCACCTTCATATTCAATGGGACCATTAACAAGTGACCTTGAATGTGAAGTTTGGTGATTTTGAAAGGTTCTATAGTTTTTGAATAAACCCATTATCTTTTTTGGTTCCATCACACATAACCTCATAACTGGTCCCACCCACATGAATGATTGCTTTCTTGTACCGTTCACACTAGTTACCAGTTCAATTCAATCCCCTTCCTACTAGGCACATAGCAATATTAAAATCAATGAAATATAAGTGAATCCAGGAACATGGATGAGTCGACTAAAGACTCCACACTTTAGTCACTATGAGGGTCAAAATTAGTTTACTATGTGTTTTTGATTCATAGAATGTTATCGTTAAGGCATGGATGAACCGTACTTCTAGATATAATGATAGTATAAGGGGATTATCCAAAGAGACATATGGTGGGATAGATGGATGGGTGTGGAATTTTCTTAGTGCTTTATACATGATGTCTTGGATGTCAATGTGGAGCAGTTGATAGGTGCTACAGGACAAACCCTGTCACTAGAGACACCTCTCTACCCTCTTAGGCAAGAAAAATTTCACCATATAGTGGAAAAAATAAAATTATTTCTGAAAAATTATAAATTGGAAAACTATTTACAGATCTAGGGATGTTTTTGGAATGACTGGAGTATTTTTTTTAAAAGGCGCTAACTCATTTAGTGTCTTCTTCATAATTTTGTTTGAAAAAGGCACTCAATCATTAAATTCCTTCCTTTATAGATCATTTTTTATTTTTTATTTTATTTTATTTTATTTTTTTGATTATATATATATAATTAAAAAATATTTAAGAATTTTTTATATTCGGTATTACTTTAAACAAAGTATTCCTAAATTATTATATAAAATTAATCCAATCCTAACCTTTTATAACGTTGTGATGCTTGATTTTTTTTCCAAATTTTTGATGTGAGATTCATACATCAATTTTCTATCAGTTAATATTAATGATAAAAAAATTAATGAAAAAATATTTTTAATAAATAGTAATTATTTAATAAGGTAGTAAATTTCAAGTAATAATTACATAGTAATTAATAATAATAATGTCATTAATATTGTTAAATTTATAATTAATAATAATAATAATAATAATTTTTTATAATTAATAATATAACTAAAAAGAGAAAAAATAAGTACTAATAATTTATAATACGTCAAAAAGGATTGAGGGGGGGGGGATTACAAATATTGAATTATTTCAAGTACTTAATATACAAAATAAATGTAATAATATAATTAATTTTATATTTTAAAATTATTTATAATTATTACTAAAATAATTATTTTGAATTATTATTAAGAAATAATGTTCCATGTCATATAAAGGTTTTTTGTTTATTATATTTATGAATAATAATGATGATTATGATGTATAAAATATTATTAAATACTATTATTATTTAATAAAATAATTTAAATATAATAATAATAATAATATTTTAATTAAAAAAAAAATATTTTTTAGTTAGTAAAATAATTAATATTTTTTTATTGTCAACTAAATTATTATAGTAATAATATTATTAAATATTTTTTCTTAAATAATAGCCATGTGCATTCAAAAAGATGGTAATGAATAAAAAAGACTTGATAATAAAGTCACGACAATAATAAATTCATGATAATGGATTCATTATAAGAAGTCATTAGAATAATTTCTTGATAATATAATCATTATAACGAAGTCCTTATAATAAAGTCATGCCATTATTAATAAATTCATGATAATTATCTTTTATTAAAGTCATGATAATAATGTTTTATACGTTTTTAAATTTTGTCACTTGAAACACAACAAAATTATTATGTTCCAAGTAGGTATCTTTAGAAGTCTATAAAATATAAACTATAATTATAACTGAAAAAAAAATAAAATATATACTAAACATATAAAAAAGTAGTATAAAATAAAAATAATTTAATAAGTATAATAAACCAAAATAAATTTATAGGACACAAACTTTATTGATTAAAAACAAAAAAATTACACTTAAAAATATTTATGCACATAAAATATAGTATAAACTAGTACTTACCCCAAGAATTTTCACAACATAATCATTTGATACAAATTCATATACGCACAATCATAATTTTGAGTTAATATTATTAAATAGAGAAGGAAATAAACAATAGAGTAAATCTTATTAAATAACTAAAATAAATAAATAAGTATTGAATATCCTATGATGTTAAATTGGATGCATTGAAATCACTTCTGGCTTCTTCTATTTCACAAATAAATTCTTGATATAACCATTTTCTAAATGTTTATACAATTAACATGTTGGATAACCTATATGTTAAAGGTCATAGAGTGAATAATATTAAAAAGTAAAGAGTTTATAGAATTAGTGGTAAACAATATAATATGGGATACAATTTCACTATTAAGTAAGCATATGATATGTAATGAAATAATTGATATTCTAAATTGTAAAATAAGTAATGAAGATGAATGTGTGTATAGTTCAATGATAAAGATAATAAATCTATCTTGAAAAGTTCCATGACATTGATGGTGGGATCACCATAAAAGATTTTAGAAGGGATTATTTATAATTGGGGAAATTATTATAGATATTGATTGAAGGAATACATAAAAAAGAAAAAAAATCAAATTATCCAAGAGAAAATGAAGAGGTGACCAAATATATGGTGTTGGAAATCATAATGAATATAGAATTTGGAGAGTAATATTTTAGGGTATTAATCCAATAGAGAATTAGAGGGGATTGGGCGAGGGAGTGCAGAGAAGGGAGAATTTGGGGGAACAACAGAACAAGTGAATCAAATAAAAAATTGAAAAAAAAACATGCAATTGAAATATATGAACAAAATTTAGACAGTTTCAACTTAATAGGCACAACATGATAGTCATTGTAGTTTTCAACATGTAATATAATAACTAGGTTTTCTAGTTCTGAATGAATGGATTAAGGAAAATAAATGAAAAACTAAACATGTGAAATAACTCATAGGAAAATTACATTTTTTTTCACACAAAATGGAAATATGGATACATTATTGCTTCATCTCCCCATTACCCCTCAATAAAACCAGTAAAATTATGATAAAGGAACTACACTTCATTAAGGATTTAATATAGTTGTGTAAGTTTAAAAAAATTCTTGGGATCCGATTCCAATATTCTGTCACAATATATCTATAGTTGTGTTAGTAATATATTAACTGTACATCATAATAAATACATCTTAATAAAAATCATCAATGTGATTCTTTGTAACCAATTATGGGCATATTTTTTTTCGTAAACAATTGATTTAGTCTATTGAGGTTAAAAGGGTTGATTCAACTAATTCTTCAAAAATGATTCGTAATTTTCAATTTTTTTTCCTAAAAGACTTGGATTGAATTTGGTCTATCTAACTAAACATGTAATCTGTTTGGTCAATAGACATGTAGTGTGTAATATATATGAAAACATATAGTTTATACTAATTAAAAAAAATAATTAAAAGAAATTAAAATACATAATAATTAATATGTTTGTACAAGATATGCAGTATACATATACAAAATAAAATACTCCTATTCTTAGTTGATTCAACCCTAGTCGTAAAATACTTGAACATATCCAAGGTTAATCTTATAAATTAATATATAAAAGTTGAATCTAAAGCTTGAGGTGGAAAGAAAAAGGTTTCTATAAGATCATATCCCTAAATAACTAACACTGTCATTGGATTAAACATTAAGTAGGGGACTATAGGTACTTACCGCAAGGGTAATGTTGATACATGTAATGACTAGGTGATTACACCAACTCAACCCTTAGGAAGAGCAGTTGTCTTAAAGTCTAACAAAAACTTTGGGGATAGAAGTTATAGGGTAAGGATAACTATTGATATTAATACTGAACATCATAGTACACATGTTTCCTACGATGTGAAAACAAGAATTTATGATTGGGATGAAAACAACAAGACAATACCAACAGATGTGGCTGTTCATGGTGTTGATTATCTTGGTAAGGTCTCATGCTCACTAAAGAAGTCTGACTCTAAGGGTGTCTCTCAGGAAGATGAAACCTGAAATCGTTATTTAACATATAAATGATATTTTTTTAGCGATGAAGAAAAAAAAACATTGCATAGATGCTGGTGAGTTGTTTCTGGTTGTTGAGAGCCACTAGTAGCCGCTGAGCTCACATTTGGCAGTGAGCAAAAAAAAGATATTGAAACACCTTGAGAACCTAGGAACGAAGAATCTTTCATAGGCACTGATTCTTAAGTAAGAACTAATAATTAATTTGACCTACTTGATCGGGAAATTAATGTTCACACTCAGGAGGAAACAATCATTGTGGATAAGGAGAGCTTACAACCTATTTTGGATAACACCTTTGTTGAGTCAAGATTTATACTTCTTACTTTTCCATACCTTTGGTTTTTTAAATCCAAAAATCTTTCTTAAATATATTATTACTAACTTTCTTATGTCCATAGTGTTTTAGCATGTTTTTGTAGAAAACATAACCTTTTACCATAAATAGAATAAGTTCCCAATTATTTTATATATATAATATTAAATCGTCAATACAATTATCAAAATGAGGTTGAATGTGATAAACATTGGACTTTCCCTAATTAAATCAAGTGTGAGATATGTTTTCATGTCACTCATACTAACATTTTTTTAACATCGAATTGATACTGGTACTGATAAACATCAGACCCACAATCATGAATATTATCATAATGAAATTATATAGGAAGGCTATTGGACTGACTATGTATATCATATAAATACAGAAAACATAATTCTAATATAATGAATAATTTTTACATTGTAATGGTGTAAATCAATACAACATCAAAAATAAAGTTAATCTAGAGAGTCATGAGTTGTCAAGTGACATGTGTCCACGTCGTTGTGAAAACTCAAAGAAAACATGACCATTGGGATATATATATATATAACTGTTGGGAAGATGCCTACAACTACCCAGTCATTTGAAGAGTTTAAAGATACTGATTGAATTTTCTCTCAAATTCATATAATTCTTACATATCATGAATAAATTATTATTTGTTTCTTATGATTCTATATAGAAATTAGTTCTAAGGAAACCTAATCACGTTATCTTTTTAAGAACATATTTATATTTGTGATTGCATCCGATTATTGTAAATATGATCAAGGACATCTAAGAATATGAAGATAGAGAATCTAATAATCATGATCAAGGGATTATGGGGATAGTGAGATAGAAAATCTGATCCATCAAATCAAGGGATTCTGTAGCTAGGAAGATATAGATAATCATTTTATCAAGGTCTTTCCTTTCCAAGGAAAGACAAACTTTCCTGTATGTATAAAAAAAGGATACCTTTAGTCAGGGTTAGTTACTACCTTACTCTTTTGGTTAAAAGATGTTATTATTTTAATAGATTTATATTATTCTTACTTTATTATAGTTATTTTTTATTTCTTACAATTTTATTTTACACTGTTCATATTAAGAGTAATTTTGATAATCGTATTTAACTTACTAAATTCTTATTATTTTATCACAATAAACTATGATCACGATACATAATTTTATTTATCAGATCCTTTATGACACCGATTCAGTTACTTTGATTTAATAGTTTTATATCTGATTACAATTTTGTGACTACAATCATCGGACTGAGGGACAAGTCTAATTACAAACTTTAATAGGACTTGTATATTGTTTAGTTTAATCATTTTAAAGTATGTTTTTAAACAAAAATTCACCCTCTATTGTAATTTATCTATCTAGGTATATTCTTACAATATTAATGATTATAATTAAAATATAATAATTCAAAAATTGGTATCAGAGTAGGATTGTACTACTCAAATACGTGTGGATTTTTTTACTTTCTTTACTATTTCATGTTTTTTAAAGTTTTTGTTAGAAATTGTTTTTACAAATCTTTTGTTACACTATCATATTTTATGGAAAAGAATATATATTCTATTTTAATATCTATATAAGGAATGTATATTGGTTCAATATGAAATCTTAATCCCAAAATACCCATATTTTCAATGGTAGTGATTATGAGTATGGGAGGGACCATATCAAGAAATTTTCTATCAACACTAGAGTTGAAAACTTTTTCATGTTAAATAGAAAATATAAGATTCCTGATAAGGAAGTTACAAATTTTAAAAATCAAGAGAAAAATAATATCTATTCAACAATAGAGTTAGAAAAATTTTGTTATGCTCCATAACTAGAATCATATATAGTCATATTTTATCTTGTGATGCAGCTAACGGTATCTAAAAAAATCTCAAAGTAACACATTTTGAAACTTCAAAGGTTTTTGAAACCCAAAGAGCTCTGTCAAGAGCCGACTATCAACCCTTTGGTTTTCTTCCTAGAGAATCTGTTTTCAATATGCATCAGATATTCATGAAAATTATTAATAGTTTACAAGCTATCATAGAAAAAGGTTTATATGATGAAACCCATATAGAGAATATAATATATATCATGCTCAATGATTTGTAATGAAATATGACTGTTATTGATAAAAATATAAAGGTGAGTAGCCTTACCTTAAGTGATCTCATTGGAACTATCATGCCGTATGAAAGTAGACTCAAAAGAGATTATGAGAAAATGAAAAATAAAAATTGTGGATTATACTTTTCGTAAATATTAATTTTACATACCAAAGTAATATAATATGAAACCGTTATTAATCCTTCTAGAAAGAAAAATGTAATTATTCAATATGATTCACATACTTCTAATAAATCTAAAAATTATCTAGATAATTTTTCTATAAGGATAAATAATGTTATTGTAAAGGAGGATTTACAATATAGATATAAGAGAGATCATATGGATATAAATGAAAAGAATAATGAAGTTACTTGTAATGAATGTGAGAAATATGGAAATATTATATTAGGTTGTCTAAAGATTAAAATAAAATAAAGGAAGGATATAAATAATTAAATAAATTACAAAAGATATTACAAATATAAAGTCAAGAAAGTATTGAAGGTTAATGTCACTTGGAGTTCTAGTGGTAGTGACTCTCCTGAAGACATTTCTTAGAAATAATGTTCTGGATAGAGAAACATAGATAATTTTTCAAATGTACCTTAAGTAAAAAAATGTCTCATAGAAAAGTTATGAACTACTCAAAACCTATCTAATATGTATTTAAGTGACAATATCCTTGATGAGAAAAATTCTGCATTTTCAGATGAAGAATCCCCCTCAGCCAGTGAAGACAATTCATTACCTTCATATGATGAAGTTTCACATTTTAAAAAATTGTTAGAAAATAAAAATTCTTAATTTTTTAAGAAAATTGATAAGGATAATTCAGGAATAGATTTTTTGAAAAATGAATTATCAAATCTTTCTAAATATACGGATAATGTTAATTCCCAAAAAGATACTATTTATAAATATTTAGAAGAATAATTTCCAAAGAGGATATTTTACAAACTAGTTTTGATAAACCCAGTACCAAAACTATTACTAAAGCGGAGAAGAATATAGTTATAAAACTAAAGTATAAAATGTATTCTTTGAAGAAACATTTCTCAAACGTTGCTACTCACAAATAAACCTTTGAAAAAATGTAAAAATAAAATTTTCCTCATGTAACTAGTTTTAGAATGGGAATTTTATATAAAAAACTAGTTTTTAGTAATAATTTATTCATTCCTTAAGTGATACCTTTTACAACAAGTGTAAAATTAATGGCCTTTGGAAGTATAATTGTTCTCTTAATAAAATAAAATCACCAGGTTTTCACAAATCCTATTTTTGAAAAAAAATGTGGATTCCAAAAATTTTGTTTTCTAGAAATACCGGACCCAAGAAAGTTTGGGCTCCAAAAGCCTAATGTTTTTTTCAAGAAAACAAAGAAAGTACCAACAACAAGAATGAATGGTACATGGATAGTGAATGTTCTAGGAATATGACTAGTAACAAATACTTTTTTTAAAACAATATCAAGATAAAAGGAGATATCATTTTACAATTCATCAGAATGAAATATCAACTTGATCATATTTTTACAACACCTTTACCTTATGATAGATTTGAAAACATTAAAAAAATATTGGAATGATCGATGCAAAATGACCTTTCATATATAAGTATTTTCAACCCATCTTCGTACATTGAGTTAAAAATTTTCATAGGGGGAATAAATATGTTTTTTGTTTTTAAAAAACTTTCAGTTTACAAGAATATTATTTTTCTAATTTTTTTATCATAATGAGTTTATCAGACTCATATTTATTTACAAAATTTTCAGATTCAGAATTCCTTAAATGGATTTACAGACTCTTAAAACATTATAAAATTTTCTAGATTCGGGTTTTTATATGTTTTTTTATTTAAAAAATATCGTAATAAGTTTTCTTCTAAAATAATTACAATTGGTTTTTTTTAAAAACATCTTAATAAAATTTCTTTAAAAATTACTATATTTATATTTTTTTAAAATTTTTTTGTACTAAATGTTTTATAATTAAAACTATATCATTTAACAAAACCTAATAAGAACAAGTCATTCATATTGATGAATATATTCACACCAAAAGATACTTATCTATCCTTTATATTTTAATCACTATTTCATAATGTTAGTTCTTTTATTGTTGTTGTTACTCTTAGTTTTATAAAATTTATCTTAAAAGTTTTTTTAAAAAAATTTCTTAATCGCATTCAATTCCAATATGATAGTTTTTTAAAAACCTTGAGAGTTAAAATATAATTAAAATATTTCTTTGGATGATTCTCAACCATTAGATCAGAAGAGTTTGAATTTCAACTATTGGATATGATTTTAGAAGATCAAAAATCACCCAAGTTTCTATATAAAGTTGGACCCCTATGTCCCACATCAATTGTCATATTATTTTTACCCGAGTTATTGTGACCTTCATAAGTTCCAGTCTAATAAATCACTTTCTTCCAATTCAGCAGATTCATTCCTAGTATCAATAAAATGGTTTTTGATGAGGATTACAATGATTAATTTATTTTTAGATAATGGTTAGTAGAAATACCATTTTATGATAAATATGATTCGTCTTTGAAGAAGATTATTAAGTTTCAAGGATGTGAATCTATTTGGGTTAATAATTTTTAAAATGGTTATGATCTTTTCTACGATGATATTATTATAATATTTTATGTTCTTGTTAATTTTTTCAATGAATAAGGAATTGAGAAATACTCTTTTCTTATGAATGAAAAGAGATACAAGTTATCTTATAGAAATGATTCTAGTATGATTGGAATACCCTAAGAAGGGGATGCTTTCTGTCCCTCTCACAAGCTTTTGAATGATCTCAGTACCTTTAATAATAATAAAGAAGAATATTCTTTGTTTTAACATTACAAAAATGTTTATAAGGTTTTCCATATTACACCAAATAATCACATAATCACCCTATGAATGAAAGGGTTTCTTATTCCATGGAAGGGAGACCAAGATACAATTATGTTTTTTGATGTTTTTATATTGGATTACATAATAAACATGAGGAAGATCAATCTTATCGTATTCATATTTCTTACCATCATCAATTTGAAGACCAGATCCATCAAGTCAAATTTCATCATGTTCCCAGCTGTGATAATACAGTTGATAGTTTAATGAATGCATTTTTACAATATTGTGATTAAATAAAGTCTGAAAAGGGTGAAGATTTTATACACTAGTGAAGATACATTGAAGAGGATGAGGTTCAGTTTTTATGAAGAATCAAAAAATTTTATTATGAATTTTGGTGGTGCTGCAATGGAAGTAGAATCTTCTAAGAAGGATGAGTAGGGTGACCAAGAAAAGAAAATAAAAGATAATTCATCCCCATTTAAGAATCATAAGAAATTGAATAAATCCCATAAATAAGTGTATAATTAATGGATGAAGAATAAGGATGAGAGGAAATATGGTGATCCCCAAATATGACTTGACCCACCTGAGGCCAAGTCATTAAGAATCCATGGCGCCAATACTATAAAGGAAGAATCAAATAAGAAAAATCTTAAGAAGTTGAAATATGGTATAATTTGTGATAAATTTTTCAATCTTGTTAAAATAGATATAGAAAATACCCTGCCCCTGATATCCCATACCGATAAAGCAAATATAGATGACATATTAGTTTATCAAGAAACAAAAGTGATTTATTCTAATGTTTCATAAACTTCTTGATAAGAAAAAAAATATATTTTTGAACAAGAATCAACATCAGAACATGCTGGAAAAAATAACTTAAGAACAACCAGTCAGTTAGAAAAATATTTTGAAAAAGAAATGAGTGAAGAGGTTGCAGGGATTGATAAAATAAATAAAGATAAGAATGAAGAAGTAGTAAGTGAATATGAAGAAGAGTTTGTTAAAGAAGAAGTGTGTGATGAATAAAATGAAAAAATAGAGATGAGACTAAGGAATATGATGGAGATGAATAAAATAGTGAATTGGATGAAGAAGATATGGAGAAAGAAAATAAAGATAAATATAAATATTTTGATGAGATAGAAGATCAATCCAATAAGTTTTCATTAAAATAAATAGAAGTATCATCCTCATAATTTCCTTCCAAATATGATAAAAATTAAAATTATCAAATTTATGAAAAAGTTGAATCATCAGAGGAAGAAGCTCAATCATTATCTAAGAAAGTTGTGTAAGAACACAATTCAAATTCTAAGGATGATAAAGATGACACTGATGATAGAGAGGTAAAATAATTATCTAATAATAATGAAATCGATGAAAAAGTTTTCGAGAAAGTTGATAAAGGTAAAGAAAATAAAGTTGAAATCAGAACCAATTGAGCTAAATTCCATGAAATTGAGAAAGAAGATTCAGATTCATTCAAAAACATAATTTCTCAAGGATTTCATTATATTATTAAAGATTAGAAGATAAGTCAACGAATAATTCCATAATTTCCATGACTTGAAGCCAAATTAGAAATGATTCATGAAAGTATTGATCAGAACCAGAATCACTGAAGACGATAAATTAAAGTGTCATTTGAAATGAGGAAAATTTGAATATTTTACAAGAAAGTTCTCAAGATCATAAGAAGGAATCAAATAATTTTTTTAAAATGGTCTCATCAAATTGATGATGATATCAAGTTATATGATGATAATTTTAAAGATATGAAGAATCTTTTCAAATAAAGTGTAGAATCTCTTAATCAATTTACAATACGTATGGTAGAGAGAGTAAATTTTGTGGATTGTTTTAAAGGTTATCACATTGATCAGTCTTTGCAAATAAAAATTTTGATTTGAAAAATGAGATACATGAAATCGGAATTAACCAGACTCAAATCTCATACAGAGGAAATCAATGTTTTGAAGAATTAAAACAAGGTTTTTCTAAGAAAATTCAAATTCAATAAGAGAAGATTCAAACTTAAGATGATAAAATAGAAAAGTTGGAGGAATAGTAAAAATATTTCAAGAAAATGACATTCATTATGATGTCTTTAACTAGGAAAGATTAATTTTTTTCTTTTTAACTCTTATTACAATTTGATTTTGGAAAAACAATTTATATCATTTTTTATGAATGAATTATTCTTTTCATCCAAATATGTTTTTTTCTGAATGTTTTCCAATTAAAATTGGGTGAATTTTCATTCATATTTTTTTATGGATGACAAGTTATTTTATCATATTGTTTCCCTCACTATCATCATATGAAACTAAAGACTTTTCTCCACTAGTTTTAAAAATTAAAAAGGGGGAGAAATATTATTTTATGGTAGAAGTATTATTATTTAGAGAGAAAGTATTTTCAAGGGGGGGGGGGAGTTATTGTTTTAATATATGTTTATAATAAATGGGGACAAATTATTTACAAAGAATAATATTTAATAATGTATAGTTGTTAATTTAAGGTGGAAAATAAAATCCTTAGGGGAAGATTTTATACTGAGGTGGAATTAATCATATTCTACATTATCCTCTATATCATACTTAGATGTGTTATAAACTTAGTGGGAGTCAAGGTTTTAATAGTTAACTCTGAATAAAAATTACTTAAAAGAACATGGACTGTAAGTTTTTAAAAGTTGTTTTATATTTATTTCTTCTGGTTTGTGCTTTCCAAAAAGGGGGAGATTATCAAGACAGAAGTTATACGTCTTACTTTTCCATACCTTTCATTTTGGAAATAATTTTTTTTATTAAATACATAATTACTAACTTTATTATGTGAAAAATGTTTTAGTATGTTTTTGTTGAAAACCTAACCTTTTACCATAATTGGAAAAAGTTCTAAAGTATTTCAGATATAAAATATTAAATCATCATTACGATTATCAAAATGAGGCTAAATCCGATAAAAATCATACTTACCCTTATTAAATAAAGTGTTAGATATTTTTTCTTGTCTTTCATAATGACAAAATTTCAAAATAAAATTGATAATGGTACTGATAAACATCAGAATCATAGTCATGAATATTATCATAATGAAATTATATAGGAAGTACATCAGACTAACAATGTTTATCATCTGAATATGAAAAGCTTAATTATAATGAAATGACTACTTTTTTACTTTGTAATGGTGTTAATAAATATGAAATCGAACATTCAGTTATTGTATAGAGGCATGAGCTATGAAGTTTTAGTTATCTAATTCGTTGTAACAAACTCAGATAAAATAAGACAGCTGGGAAGGATATATGACTATTGGGAAGATTATGATCGAGGAATTCTAGGAATAAGAAGAAGAAGAATCCAATCATCTTGATCGAGGGATTGTGAGGATATTGAGATAAAGAATATAATCCATCATATTGAGGGTTTCTGTGTCTAGTAATACAAATATGATCACCGTATCTAGGGATTTACTTACTAAGTAATGAAATAATTTTTTTGTATGTAAAAATAAAAGGATACCTTTAGTCAGGGTTAGTGACTGCATTACTCTTAATGTTAAGAGTGATTATTATTTTAATAGATGTAATTTATTCTTACTTTATAATAGTTATTTATTGTTTTTAAATGTTTCTTTTATGATGTTAATATTAATAGTAAAGTTTATCATTTTATTAAACATATTAAATTCTGATTGTTTTATTATAACAAACTATGATTACGATTCATACTCTAATTTATCGGATCTGTTGTGACACTGATTCAGTTTCTCTGATTTAATTTTATTGTATCTGATTATGATTTAGTGATTACAATAATGGGGTTGTGGGCTATGTATGATTATATACTTTAAGGGACTAGTATATTTTTTAGTTTAATCATTTTAAACAATTTTTTTAAACTAAAATTCATCCCTCTTGTAAGTTATCAATATAAGTATATTATTATGATCCTAATTTGAATAATAATAATATACCATTTCAAAAACCTTCCTTTTATGAGAATATGAGGACCAGACTTAGAAAAAGGTGAAATATTGTAGATAAGTACAAAGTCCCATGGATGAGGGACTCAGGAAGCCTCACATTATATGAGCCTTTTCTCTTAGGATTTAGGTATCTGGGTCGATGATAAAAAAGTAAAGTTATGGGTGGAGAAGATAAGGGTGATTTTAACTTCCCCCCTCATTTCAATATCATAATTAAGTACATTTATGATTTATTCAACAAGGACTCTATTGGGGAATATGAAGTGGAATGTATAAAAATCCTTGTAGAGGAACTTGAGAGTGAGAGGTTTCCTCACGACCTCAATGAGTGTATTGCAGATTGGGTTGAATAGAAAGTTGATTTCGTTTATGATAAAATGAAACCTGATATTTTTGGGTATAAATACTAACATGTTTTCCAAAAATATATCTCACAACATTGAAGACAATATTTGATCCAATTTAGAACTTGATATTTGAGAGATAAAATGGAAATATTTTTCCAGTTCCAATATGGACGGTGATACTTCCATGCCATCATATGAAGATCAAGATCTATAATAGAAATATAGTTCACTAGAGAGTATTATGAAGTAATTAAAGGGGAGAGTTACTTGTAGGCTAAACCTAAAATATAATTTTCATCGGCCAATGGAGTTATTGGTATATTTTTGGGCAAATTGAAACTTTAGTAAACTAAAATTAAAGCATACACATATATAAGACATATTGAAACTGACATTAAATTGAAAGTTCATATATTATACACACAAAATACATGTATAGAAGACATATAATGATTGAAATTAAATTTTTAGTTCATACATAATATGCGTACATGAAATTCATACATGCAATGCACACTAATTGATATCAAGAAAATTGGTAAAAACTTTTCATAAAAAAAATTTGATATGATTTAAGTGAAAATGATTTTGCAGTGAATGCATATAGAATGTAGAAACTGATTATGATTATATATCTTGAAAACTTTGTATATAATATGGAAACTGGAATTGATTTTATATAATGATATCTATGTATATGATATAATTATACAAGTAATGCATACAGATTATGCACAAGGTAAATTGGAAAGAGTATACCTTATCATCGAACATGGAATAAAAACCCATATCAACAGACAAAAAAGCATTGTTATTTGAAATAGATTAAAAATGGAGGGATATGCAGTTAGGCTTATAGGAATTTAGGTGAATGTCGAGGAAAGAGAGGAGTGGATAGGTGTATGAGGAGTGAATAAAAACCCACCAAAAATAAATCAAAAAGATTTTTTTTGATTCATAATCTACATATTGAAATAATTCCAATCCAAAGTTAATTAACATACAATAATACTTATAAATGACACACTTATATATAAAGGGTAAATAAAATACCATTGGGAGAACATAACCATGTATTTTCAATCTAAATCAAACTCATGTATGAAGAGAAACATGGGTTTTGAATAATTTTATATCAGACTCACCATTATTATCCATAAGACCAGATGCATCCATCTTCATGAAATAATGAAATATCTATATAATTCCATATAGGAGAGAAAACAAAAAACAATAACTTCAGGATTCCTTGAAACTGAACTAAAGTATAAGAAAACTAGTTACTGCCTCTTAGAAGGCAATCTATGCAGCATTCAATCAAATCGATCCCAGAAAAAATGGAAAACCCAAGGCATTAATCCTTCTAGTAATCGATAAAATTATAAGAATATATATATATATATATATATATCATAATACATATTTAGTATATAAAAAAATGTGTATATATATTCATATATGTGTGTATGTATTAGAAGATATTTTCAAAATATATATTAGATTATATATATTCTAAATATAAATTAGAATATCTTTATATATATATATTCAAAATACATTTATATGGATATGGGTATATATCAAAATATATAGATATATCATGATACATGTTAAGTAGATTAAAAATCAGTATATTCAAATATATATATATATATATATATATATTTAAATATATAAATTAGATGTGCAATATAACCTTTGATCTTGTAGAAAAAGATTCTTCCTCCTACTGGAATTCCTCCAAAATTTATTTTCTTCATAATTATTAATATGCCAGATAATACCATCAAAATACATGGACAAAATTCAATTTTAAAATAATACACATATGTAGATGTTCCATTTTTAAAATATACCTAATAAAAAATGTATGAAATAATATTATAAGAATATAAAATTAATATAGAGTTTAAGAAGAGAATATGTCAACAATGTCTTGAAAACAAATATGTTTGAGTTAATTTTATTAATAAATTTTCATCATATTTGAGTTAATTTTATCAATCTAAATCAAACTCATGTATGATAAAAAACATGGGTTTTGAATATTTTTAGATTAGACTCACTATTATTAGCCATAAGACCACCCAAAACCATCTCCACGCAATAATGAAATATCTGCTGACCAATATCTTGGGGAAAAATAGCAATTTTAGGATTCCTTGGCACTAAACTAAAATACAATAAAATTAGTTATTGCCTCCAAAAAGGAAATCTGTGCAATATTCAATCAAACCGACCAAAGATAAAAATGGTGAACCCAAGCCATTAATCATTCTAGAAATTAATAAAATTATGAACAAATATATATATATATCATAATACATATTTAGTATATATATATATATGTATATATGTATGAATGTATTAGAAGATATATTTAGAATATATATCAGATTATATGTTTTATGAATATATATTAGAATATATTTATATATATTAAAAAACATATATATGGATATATATCAGAAAATATAGATATATCATGATACATATTAAGTACATTTAAAATCTGTATATTCAAAACACACACACACACACACTATATATATATATATATTCCAGAATATATAAATTATATTTATAGTATAACCTTTGAGTTTGTAGAAAAAACTACATCCACTTATTGGAATTCCTCCAACATTTCATTTCCTCATAGTTATGAATATTTTAGATAATATCATCAAAATACATGAACATAATTCCAATTTTAAAAAATACACATATGAACATGTTACATTTATGAAATATATCCAATACAAAATGTATGAAAGAATCTTATAGAAAAATAAAGAATGTATTAAAAATAATTATCTTTAACTTAATTTTATCAATAATTTTTCATTTTATTTTAGTTGATTTTATTAATTTAAATCAGACTCATGAACAAAACAAAAATGGGATTTGAATAATTTTAGATTAGACTCACCATTATTAAGCATAAGACCAGCTGAAACCATATCCATGAAACAATTCAAGCTCTACTGACCTCTATCTAGAATAAATATCAAAACAGTAATTTCAAGATCCCTTGACACTGAACTAAAATACAAGAAAACCACTAACTACCTCCAGAAAGGGAATTTGTGTAGCATTCAATCAAACCAACCCAAGAAAAAAATGTAAAACCCAATACATTAATCTTTATAGCAATCAATAAAATTATGAATATATATATATATATATATCATAATACATATTTAGTATATAGAATATATATATATATATATAAATGTATATATATAAATGTATATATATATATATGTATGTATTAGATGATATATTTTGAATATATATCATATTATACATATTCCAAAAATATATTAAAATATCATTATATATATTTAAAATACAATTATATGGATATATATCATAATATTTAGATACCCAATAATACATATTAAGTACATTTAAAATAAATATATTCAGAGCACACAAACACACACACAAATATATATATATTTTAGAATATATAAATTTCGCGTGTAGTGTAACCTTTGATCTTGTAGAATAGCTTGCATCCTCCTACTGGAATTCCCCCAACATTTCATTTCTTCATAATTATGAATATACCAAATAATATCATCAAAATACATGAACATAATTCCAATTTAAAATAATAAACATTTGTAGATGTTACATTTATGGAATATAACAATTAAAAAATGTATTAAAGAATCTTATATAAATTTAAAATTAATATAGAGTCTTAAAAGAGAATATATCGATAATGTATTGAAAAAACTATATTTGAGTTGATTTTATCAATAATTTTTCATAATCATGCTCTTCTAAATACAGAAAAATAATCACAGTTTATGATTTTATAGACTATAAAAGAAAACACACTAGTTATTGGTATATGATTATAATGTATCATATTCAATAATAACCTTATTCAAAGAGAAATGATATAAAACTAGTATGGAAAGAGAATCCCATTAAAGAGTGATTCCTTCATAGAAATCACTTGAGGATAAGAAAAATTCTCTTATGGTTTTAGAAAATTAGGGGAGCCTCCATCCTAGAAAAAATAACAAAAAAGAATAATGGTAAACCTAGAATCATGTGAATTTTTTTAAACATTTTGCAAATTTAAATTACCCAATTGAAGACAAGGTGATTGAATAGGTCTACATTAAGAAACAAGATGATGCAGTTGGTACTCAGATCATCTGTATCAGCTATAAAAGAAATTTACATTAGTGTATTGAAACTGAGAATTGGAACCAGAAATCATAGTATCCCTATATATATTGATGAACATGGATACCTCAGTGCATAAATTCTATTCTTGATGGATGAGAGCATGTCATGATGAAAATTTTAGTTAATCAGAATACTAAAAACACAAATAATGGATGAATATATCTTCCTATAAAGATAAAAAATTAAAATAAAGATGAAGGATATATCAGATAAGAATTTCATGTCAATAAGGAAGTAACTTACAAGGAATCACAGATGAGGGATATTTCCCTAAGGTCAAATATTTCGGCGGTAGACTATGCACTATTAATGTTATAAATAATTGATCGAAGGGTGAAGACATGGATTAGGGGAGGGAATGGGTAATGCAGATAATAAGGAGGTGTAAAGGATGGGAGAAAATAGGCATAGGAGGTGAGGTGAAGGTAGATATTCCTAGAGATAGAGTCACAAAGAGGAGGAGGAAAAAAAAGGAGAATAATGGAGGTAGATGATATTGTTGGAGGAGTATGACGAAAAGGAAGAAGGGGAGGTAGAGGAGGAGGTAGGGGAGGAGGTAGAGGCAGAGGAGGATTCAGAACTAGTATCAAGGGGGGGGGGATGAATATGAGGATTTATAGGTATATTTAGAGGTAGAGGGGGAACATAAATCATGGGTATCAGGTGAGGCGAAGAGGCTACCATAGTAGTATATTTCTTCGGGTGAGGACTCATGGGATGGATTTCATGTTATATAGTATATATAATAGATAAAATATAAATATAAATTAAAATGTAGAAATTAAATATAAAAAAATTGAAAATAAAAGGAATTCCAAAAAAAAAAACTAAAAAAAAATTACACAAAAAATATTATCTATAAAAAATGTTACAAGTAAAAATGTTATGTTTTGAAACAATAATGTTTTTCACCATTGAAATTAATTTTCTTTAATTTTTTTATGAAATTATTTCTATTTGAATATTTTTATATGTTAATTTAGTGTGTAAAATTTAATTTAGATTTTATTTACACTTTATAATTTATAGGCTTTCAAAATCGCCTAATTGAAACATTATTATTTTTCAAGTAGGTTCTTTGAAAGGTTTATAGATTAAAAAATATAAATAAAATAAAAATGAAAATTTTCACACTAACTAAACATATAAAAAAATTAAAAATAATTTTTTTAATAAATATAATAGACCAAAAATAATTTACACGGCACAAACTTTATTGACATAAAACATATCATTTATAATTAAAAAAATTAGTTTCATAAAATATAGTATATATAAAATCTATATGAAATTTAAAAAATATATTGTGAAAATAAAAATTAATTTAAAATAAAAGTAATTTAAAAAAAATAATAATTTTTTTTAATTTACACAAAACATTTTTGCTGTAAAAATAATATATAAGTAAAAATATTATGTTTTGAAACAAAAAGATTTTATTCCATTGAAATTATTTTTTAACAAAAGTTTTTACCAAATTATTATTATTTTTAACTATTAATTATATTTTAATCCATGTTTTAAGTTTCATTTATATTGGTCTTATAGTTTATATTTTATATGCTTTCAAAGTCACCTACATGAAACCTTATTACAATTAAAGTAGGTGAATTTGGGAGCCTATAAAATATAAACTATAAGACTAATCTAAATGAAACTTAAAACATAGATTAAATATATAAGAAATAGTTAAAAATAAATTTTTATTAATAACATAACAAACCAAAAATAATTTACATAAAACAAAATTTATTGATTTAAAACATAATATTTACACTTATGAACCTAAAATATAGTATAAATAAAATCTATATGAAATTTAAAACATTTAATATACAAATAAAAATTAATTTAAAATAAATGGAATATAAAAAAAATAATAAACAAAATTTTCAATTTACATAAAAAATGTTTACTATTAAAATTTTTTATAAGTACAAATGTAATGTTTTGAAACAAAAATATTTCCTATCATTGATTTTTTTATCAAAAGGTTTTAAAAAATTATTTTTATTTTCAACTATCTATTATATTTTTAATCCATGTATTAAGTTTCATTTAGATTGGACTTATAATTTATATTTTATAGGATTTAAAAGGAACCTACTTAAAAAATTATTTCATTTCAAGTAGGTATATTTAGTAGTCTATAAAATATAAATGTAAGTCCAATAAAAACGATACTTAAAAATGGATTAAATGTATAATAAATTTTTTAGAATAATTGTTTTAATAAAAATATCACTCGAAAAATAATTTACATGACAAAATTTTATTTATTAAAAGCCTAACATTTATAATTCAAAATATTTATGTGCAAGAAATATATTATGAATAAAATCTATATGAAATTTTAAACAATGACTACACAAATAAAAAATAATTGAAAATACAAGGTATATCAAAAAAATAATGAGAAAAAGTTTTTAATTTACATAAAAAATGTTCGATGTAAAAATAATTTATAAGTACAAATGTTATGTTTTGAAACAAAAATATTTTGTTCCATTCAAATTATTTTTTATTGATACTTTTTTTAAAAAAAAATATATTTTTATTTTCATCTATTTATTATTTGTTTAGTCCATTCATTATGTTTCATTTAGAGTGGTCTTATGGTCTATATTTTATAGGCTCTCAAACTCACATACTTAAAACATTATTACGTTTCAGGTAGGAGCCTTTGGAAGAAAATAAAATATTAACTATAAGAACAATCTAAATGAAACTTAAAACATGGATTAAATAAATAAGAAGTAGTTAAAAATACTTTTTTAAATAAATATAACAATTCAAAAATAATTTACCCAACACAAACTTTAATGTTTTAAAGCATAACATTTATACTTCAAAATAGTTATGTGAATAAAATATAGTATAAATAAAATCTATATGAAATTTAAAACATTGACTATGAGAATAAAAATTAATTGAAAATAAAAATAATTTTAAAAAAATAATGAACAAAAAATTATAATTCACAAAAAAATGTTTCCAGTATTAATAATTTATAAGTACAAATGTTATATATTTAATCAAAATAAATTCTTCCATTGAAATTATTTTTCATCAAAAATTTTTATCAATTTTTTTTTATTTTCAACTATTTCCTATATTTTCAATACATGTTTTAAGTTTAATTTAGATTGGTCTTATAGTTTCAATTTTATAGGATTTTAAAGCCACCTAATTGAAACATTATTACGTTTCATGTTGGCAACTTTGAAAGCCTATAAATCATAAACTATAAGGAAAATATAAATGAAACCTTAAACATGGATTAATGATATAAGAAATAAATGAAAATAAAAAATTTAATATATATAACCATCCAAAAAAATTTACATGAAACAACGTTTATTGATTAAAAACATAACATTCAAACTTCAAAAAATTTATTTTCAAAAAATATAGTATAAATAAAATCTATATGAAATTTAAAACAATGATTGAAAAAATAAAAATTAATTGAAAATAAAAGAAACATAAAAATAAAAATTAATATTAAATATTAATTATGTTATTATTGTTAAATATTATGAATTACATTTTTATTAAATAATAATTATATTTTAAAAAAGTTACATAATTAAAAAATAATTGTGAATAATGCTGTAAATAAAAAAAATTCCTAATGTAACTAATAAATAAGTTAATAATATAATTTAAATTAAATATTAATTAAAAATTTAATATGGAAAATGTATTTGTTAATAATAATGTTATATTAACAATTTATAATACAATTATTAGGCATTTATAATAACAATAATAGTAATATAATTAATATTTTAATAATAAAAAAATAAATAATTAATAAATTTTAATATTATATATAATATAATTATTTTTGAATTTTTATAATTCCAAATAATGATATAAATAACAATTTTATTAATTATAAATAATCATTAAGTCAAAATAATTATTTTCACATATTAATTATTTAATAATAATAATATTTAATGATTATATGATTATAATTTATTTGACCATGGAAATAAAACAATAATTATTTTATATTTAATAATATTAATATTTTTTATTTTTATTTTTATATTTTTTATATTTAATAATAATAATTTTATTTTATTTATATTATTTTTATTATATACACCATTATTATTATCATCATTATTATTATTTATTGAAAATGTGTTATAATATATATATATACCTACATATATATATATATAAACAAAGCATAACAAAAAAACAATTAAAAAAAAACAATGAAAGGTGCTCTTTGAAAAATCCCCCTCTTTAAAAAATTTATGAAAAAGGCGATGTCTGAGAAAGATTATTTCTAAGAAAATTTTAGTAAAGGTGATTTCTAGGACAAAACCTACTTCAAAATTGTTTTAAAGAAGGCGCTATCTTAGATAAAGCCTTCTTCATAATTTTTTTAAAGAGGGTGATGTTTCAAACATCTCCGATCCTTCTACTCGAATGGTGCCCATTTCTGTTGCTAGTTTGGGAATTAGTTTCCCAAAAATTAAATTTGGGAAAATGTTTTTAAAATTACATTATATTGGCTGATTTACCATTAGGTGTTAGCCACACCCAACTCAGTGCTTTCCACACAAGGCACACTAGGGCCGCACCTGCCAGGGAAGTCAAGATGGAGATGAGAGTCGCCTCCATGATGGATAGAGCAGTGGTGAACTGTGGATTGTATTGAAGGGAAGAGCTTTTTTGTATGGTGGTTGGGTTTACAGTGAGGATCGATGCCTGTTTTATCCTGTGGGAGAAGTATTCATCATTTTCTAAAAAACAATTTTTCTATAATATGTATCATGGGATGGTAAAAAAAAATTGGAATATATAGAGAGAGGGTTTCTATTTCTTGGCATGGTACTGCATATAGGAGAGTGTAGCCAAGATTCATTCAACGTTGATCCTGAGATATTTCAATGGTGATTAGTGGTGTGCGACACAATGTGTAGGTGCGAATAATAGAGGGAAACCTATGATCAAGGAGGACATTAAAATAGAGAACCAAGTGAAGCTAAGATGGTTGAATCAATTGAAGTGTGTGATTTGTGAAACTGGTAATTTTATTTTATAATAAAATTGTTAATTATTGGGTGAAGTTTTCTCTTCCAAAAAACAAAAATTATTTTGGTGTTCTTCCATTTATTAATTGCGCATTGGAAATTACAAACCCAATGTATGATATCAAAAGAGGTGATCCATTATTTAGTTTTTGATTATTTATGGGATATTTAATTCCAATTATTTTTATACATACTTATATGTTTAATAGTCAAAATGATTTCACATTGTGTATAAAATAGGTAAATAATATTCTGACTCCTGAAGGGATAGAGAAAGAATTGAAGAAAAAATTAGAGAATCTAGAGAATACTTTCCCTTATGATCAGAAATATATGAGAGATTTGTTAATGAGAAACAATCAATTGTATTTGGCAGACAATACGATGCAAGATGTGAAAAATTTAATAGATCTGAAGGAGATCTAGATGAAGCTATAAAGAAGTTATAAATCTTAATCTCTGAAAAATCATTTATACATGATAAAACAACTGTATATTCTTCAAATGTTAGAAAGTGGATATTTTGGAAACCATTTAGACAAGTTCATTAAACATTTGACGGATTTTTTTTCGGTGGTGGTCAAAATTGATGATAAAGGTAATGTTGTGCCCATGGAAATGGAAGAAGAAGAAAAGGTTTTTCTTTTATTGTGTTCTTTACTAGATTTGTACAATAATCTTGTAACCACATTATTATTTTGAAAAGACGCACTAAAATTGGATGATGTTTTTTCATCATTTCTAATGAATGAGACTCAGTGAAATATCCAAGATGGTGGATCATTGGGTAATAATGGGATTTTTGCAGTGACAGGTGGATGTAACTATCAAAGAAGGTAGACAAAATGAAGGAATGGTTCAAGGACCAGGGGAGATCAAATTCAATCAATATGAAAAGGTGATTTTTTATGACAGGAGTGTAACTAAAATGGTTATATGAGAAATAATTTTGATATGTTTGATGAGAGAACGAATAAAGAATAAAAATAAGTGGAAATGCATGAAGAATCAGTTGAGGTGAATACCATGACTCAAAATAAACTACAAAAAAGAGGTCTTAGTAGTGGTTTATTAGCTACGATTAATAGAACTGATGCTAAAAAAGAATATTAAATATACTTTATAATATTTTAGTGGTTTCAACAAAACCGATGCCAACTTTTTTTTAAATATTTAATGGATATTTTTCTTAAACCACCATTTCTATTAAAAAAAAACAATATTTGACCCCCTCCCCCACCTGATTCCATAGGCCCTCCCCTACCCCCAAAAGCTTTACCTCGATGGGGACCACCCCTCGACCTTGCTTCTCCCCAACACTGGAAATCACCCATCCCCCTCGGTTATGCCTCTCCCTAATGTTGATGATTTCCCATCCACCTCAGCCCCACTTATCTCCGATGCTAACAATGACCCCTTCCCTTAGTAGTACCTCTCCCTAACACTGGAGGCCCCCCTTCCCCCTCGACCCCAAATCTCCCCGATGGAAATCCCCCTTCTCTCTGATAAATCACCCTCCCATTGGACCCCCTTCTTCCTAAAAACTGTCCCCTCAACCCTAATAGATTTCGCTTCGTCCATGACAATGACTACCCCTCACCCCACCAGCACCTTTGATCCTCATGGCCTCAACACCACCAGTTACCCGATGAAGACCCCATAACGACCCCCTACTTCTTGATGGTGATCCACAATGGTGAACCCTCTTCCCCTTTTTCTGAAAAGTGAGATCCCCAATTTTAAGGTACAATTTTGTAATATTGTATGATTGGTTTGGCTATATCATTATGCAGTATATCATATTGTATAATAAAATGATAAATGTTATCACTCAGGAATCCTATACACATAACTATCATAAATTATTTGTTTCAAATTCAGATCATTATTCATTTATATTATGAATTCTTGGTTGTCTGTGGGGTTATAAATAGTTTGTAACCTCATGATTCATTTATCACTCGCGAATGGTTAGTGATTAAGCCTTAGTGAGTTTGGGAAAATGTTTGACTAGAGGATATAAAACCATTGGTTTTATTTATTATTCACTAAAGTTTTAGTATGCTTCTTCCACACTGAAATGAGAGTTTCTATGTAATAACTTATTGAGTATACTTTTATTTTCACCTTGATTTAATACACTATATTTTTAAAATTATAGGATAGAGTTGTTGATCAAGCTAGATGATGTTGGGTGATGTTCAATTTTGATTTCATTTATTTTATTAAGTATTTATATATTTATATATAAATGTACATAGAGAAGAGTGAAAATACAATACCTATGGATAGATTTTGGATTAATTTAACTAAAAATCACCTCAGTATACAAAGGGTTTAGAATAGTTTTTAGACTATGAAATTGAAAACTGACCAATGGATGAAAGATTAAAAT
Organism: Viscum album; assembly: GCA_963277665.1. Taxonomy (NCBI): domain Eukaryota; kingdom Viridiplantae; phylum Streptophyta; class Magnoliopsida; order Santalales; family Viscaceae; genus Viscum; species Viscum album. Next base: position 246,765,530 of record OY728153.1, on the reverse strand, counting down.
GATCATTTCCTAATTACAAATTCAAGATATGGTTGAATAAAAAACGTATATGAGAATTTGATATTGTAGAAGTTTCCTACTCAATATTTATGTTGGATTTGGTATGGTGAATCAAATGTTATGGAATTCAAAATGATAAAAATCCTCTCAAAGAAACACAAAATGACCTCCCAAAGGAGAATTTGGTTTTAAATTAAATATATTATGCATTTGGATTTTTATGATACAATGTTTAATATTTTTATAGATCAATAGATCCTTTAGTTTATCCTAAGTAGGTTAATCTTGCTCAAAACTTTAGCAACAAAAAAATAATTTTATGTATTAGTTGAAGATAGGAAATAAGTAATGTATAAAGGGTGTTCCAAGTATTCAAAGTTTCCTTTTTCTAATTAAGTTATATCATATCAATTGTATCAATAGAGTTACTAACAATTAAATGTCCATGATTTTAGATTTTATTCATGATTCATTTAGTGAATATAAGATCCATAAACTATTCTATGAGATGAATAAAGTCATCAAAATACATGGAATTGATTATACAAAGATACATACATTCCCTAATGATTTCGTGATTTACTGGGAAGAAGTGTATGATAAACGAGAATGTGTAATATGTCATACACGAACTATATAAAGGGTGTGCCATGTATTAAAAAATTATTGATTCAATATATCTATATTTTTATTTAGATACTAGAAATATATGATTGGTATAAGATTTTAATGGGCTTAACCCTTTTGTAACTTTATGTATTAATTATATCATTCATCCAGCTTTTTTAATTACCTATAATCTACCTCCATGGATGTGTATGAAGAAAAATTCTTTCATTATTTCTATGATTATTCTTGGAAATAAAATACCTAGAATCAAAATTTATGTATACCTTAAAACTAAAATCAAATAATTACGAGAATTATGGGATGATGGAATGGAAACATATGATTCTCACACAAGAAAACTAATAAAAATAAAATATGCTGTAATGTGGATAATTAGTGACTTTCATGGACTAAGAAATTTATCATTCTGGAACATTCACACTGGTAAGTCTTTTCTAGTTTTTAATTTTTATTTTCAAAATCAATGATTACCTCAAATTAGAAAATAGTGTTTTATGTTTCATCATTGATTTATTTATGATTTTCATAAATTCTGGTTTAACAAGACAAAATTCAATAGAGAAATTGAATTGATAAAGCCACTGAAGGTATTATCTAGTTTATAAATCATGGGACAATTAATAGATGTTATAGAATAATTTATAAAATATAATCAATTTAATGAAAAGGGGAAAGGGCACAAGGTACATTATCCAAAATATCTTGAACACAACAATGGAAGAAAAAGAGTATATTTTTTCAAACATCCTTATTTGGAGTTTAATTTGACACATAAAAATATTTATGAAATGCATATTGAGAAGACACATTCCTTCAAAAATTAAAGAATATAAAATTATATATGAATATTCAAGTAACATATCAAGATTTGTTTACTTAAAACATTGAATGTTGCATGGATTGAAAAGTCATTACTCAAATATTTTGATGTAATAGTTGTTTATGTAGGAACTCCATAATATGTTACCTGAAAAAGTAACTGCGGTTTTAGTTGAGTTTTGTACCTTTTTCAGAGAGATTATGTAACATCCCGGTTCTGGAATCCACCCAGAGGTGCCCCATACCCGGTTGGTCACATGGCCTCAAGCACATTTCCTTGAACGCCAGAGGTTGCCGACTAGCAGTGAGGGCCTTGGGTGTGATAGTGGGGAAGCTATGCCCTCATTGGCAGAGTACACAATGGAAGTAAATAGATATACAATAGCGGAAGCAGTAATAAGGACATACAACAGTAACAATAGAAAACTGAAAGTATAAACTGGAGAACATATATAAAATGATGCATGATACATATGTCTAGGAAAACAACCAAACAAGTCACAATGCTGGAATACAAAAATGCTAAACCAATGTGAAAATGAAAGCAGATAAACTCCTCAGAATCGCAAGCCATATCTTGGTCCCATGCTCTCCAGCTCCACATAAAATCAAGTACCTGAAGTAGAAGGGCGCTTGCCCTTATATATAACTACAACAATATAATCTTTTTGGGACCAAATGAATGACCCAAAAAGGGTGTGAGACTAAATCCAAGTAGGCAAATACCACAAGATCTGTGTTTAATAGTCAGTGAATATATGTAAGGTAAAAGTACAGGAAGTAGTAAACAAGGAAGTACTCAGTAGTAAACAATCCACAGTTTCAAATATCAAGCAACAACTTACAGGGATATAAACACAACAGGTAACCCTCTGGGATGTTCTCACAAACCATCCCCTTTGGTCCTACCTAACAAGTACAAGCATCTCTCTGGGAAGTACACTCAGTCTAACCCCTCTAGTTCAGCTTAGCCATAGACTCTCTAAGGAAGCACTCGCCATCAATTCCCCCTATAGTCATGTATCGTAACTAAAGGCACTATAGGAAATCACTTACGTCACATTCCCTCTATAGCCCATGTAGAGGAACTAAAGATACTATGAGGAAGAACTTAACATCAATTCCCCATGTGGTCTCGCATCGTAAGTAAAACAGACACTCTGGAGAAGCCCTCAACGTCCATTCTCCCTATGGTCTATACACCAGGTTCATACAGCCCTGTGTACGTCAAGGAAGTGTAGCAACATGTATCAGCCAAGGTAGACATCAAGAACTACTTGGCTAGCATTCTACAACGTAACAGCATAATAGAACAACATTCAAACCATCCTACATTACTAGGCATGGGAAAGTAAATAGTAGCCTAACAGGAAAACTAGACCTAAAGGAAAAAACATGCAAACATGCATGGTCAACACATCCAAAGAACAACAATTCACCCTATTCACAATCAAAAATCATCAACACAAGCATACAAGCATAGCAGACAAACAATAGGGCTCAAAAGGTAAACGTGCAATACCCCGTTCATGGGTATTTGGAAAATTTGCACATAAAACTCAAAGACTTCCAACATAAAGGCACAAACCGCCTACCTCGACATTAGTAGATTGCTATACTTGAACCTTGAGGATTGAATTTCCTTAGAATTTTGTAGATCTAAGAAAACACATAAAACATTCAACCCATGATAACTCAAAAAAGTGGAGAAATTAGAAGATGAAGCTCTAGGAGAAGAGATAAATCATCGATGTGAATCCAACACAACTGAAAGTGTTCAATTTAGAGGACATACTCTTACTCAAGGGTTCGTCGAGATCCGCGGCCATACGGAGCTCTCAGTCGAATGAGACCTAGAAGGAGAGCGTTCTGGCGATTAGACGCGACCCGATGCATTTAATGAAAAAAGAAAGTACACAACATGTACTTTTGAAGTACATGACACGTACTCACCTCTTCCGTACTCCACTTTAGGCGGCTTCCAGGTCACCCCACACGACCGTGTGTATGGACTCTACACGGCCAGAACCCGACTACCAGTGGTAACCGAGTACACGACGTGTACTCATGAAGTACACAGCGTGTACTTCAAAAATTTCCAGAAAAACTTCTTTTCCAAAAAAAGACCAGAAATGGAAAAATATACCTGAAAAGAAGGTCCGAGTTCTTACAAACTTCCCCCCTTAATGAAATTCATCCCTGAATTTCCCTAGCGCTGTGTATAAGAAGAAACCCCGAACAACTTCGGCTATTACGCTCGTATATTAGCCTCCCTCTCCCAAGTCTTGTCCTGTACTCGCCTGTGCTGCGATAACACTCATACCAGAGGAACATACCGGCCATAGAGAACCTTTGTACTATGATCAAAAATCCGGATAGGATGCTCATCTAAAGACGCATCCACTTCGAGCTCAAACTCCTCGAGTTGGAAAACATGAGACGAGTCTGAAAAGTATCGTCGAAGCTGAGAAACGTGGAAGACTTTGTGCATAGCTTGGTACCTCTGAGTTAACTGCAACCGATTGGCAACCGACCCAACTCTCTCCAACACCTCAAATGGCCCGACACACATCAGTGAAAGCTTACCCTATCTCCTAATCTTTCTATGCCCCAACCTCGGTGTGACACGTAGAAAAACCTAATCCCTAACCTTAAACCCCATATTTCGTCTCTGCTGATCATCATAAGACTTCTTATGAGATTGTGCAGTATCCATCCTCTTCCGAATCAACTATATATGCTTTGTGGTCTCCTGAAAAAGACGAGGTCCCAACAAAGCTACCTCTCCTACCTCTAGCCAGCATAAGGGTGATCGGCATGGCCTACCGTACAAAGCCTCATAAGGTGCCATCTGAATAGTTTCTTGAAAACTATTATTATAGGAAAACTCCACAAGAGGTATATGCTTCTCCCAAGAACCTCCAAAATCTAGGATGCATGCTCGACGCATGTCATAAAGCACCTGAATCATATGCTCGGACTGACTATCTGTCTGAGGGTGGTAGGCTGTACTCAAAATCACCTGTGTACACAAAGATTTCTGTATCCCCTGCGAGACCTGATAAGTAAAATGTTCATCCCTATCTAAAATGATGGAGTGTGGAAATACATGAAGACGTAAAATCTCACGGATGTACAACTGTCCTAGCTCATCAACACTGAAGGTCTCCTTGATCGGCAAGAAGTGAGAAACCTTCGAGAGTTTGTCAATGAAAACCCAAACTCTCTCATTCCCTTGGGGAGACCTCAAAAACCCTCTTATGAAGTCCATCAAAACATCATTCCACTTCCACTCGGGAATGTGTAATTGCTGCAAAAGACCTATTGGTCGCTGATGCTCTGCCTTCACCTGCTGATAGGTGGAACACTTCATAAAAAAACCAGCAACATCTCTCTTCATACCTGGCCACCAATACTGATGGTGTAGATCAAGATAAATCTTGGTGACGCCCAGATGAACTTCCCAAACCGAGTAATGAAAGTCCCTTATCAGCTCCTCAGGTATATCTGCTGGCACCCATACGTGCCCCTGGAAATGCAAGATCTCATCCTCGCCTATAGTCCATCCAGGAATAGGGTCCTCTCCTGACACACCTTCCTGTAGGACCAGGACTTTAGAATCTGATAGCTGCCTCATTCTCACTTGATCAAGAAGAGTAGAGGTAATAACTACAGAAGAAAGAAACGTCTTCCCTTGACTATCATGCACCTCCAAATGCATCTCATAGAACAGAGCCATAAGCTGCCACTCATTGCTGGCCTCCTAAACTGTCTGTATATGAGTCCTCCTACTCAACGCATCAGCCACTGCATTTCCCTTCCTAGGTGTATCGGCAAGATCAAAGTCACATGACTGAAGGTACTCATCTCACCTTTGTTGTCTCAAATTCATATCACGTTGAGTGAAGATTTACTTGAGATTTTTGTGGTTAGTGAAAACCACAAAATTCTCTCCCAGAAGATAATGTCTATAAAAGCGTAAAGCATGGACAAAAGAAAATAACTCCAGATTGTGTGTCAGGTAATTCCTCTCATGTGGCCTCAATTGCTGAGACCCGTACGCAATGACTCCTCCCCCCTGTATAAGCACAACTCCCAGACAGATACCTGAAGCATCAAAATACATAGTATAGATCTTGTCCAACTCTGAAAAGACTAGTATCGGTGATGATGTCAACCTCCCTTTCATTTTATGAAAGGCTGAATGACAAGAATATGACCACAAGAACTTCACACCCTTCTTAGTCAGACTCGTTAGTGGTACTGCTAAGCGTGAAATGTCATGTATGAAGTGTCTGTATTGTCCAGATAGCCCCAGAAAACTTCACACCTAAAAGACGTTCTTCGGCTGCTCCCAGTAAACTACTACTCTCAGTTTCTATGGGTCAACTGATACTCCTGTCTCTAAGATAACGTGACCCATGAAGTGAATCTGATCTATCCAAAAGTGTAATTTTGAGATCTTAGCATATAAATGATGCTCTCTCAGTGTACTCAAAACGATCTCAAGGTGTGTGACAAGGTCATGTCGAGTGTGAGAGTACACCAAGATACCGTCCATGAAAATAACCACAAAAGAATCCAAGTATGGATGGAACACTCGGTGAATTAGTGCCATGAATATTTCAGGTGTGTTCGTGAGGCCGAATGATATAACCATATATTCATATAGACCATACCTACTCCGAAAGGCTGTCAGAGGTATATCAGATGGTATAACACGCAACTAATGGTAACCAGACCTTAATTAAATCATCGAGAACACCCTGGCTCCTTGACACTGATCAAAGAGATCATCAATCCTCGGCAAGGGATATTAGTTTTTGACCATCAACTGGTTCAACTTCCGATAATCCACACAAAGTCTGAGGGTACCATATGCCTTCTTTGTAAACTGGACATGAGAACCCCAAGTAGAAGTACTGGGTCAGATGAAACCCTTTGCCTGAAAATCCTCCAACTTCTTCTTGAGCTCCTGCAACTCTAGCGTATTCATACTATAAAGAGGAATGGGCACCGGTGCCACTCCTGGAACAAGCTCAATTGAAAAGTCTAACTCTCACTCCAGAGGAAAACCTAAAAATCCATCTAGGAAGACATCCCTGAAACGATCCAACCCTAGAGGGAAGTCTAACTGAGAAGTCCCCATGTCATCCAGAAACAGAATAACAATCTAGGCTATAACTCCTCCTAACCCATGATGCTCTGGACCCACTCTACTCACCTGGACATCCCACTCCCCCTTATGAAGAAAATATTCACCCTCGGGTGATATGAAACTCACCCTGGGGTGATAATAGTCAACGAATACCTGGAAGGGAACTAGCCAGTCCATTCTGAGAATGACATCATATCCTATAATCTCTAGGACATAGAGATACCATAAGAAGTGACACCCACCAACCTCTATAGGGAACTACTTTCACTGACGTACACTAGCCATTCTAGTCCCCAACGGAGTGTCTAGTGTCAAAATATCTACAAAAGAAAAGATGCAGAGCCCAAGGATATCCAAAACTGCAACAGATAAAAAGCTATAGGAAGCCTCTGTATCGAAAAGAGATAAAGATAAAACTGAGGAAACTAGGATCGTACCTCGAAAATTGGAGGGTCCGGGATCCTAATTCTGTTGGGTCTGTTCCACTACAAAATTTTGGCCTGCTCCATATCCCTGTGACCCTAGCTAACCACTCTGAGCTGATCCACCCTACTGTTTCTAAAATACTGGCGACTAACCACCATGGCCCTGACCTCCACCTCATCCTAAATAGCTGGAAGAACTCCAGTTCCCAGACTGGTGAGAAACTGGCGGTGCTTCTCCAAAACACAGAGTCATAGAAGAACCCCTATCACTAGGTGCTGGTGAGAAGATCTGAAAGAATAACTGAAGGTGACCCATCTTGCCACATGATCATCACTCCACTGGGTCCTTCTGGCAATGTGTCCTCATACGCCCACTCCTTCCACACTGGTAGTATACCACCTGGATACCAGAAGATGTGTCTTGCCTCCTTGGATCACTGCACAAAGACTCCCTACAGCGCTTCCTGCTTCCAGTATGAGGGATACTAACTCCAGAAGTCAAGCCTCCCTGGCTCAAAACTCTAGAACCCCTCATACTGCACTCCATGATCAGTGCCTGGTTGAAGATAGAAGTGATGGAGGTCAACCTGAACATGTTCACCTATGATCGGATGTCGTGGCTCAGACTATCTTCGAACTTCCCCTCTATGAATAACTGATCACCTACTGTAATAGGTGTGAAGCGCTGTATATCAGTAAAGGAGGAAGACTCCATGATAGAAAGAGTTCCCTACTCTATACTCATAAACTCCCGGGCTCGGTCGACCGTCAGGGTCTCCGGATAACAGTAATCGTAGAAGATACACTGAAACTCATCCCACGCCATAACCTGCCGGTGTCCCGTCTGTGAGATCACATCCCACCACCTCTTGGAAGAGTCCCAAAGCATGAAGGTAGCGAGCTTCACCCTACTTTCTGGAGGCATCTCCAGATTGTCAAAGAGCACAATCATGTCTTCTAGTTGTGACTTTGCAACCTCGGGTCCTCCATCCCCAGAAAAAGTGGGAGGATGCTGCTGCTAGAAAACCCACATCAAATCTGCCATCGACAGGGCAGGAGGCGGTGATCCCTGGAAGGTCGGAATCAACCTCATGAAACCCTCTCTGAACTGTGCATCAACACTTATGTCAGGTACGATGGATGGTTCCAAGGCTGAAACAACTGGAGGATCCACTGGGAGTCCTTGATCAGCCATGTCCGGTGTCTGATCACCACCTGGCAACTGGCGTACAACCAGAGGAAATCTCAGCTGCATGACTCTACAAGGTCAAGTGCGCACCTTAAAATAATATTATCAAGGACTAAAAACTAGAAGTGTTAGAAGGGAACATAAGAAAGAAAGCACTCAAGTTTTTCAAAACATGACTACATGGCGTGTACAATTCCTATATGGCATGTTCCCTTCAACCATTCACATGGGCATGTACTCTTTCCTAAACTGGTCGTGTAACACCCAAAACACACGACATGTTGTCTTAACACACGATGTGTACTTGAATCCTCTTCCCCTGCCTGAGTCCTTCTACAAGGCTAAGCCACACGGCTCTCCTAAGATAAGACTACATGGCGTGTTCACTGTAGACACGTCATGAACTAAACAAGATTCACCTGACCCGTGTTGTTAGTGACACAACCTGAAACACAGCTCACACTACATGATGTGTTCAAAGAAGACACAACGTGTTCGTGAAAGGATAACACCAACCCGTGTTGTTAGTGACACGACCGGGTACCTAGGTCAGACTCCACAGTATGTTCAATACTGACACGGTGTGTATAGATTAATGTTTATCCGTCCGTGTTGTTAGCTACAAGAGCAGACATAGGGTCAACGCTTCACGACGTGTTTGACTAGTACATGGTGTGTTCCTACCAGACTTTATCCATCCAGTGTCTCTGCCCATATGGCCTTTGTCATGATTAGAGACTACACGACATGTACATAATGTACAGGTCGTGTACTTAAGAAAAATTGTTTCTTCCTGAACAGAAGAACACATGGCATGTACTTAACATTACACTATGTGTATTTTGGGTTTTTCCAGACATTAAGCCTCAGAAACTACTCCATAGCCCAAAAAAACACTGAAACGGACATTGAAAGTGCCAAATTCCAATCCGTGAGGGCCCATACTCCCCGCGAATCAAATCTTGGCATCTTATACATGTTATAGACAAGGTAAACCAGGCAATGATCCACCAATTTCCAGTTCATGAGGGACTATAACACCTCAAGAACCAAAGTTTTCTGTTCATTCAAATAAAACCTTACACACGATACCTTATCAAACAAAAAGTATTTTTATCAAGGGATTTATCACAACAACATGCATATTCTACACAGCATCTATCACAACAACATACAATCACGAATGAATCCTAGATGGCATGGAAAGAATGCATGACATGTGATTTCTAGCAAGTTCCTATATGATGCATGAGATGGAATACCCTCATCTCATTGGGTTGCGAAAAAAATAGAACCTCAATAACATCAACAGTAATAATAGAAAACCTTTGAATCACCCAATGGTGAAAATCAAATCAATCGTAAATTTGCAAAACCAGAGAAAATTGCAATAACAAGGTAGATTGGCTTTTCCATATACACGGGTTAGCTACTCCCTGGCACATATTATTACCAAGTAACAATTCCTTCCTATCTCTGGCTAAAGGATCCAAACAATAAGTCAAGGGAAAATAATTCCTCCGATACCACTTTGTAACGTCCCGGTCCTGGAAGCCACCTAGAGGCACCCCATACCCTGTTGGTCACATTGGCCTCAAGAACATTTCCCTGAATGCTAGAGGCTGATTACTAGCAACGAGGGCCTTGGGTGTGATAGGGGGGAAACTATGCCCTAATTGGTAGAGTAAACAACGTAAGTAAATAGATATAGAATAACAGAAGTAGTAATAATGACATACATTAGTAACAACAATAAACTGAAAGTATAAACTGTAGAACATATATAAAATGATTCATGATACATATGTCTAGAAAAACAGAAAAAAGTCACAATGCTGGAATACAAAAATGATAAACCAAAGTTCAAAAGAAAATAGATAAACCCCTTAGCATCACAAGCCATATCTTGGTCCCATTCTCTCCAGCTCCACAAAAAATAAAGTACCTGAAGTAGAAGGGCGCTTGCCCTTATCTACACCTGCAGCAATATAATATGTTTTGGCCCAAATTCATGACCCAAATAGGGTGTGAGAATAAATCCCAGTAGGAAACCACCACAAGATTTGTGCCTAACAGTTAGTGAATATATGGAAGGTAAAAGTACAGGAAGCAGTAAACATGGAATTACTCAATAGTAAACAATCTATAGTTTCAAATATCAAGAAAAAACTAACAAGAAGATAAAAACAACAGGTAAGCCTATGGGAAGTACTCAAAACCCATCCCCTCTAGTCCTACCTAACAAGTAGAAGAAACCCTCTGGGCAATACACTAAGTCTAACCCCTCTGGTTCAGCTTAAGCACATACTCTCTGAGGAAGCACTCGCCGTCAATTCCCCATATAGTCTCGTATCGTAACTAACGACGCTCTAGGGAAGAACTTATGTCACATTCCCTCTATGGCCTGCGTTGAGGAACTACAGACTCTGAGGAAGAACTCAATGTCAATTCCCCATGTGGTCTCACATCGTAAGTAAAACAGACACTCTAGAGAAGCCCTCAATGTCCATTCTTTCTATGGTCTATACAATAGGTTCTCATGGCCCTGTAAAAGTCAAGAAAGTGTAGCAGTGCATATTGGCCAAGGTAGAACTCAAGAACTACTTGTCTAGCATTATACAGCATAACAACATAATAGATCTATAGTCATACCATCCTAAAATACTAGGCACAGAAAAGTAAACAATAGCCTAATGGGAAAACTAGACCCAAAGGTCAAAACAGGAAAACATTCATGGGCAATACATCCAAATCACAACAATTTACCCTATTCACAGTCAAGAATCATCTACTCAAGCATATAATCATAGCAGGCAAACAATAGGGATAAAATACTAAACGCGCAATACCTCATTCATGGGTATTGGGATAATTTGCATATAAAACTCAAAGACTTCCTATAGAAAGGAACAAACCACCTACCTCAATTTTAGGATATCATTATACTTGAACCTAGAGGATTGAATCGCTTTATAACCCCATACATCTAAGAAAATGCATAAAATATTCAACCCACAATAACTTAAGAAAGAGGAAAAATCAGAAGATGAAGTTATAGGAAAAGAGAGAACTCACCGATGTGATTCCAATGCAACCGACATTGTTTAATTTGGAGGACGGACGCTCGCTCAGGGGTTCGTCGAAGATCTACGACCGTACGGAGCTCTTAGTCGAACGTGACCTAGAAGGAGAGAGTTTTGGCAATTAGAGGTGACCCCAATGCATTTAATGAAAAAAAAGAAAGTACCCGATGTGTACTCACCTTTTCCATACTCTGCTTTAGGCGTCTTCCAGGTCACCCCACACTGCCGTGTGTAAGGCCGCTATACAACCATCACCCGACTACCACTGGTAACCGAGTACACGGAGTGTACTTCGAAAATTTCTTGAAAAACTTCTTTTTCTAGAAAAAGGCCAGAAAAGGAATAACATAACTAAAAAGAAGGTCCAGGTTCTTACAGATTATTAGAAAAACTCTAAATTCAACTAGTCTTGATAGACTTCAAGAAATATTTTTTGACACATTTTCATTTGGATATGTTATTTTCCCATTCATTTTTCACTATGATGATTTATCTGACTATCCATTTGGTTGAAGAAGCTAGACATGGTAGATCGGTACAATATCAATGGATTTATCCAACTGATAGGTACATTGATATTATTTTTATTTTCATTGGCGAATTCAATTTTATCAAATCATTACATAATATTTTTAATATGTTTCTTATTTTTTTTCATCAAGTGCTTAGGTCATTTGAAATCAAATGTGGAGAATTGAGCTTAATCAAAATTATCTAGTGGTGATGTTTAAATAGCTGAAGAGTAATTTACATTCTGTTCTAGGTATTTGGATGGTATTGAGACTAGATTCAATTGTTTTAGTCGTGTTGATGATATCTATACTAATTCTCATTTTGAAAACCAGTCTTCAGTATTTCCAACTATTGGAAAACCAATTGGAATGGAGTCAAATTTTATACTAACTAAATTAGAGTTTCTAAAAGTACATAGATATATTCTACCCAATAGTATTAATGTAGACACAGTTATTAAAGAATTTTGATTGAAAACAAAGAGGGGACTAAGGGGATGAGATATAAATGGGTTGGAATTAACAAAAACTATTAATAAGGATATTTTCGAATGGTTCACCCGTCAAGTAAGTGTATACTCATATTCATATTATTGACGTGTAGTTATTTTTTTATATTAAAAGAAAAACATTATAACCATTTTTCTAGATAAATAATTTTGAAAATTGAGATGAAATATTAAATGATTTATTTATTTTAGATCAAGGCCCTCTGAGGAAGGCTACGAGATTTGATGCCTACAATATTCATGACATCAAGTTTTATTCAATTTATCACAAAGAAGACTTGAAAACTCAAAATAGTGGTGTATTTAAACATTTAAAGGTGGTATGCTATGGAAATATGGAAGATATAATTGAATTAAACTATCTTGTTCTATTTTTAGTTGTCTCATTCAAATGAAAGTGGATCAAAAGTGATAGAGATATAATGAAAGATTCATTACATTTTACTTATATCAACTTCTCTATCTTGATCCATATTAGTAAACATACATATAATGATCCATTTATCCTTGATTCATAAGAGAATATGGTTTATTATATAGATGATGAAATAAATTAAGGTTGGAGTGTTCTTGTACACCTAAAGCATAGCGACTTATATGATATAGGTGATGAAGATAAATTGGTACTTTGTGACAATGAACCTCATCAACCAAAAAATAGTGAACTGTTTTTTCCTAACAACATGGAAACAATAAAACTTTCAAGAGAGGGTGGAAATGATGAACTTGTCACAATGGAGGTTGATAACAATGAAGACATTGAATGTATAAATTAGTAATGTAACTATTTTACAATTTCTCATTGAAAAGTGTTTCATACATTTATACATTGTTCTAGTTTTTATTTTATTTTTGTATTTTTTTTTTGATTTTATAATTTTTTAGACATTTAATATATCAAATATATTTGAATTGTAGGAATTCCGAGGATAGAAAATATTTGGATCCTAGCCGATCAGCATCTCGGAGCATGCCACCACTATTGTAAGATTTAGTGGATCTGAGTGATTCCATTCTACCCGAGACTACCATCGAGCCTTCCATTTCCCCATATGTTATTGGTATCCCACCAAACAATTCAACTCTGATGATAGAGAAGCTGGTAATCCCTTCATCTGGGGGATATTTGTGAGTTAATGCTACTAGTATGTATGTCATTAAACAAACAAACTATATATTTTAATAATTGTATAATGAATTTTTCAAATAGATAAATATAAAAATATAAGAGATATAAATATGAGCATAGAAGATGTATTGGACCTGAAGGACTTCAAGATTATTATTCCATTTCATGAGTTTAGGGTGCTTACTAACGACTTTCCCATAATCTATTGGAATATTCTTAAGAACCTTGCTTGTGAGATAATGATATTTCCTATTAATTATAAATATTGGAGGAATATTACTATATCTTGGAAAAATAAGGACTTTTATACTAATGTAAATGTAATATTAATTTAATATTCCTTGATAACTAATTTAAATACATGAGTAAATTTTTTACTATACTTATAAAGTGTTATGTTTCTTATTACTAGATGTTTTTCATTTTGATGTCCCCTACTACATTTCACTCTCATGGGCTCTTAAAAACTTGGAAAATAAATGGAGATATTTTAAATGGAGATTATGAAATGAGTTTAATGACACATCTCTAAGCTCACAATAGATGCATGAGAAAGTTCATGAAGGCATTTCTCATAAGCGGTGAAAGCTATTTTTTGATATTATTAGAGATGAATCTCATGAGGTAATTTTATATTTTACTGTATCATAATAACATAAAAACAATAAAATTATAATTTTTATTAATGCTTATATTTTTTTAGGAATTATCTAAAAAAATACCATGAATTGTGAGAAACAAGTGATTACTCATATCACTGGGTCTCAAAGTTTTTCGAGAAAAAGAACAATATTGGTTTGTATTTTATTTATTATTATTTATATCATTTTATTATAAAACATGGTTTTTTATAACTTGTTTATATTTTTTTTATGAAGGATAATTAATTAGGACACTCCATTGGATGAACATATATTTGGTTTAAAGTGCATAGGAAACCCAATGAATGTTTTGTAAATGAACCTACCAAAGATTTTAGAGTAACTAGTTCTCATTGCCATTTCATGTTATTTGATTACTATAGATACATAACAATGAAAAATATATTATAACAAAAAACAATCCTTAAACCCAATAAAATGGGGTTGAATACATGGATAAAACAATACCAATTTGGCATCGTTTGATAAATATATCTAACCCCAATTAATTTGGTTTAAGAATTATTTCTTATTATAATATATCATTCAATATTATGTTTTTATAATAATGAAATAAAAATAAATAGTAATGAAAAATTTATTAATTTTAAAATATTATGATCTTTAGATATTTTAAAAAATCGTTGTTAATATTTTTTGTATTAAAAAGTTCAAATTAAAGAAGTATGTGATGAGAACCCTTCACAATCATCATTGGTTTTCCAGAATGTTGCAGTTGAAATCAGTTTAGGGAAGGAGCATCTTATACGTGTATAAGGGATGGGTTCTCGGACCACTCTATCAACTAGCTTTTGTAGGAAATCTTTATTTATTACTACTACTACAACCAGTGGTGATTTGAGTAGCAACATTGATCAAGAATCACAAAGAAAAATTGAAAGGTTAAAATAAAAAGTGCAAGAACAAGACTCTTATAGGAAAACACAAGAGGAGCAGCTGTTAAGAATGGAAAATGGTTTTTTTTCTGTATTTCAATGGATGACTGACACAGTCCTTGAGGAAATTTCCAACATTAGAGTTCATCCCACTGAGGTAAATTCTAAATTTCTTAGATAATTCACCCATTTTCAAAGAACACATAAAACTTCCATAAATAAAACTAAAATGACACTTTTATATTGAAAACACGCACTTTGATTCATACTGTACATATATTGTTCTAGATTTATGTTTAGTTGATTTCTATACGTCAAAAATGAATTATATATCATTATCCTTAATATTGAAAACAATTTGAGATTGTTTTATAGATTTTTATTTGGTAAATAGTTTTTAAAGGTATCGAACATTTAAAAATGTGTGTCGGGGGATCAAAACTAGGAAAAATTCGTCATATTTACATGAAATAAAATTACAATGATCGTAGATGTTTTTAGAAATATAAGAACAAAAGACACATAATTATGAGTTATGGTTTTCTTGGTATACTCGTAAATAGGGTTTTAGTGTTTTAAAACACCTAAACATGCATGTAATGGTAAAAAAACCTTTTATTGAAATGAAATCATATAATAAAAACCATTGAGTTATTTTTGATGTTTACACATAGAAAAAATGTCAATCCGATTTATTGTGTGGTCAAAATGGATCGATAAACTATTTTTAAAGGTACTGAAGCCTTTAAAAACACGTGTTAGTGGTCAAAACCAGGAATACATCATTGTATTTACATGAAATAAAATAAAAAACGAATATATATTTATTTTTTAAATGTAGGGACTAATGAAACATCATTCCGAGTTATGGTTTTCCTAGGATGCTCGTAAATGGGTTTTTAGTGTTTTAAAATGCGTAAACGTTCTTGTAATTGTCAAAACCATAGGAAAAAGTAAAATTGATGTGAAATACTTGGAAAAACACCATTTTGTTATTTATTACATGTATGCATAGACATCACATCAATTTGACATGCAATATAGTTATAATGGCTCAGTAAATTGTTTTTAAAGGTACTAAAGCCTTTAAAAACAAGCATCAGTGGTAAAAACCTGGAAAATATCATCAAATTGACATAAAATCATATAAAAATGACCATAAATTTAATTTTACAATTTTGGAACTTACAACACATCATTTCAAGTTAGGGTTTTCCTGAGATGCCTATAAACTCGTTTTTAGTGTTGCAATACTCTAAAACATGTGTATAACTATCAAAACCTTAAAAATGACCTCATATTGAAATGATTTTTTTAAGTACACCATTGAATTATTTTGTATGTTTATATGTAGATAAAAAATCAATCCAACATGTGGTGTGGTTAGAATGGATTGGTAAATAGTTTTTAAGGGAACAAAAGCCTTTAAAAACATGTGTTGGGGGTTCAAGACAACTCAAATTTCATTGGACTTACATGAAATTAGAGAAAAATGACCATAGATTGATTTGAAAAATGTAGGAACTAGCGATACATCATTCATAGTTACTGTTTTCCCAGGATGACTAGAAACGTATTTTTAGTGTTTCAAAACACAAAAACTTGCGTGTAATAGTAAAAACCATAGAAAATGACCTCATATGACTTGAAATCACGGTACATCCACTGTTGAGATATTTGTGACAATTACATGTGGAAAAACATCAATATGATATGTGGTGTGGTCAGAATGACTATGTAAACATTTTAAAACGTATCGACATCTTTAAAAACATGCGTTGGGGGGGGGGGGTTCAAAACTAGACAAACATCATCAAACGTCCATGAAATTAGAGGATAATAAGAATAGATTTATTTTTTAAATGTAGGATCTAAATACACATCATTATGATTTATAGTTTGCCCGAGATGCTTTTAAATTCGAATTCAGTGTTTTAAAACACTAAAACGTGTGTGTAATGGTCAAAACAAAAATAGAAAACAACCTCATATTGATGTAAAATCATATGAAAAAGACAATTGAATTATATTTGATGTGTATACATAGGCAACATGTCAATCCAATGTGTGGTGCGGTTAAAATAGCTCAGTAAATAGTTTTTAAAGGTATTGAATCCTTTAAAAACATGTGTTGGGGGGGGGAACCAGGTAAAATTCATCATATTTCCATAAAATTAGTGGAAAACGACCATATATTGATTTTTAAAATGTATAAACTAATGGAATTCTATTCTATGTTATAATTGGACTAAGATGCCCATAAATGTGTTTTTCATGTTTTAAAACACATAAATGTGCATGTAATGGTAAAAACCATATAAACCTACCTCATATTATAGTGAAATCATAGGAGAACCACTGTTTAGTTATTTATGACATTTATGCATATAAAACATGCTTATACAACATGTAGTGTGGTCAGAATGACTTGGTAAATAGTTTTTGAAGGTACCAAAGACTTTTAAAACATGTGTCGGGGAGTCAAAACTAGGAAAACATCATCATATTTCTATGATATTAGAGGAAAAATACCATAGATTTATTTTTGAAATATAGGAAACTTTAACACTTCCTTATGAGTTACAGTTTTCCTAGGATTCTTGTAAATGAGTTTTTACTATTTTAAAACACATAAACGTGTGTGTAACGGTCGAAACCATATAAAACAACCTAAAATTGATGTGAAATCATGGTAAAACCACTGTTGAGTTATTTTTGACATGTAATCACATAAAATATGTCAACCAGTCATGCAGTTTGGTCAAAATGAACCAGTAAAATCTTTTTAAAGGTATCGAAGAATTTAAAAACATGTGTTAGGGGAGGGGGGAGTAAAAACTAGGAAAACACCATCATATTTCCATGAAATTAGAGGAAAACATATGTATATTGATTTTAGTACTGTGGGAATTGAAGACATGGAATTTAGAGTTACTTGTTTTCCCTAGATGATAGTAAATAATTTTTTAGTGTTTTAAAAAACTAAAACATGTGTGTAATGGTCAAAACCATATAAAATAAACTCATATTGATGTAAAATAATGGGATTTACAGAATTGAGAAATGTTTCACATGAAAATATAGACAACATGTCAATACGATGTGTGGTGTGGTCAGAATTGCTCAGTAAATGGTTTTTAAATGTACAAAAGCCTTTAAAAATGTGTGTTGGGGGGGGGGGGTTAAAACCAATAAAATGTCATTATATTTACATTAAATCATAAGGAAATTACTATAGATTTATTTTATATATGTTGGGATTCATGAAACATCATTCCTTGTTACAGTTTTCCCTGGATGCCTATAAATTTGTGTTTTGTGATTTACAACTCTAAAACATGCATGTAATGGAAAAAATATAGAAAAAACATCATATAGATGTTAAATCATGGGGCATCCACAATTGAGTTTTTTGTAACATTTAAAAACAAAAACACATCAATCTGACATGCAGTGTGGTGGGAATGACACAGTGAACATTTTTTAAAGGCATCAACGCCTCTAAAAATGTGTGTTGGGGGGGGGAGTCAAAACTATGAAAACATTGTCAAATTTACATAAAATCATAGGAAAACGAATTTATATTTACTCTTCAAATGTAATAATAAAAATCATGTCATTCTGAGTTATGTTTTTTCGGGGATGCCTATAAAAGCGTTTTTAGTGTTTTAAAAAACTAAAACATTCATGTAACTGTCAAAACCATAGTAAAATCCTCAGATTGATATGAAATAATGGGATAACCATTTTTGAGTTATTTTTGACTTGAACACATAGACAATAAATCAATTGGACCCGTAGTGTAGTTATAATGACTTGGTAAATAGTTTTTAAATGTACTGAAGGCTTCAAAAATGTGTGTTAGGGGGGGTCGAAATGAGGCAAACATCATTGTATTTCCATTAAATCCGAGGAAAAATACTTTAGATTTATTTTTAAAATGTAAGAACCGAGGGAATTTCATTTCAATTTACAATTTTCTCAGGATTCTTATAAATGCATTTTTAGTGTTTGAAAACACAAAAATGTACATGTAATGGTGAAAACCAAAGAAAACGACCTTAGATTGATGTGAAATCCTAGAAAAATATCCTCTGAGTTATTTATGATGTCTAAAAACATTAAAAACATCAGTATGACGTGTGGCATGGTTAGAATGACTCAGTAAACCGTTTTTATGGTACTTAAGCCTTTAAAAAAGTACACGGGGGGTGGGGGGGGGGGGTCAAAACTAGGAAAATGTCATCATATTTCCCTGAAATTAGGGTTAAAAAATTGTAGATTGATTTGTGAAATATTAGAACTGAAAAAACATCATTCTGAGTTACAGTTTTCCTAGGATACCCATAAATAGGTTTTAGTGTTTTGAAGCCCATAAATGTGCGTGTAATGGTAAATACCATAAAAAATGATCTCAAATTAACATGAAATCATGAGAAAACCACTATTGAGTTATTTGTTATGTTTACACACGTACCAAACATCAATCTGAATTGTGGTATGGTCAGAATAGATCGATAAACAGCTTTTAAAGGTACAAAAGCCTTTAAAACATGTGTTAGAGGGTCAAAACATTGAAAACATCATTGTATTGACATGAAATTTGTGGGAAATGACCTTATATTGATGTTTGAAATGTAAGAACTAGAATAACATCATTCAAAGTTACAATTTTCCTGGGATACCCATAAACATGTTTTTAGTGTTTTAAAATACTAAAATGTGCGTGTAACAGTAAAAGACATAGAATAAAACTTCTTGTTAACAGGAAATTATGTGACATACATAATTGAGTTATTTTTGACATGTACACATCGAAAAAATGTCAATCCAACATGTTGTGTGGTCAGAAGGGCTCATTAAATAGTTTTTAAAGTTACCAAAGCCTTTAAAAAAGTTTGTTAGGGGGTCAAAACTAAGTAAAAAAGGTTGCATTTCCATGAAATAATAGGAAAATGATCATATATTTATTTTTTAAATTTTTGGAACTGACAAAACATCATTCCGATTTAGATTTTTCTCAGGATTCCTATGAACATGTTTTAGTGTTTTAAAACACAAAAATGTGTGTGTAATGATGAAAAACATATAAGACAACCTCATATTTCCGTCAAATCATGGGGAATGTAACATTTAGTTATTTTTGAAATTTACGGATAGAAAACATGTCAATCTGACATGCAGTGTGGTCTGAATGACTCAATAATTTGTTTTTAATGGTACCGAAGCCTTTAAAAACATGCGTTGGGGGTGGGTCAAAACATAGAGAAACATGTCGGATTGTTATTAAATTATAGGAAAATGAATATAGACTTATTTTTGAAATATAGGAACTGAAAACATTTCATTCTGGGTCACAGTTTTCCCAAGATTCTCATAAACACATTTTTAGTGTTTTAAAACACCAAAACATACGTGTAACATTCAAAACCTTATAGAATGACCTCATATTGATGTGAAATCATGAGAACACCACCGTTGATTTATTTTTAAAATATATGACATGATATCATGTAAAATTCATTAATTTTTCTATTAAGTATATTTTAATCACACTACATAATAATTTAAAAATTAATTATTATATTATATACTTATCAATTTTTAGTTTAAAGTATTGAATCACATCTTAAATAGATAATATTATTTTTTCAAAGTGTTTTTAATTATATATTATTTGTTTTATGTTAAAATTTATTCTGTTTCATTAACAAAATAAAAAATTTTATATGCAACATTATGAAAATACTATGTGCCTTTTCTCTTTCATATTTATTTTCAGAAATGTTTTTGTTTTTAATGTAGGTGACAGATGCCAGTAGTAAGCAGGAGGTTGACCATTATAATCCAAAAAATTATTTAGAATGATATTTTTATGGTTATTATTTTCCATGGTATGTTTAAATTATATCAATGATTAAGCTATAATTATGATGTATTATGTGTAGTTTTAGTTTTTGTTTTCTTTTTTGTTATAGTTGATGAGATGATGTGGTCCATTTTAGTTGATGAGATGATGTGGAGGTAGAGGGATGCAGGGAAGGTCATGGGGTGGATTTATATTGGTCATGTGTTTTTATTCAACATATTTTATATGTATATATAGATGAATGAGGTATGGGTTGACTGAGGTTATTAGTTGATTGATGTTATGTTAAATGAAATTATGATGACTGTGGATGTATGTATATATGATTGTGGATGTATGATGTATGTATGATGGGTTTATTACAATTTTTTTTTATTTTATTACATGTCAGTGTTTTTATATATAAATATTTTTGACTAAATATTTAAAAATAAATAAATTTTATGAGAAATTTTTAGCAGTGGTTTTTAAGAACCACCGTTAAATAAATTAATGAAAGTATTATTTAGAGGATATTAATATTAACCATCACTAAACCTAACCACCACTAATATATTTAGTGTTGTTTAGTATGGAATCCCGCCTTTTTAACATAACTTTTTCTCACATTTTACAAATAGAGGACCTTTAAAGCATGGTGTCTTGGAAATCAGGAAAAAAATACATGAAAACATAAAAAAATATTTTAAATCCCATTTAAAAGCATCTTGAAATGTTCATCCTATGTACAACTACTTTATCTTATAACCAAGAGACATACATCAATGGAAAGGGTGAGCAGAAAGCCCAGTTAGGAAAGCAAGGCAATCAGTTTACTTGTGATATCAATAAGAACTTGATGAAAAACATAAAGACATAAACAATGAAAGTAGAGGCATTTAATAATGATAATAACTGGAACTATAACATGGATATATTGATACAACATTTAATTTAGACATTCATGAACATATCACCAAGGTTCATCCCTAAGGTGTCATAAAAATTACCAAGGTTATTCACCAAGGTATCGTGAAACTTGTCATCTCTAGAGATTAAATTCTTTACCCAATGCATTGGAGAGATATCAGATTTCACCCTTAATATGTATTTATTTACGTGTGATCCACATATATCATAATAAAACATTTCATAAATAATACACAGAGAGTGAAAGTAATGCGTTTCACTTCAAAATCGTGACATTTTAAAAGCGATTAAAAACATGATCGTTATGTATTTTATAACCCTTGGAAAAGGAAAGAGGGTTTCTTGTATGTCAATTACAGAATAAAATATATCAATTTTATGTCTTGATGAACACATATGGAAATGAAAATATATTTTGGTATTCAGAAAAATAAAACAAGAGTATTTCTTGAGAAAAAGAGAGGGATATTTGGAGACAAAATTTCTATAGCATAACAGCTATATAACATGGTTTTAGAAAAAAATAAAAAGAGTGGAAACAAGGGTCTCCCATCAATAAATAAATCATTTAATGTATAGTTACAGAATAAATAGAAATAATATCATTGTGTGGAATGACACACCACATGAAAAGGAAACTTGAAAGAAAAGAGAAAATGCGATTTTTTACGAAAATTCGGTAGCTTAACGACGTCACATAAAAATTCAGAAAATAAATTCATGAGAGAAGAAGTGGTATCTCATCATTTGGACATAAAATGGATAGTAATAAAAATATATAAGAACATACCCCAATATAAGAATATGGAAACTGGAAGACATAACATAAAAGAAAATCAGGACTAAAGGAGGAGGGTGGAAGTTTCCCTTACCGTAAAGAGTAAATTTGAAAGCATGAAGGTTATGAACTTGGGGGGATTGAGGGAACCTTTGGAGTAATCCATGGTAGTTAAAAAACTATAACTCTATTGAAAGTTATTTTGGAATGAAATGAATAAGAGAATGGCTTGGTATTTATAGGAAAAGTGAGGGAATATTTAATTAATTTCCAAGGGACACCTCATCGGTGGTATCTGAAAAACCATGGGAATTACCATGGTATTGGCCACTTGGGACCCCTATAGCATATATTACAATTCAAAAGTCGACTAGAATTATTACATCATTATTACATCATTAATGATGCCATTAAACACTCGAAACTCAAAACCATATTTTCACACTTCACTGAAAAAATCATTTTATAAAAATATCATAAATTCACCCTAACCTAATATCGATGCTCAGAATTCAAAAATGAACACCATTTTATGAAAATAATTTCCTAAATATTTGTAATTTAATTTTTAAATAAAATCATTATTTATTCCAAAAAATACCTCTAAAACTATAAATTATTTTGTAATTCCTTGAAAAAGTAATCAAGGTCCCATAAAATTATTGTACAACCATAAGACAATAAAGTAACAATTTATTATTACATTTTATGAAAATAAATTTTTATCTTAAATTATTAAATTGATTATAAAATTGTAAATAAAATATTTATGACCTACAAAAATAACCAAACTTATACTATGATCATTTTTTAACTTTTAAGATGACTAAATTATATTTATACATTCATGGGTGAGTTTTCTAATTTTTTGGCTGATTTACTATTCATAAGGGTATGTTACTATTCATACTTTACTATTCACAAAAAAATTAAGTTAATCTTATTAGACTCTAAATTTCTTCCTGATCACAACTATTAAAGACCATTTTTTGAAAATCATTTCACATTATTAATTATTTAAAGTTTACATGAATATTTTAAAATACCCTTTTTCAAAAATTCATCAATAATATTCATCCTATATTTTTATAGACATTTGAAAATCAAAAATTTTACCATAATATGAAATAAAATTTATATTTATACCAAGGGATTACAAAAATTATCTAAGGCCTCATTACATAGCCCCTTATAACACTTTCGTAGGACCTAAGTGTAAGGTGTGCTATGGTGATAGAATCTTAGGGCGGCTCGAACAACATTTCCCGAGTGGTGATTTCTCTCAGCTTGAACTTCTCTCTTAAGCAATTAAATTCAAGCTTCACATGTTGAAGCTCAGTTTGGGATTGGTCCAGAGCAAAGCCCAGAGATTATACCTATTTCCTAAGCTCTGACAGATGGGCTTCATACGACCCGAGTGTACTGGATGAGGCCATCGACTCTTCTTTCTGTATTAATTAACCAAGATCACTAGTATTTATAAACAATAATTGTAACTTTAAGATTTTAGATTCCAACAATCATTTTGACCAACAATCATATAACAATTGAAACCCAATGAAATCCGCAAATCTTTATTTTTTGTATTTTCCATAACCACTTTATGGGTGAGTGGGAACTGCACAAATTCAAAAAATGATTCAATCACAACAAAACAAACTTCACATAAAACAAGAAGACCTCATGCCAACTGTCTGGATTCACCAAATTCAAAATCAAAAAGTGATGTGGCCTCCCTCGGCATTCAAACCAGAAACAGAAGTCTGGAGCCGCAAACCCTAACACACTGAAACACTCATAATCATCCATAGCATCACTAAGAACCGCCCGCCGAAGATCCTCGTCACCGAAACTGCTGCATCCATGCCTGCAATAAACACCACAAACTCAGTCACCTAAAAGCAGCTCATCCTTCAAAAACCAAATCAGAAGAACCATCCTCACTTCATCCTTGTCATGACTGTTGATGTCGACTCTATCACCACACATGGAACGAATGCCATGGAACCAGATACAAAAAAAACAACAACTTCACCGAGCAACCATTGAACAAGAAATCACAGCCAACACATTCATCCTCCTGGGGCCAACGAAGATGAAACCTCCACTAGTCAAGACTGATCGGCCTCACATCCCAAAGCACCGGGAAGACCACCACGCAAATCCACCTCGGAGAGAGTGGCGATGACCTGGAGCCAGAGCAGAGAAACAACAGATGGAGATCATGATGGAGCTCATCTATGAGACCCCCCCAAAATAGACCCAAAATCGAAAACCAAATCACCCAAATCAGAACAAGGAACGCCACAAACAAGCACGAAGCATTAATGGAAAATAGAAACGGGGATGAAACCCTATTGGAATCTAAACCAAGACCAAAGAAGGGGAAAAAAAGGCTGAAACCCGAAAATAGAACACAATCAGACACCGGGAGAACCTAACACCGCCGATCCTTAGACTAAAATCTTTGAGTATCTAACGCTCAGATCTGACCTGGCGGATAATGTTGGAAAATGAGATTAGAGCGAGGAACATTGGACTAGGGTAAGATCCAAGCCCCTCCACCAAAGCAAAGTCGAAGGACAGGAACAAGGAGAAAAACAGTGCGGACCAGCCGCGAAAGGTAGCAGGGGAAGAAAGCCTAAGAGAATCCATGGAAGAGGCTGGGGATAGATGGGGGAGATGAAAATAGTGTGGGTACATCTTCCTCATAGACTCCTCTGGTTCCCACATGGCTTATTCGCATTTGTGGTTCCTCCAAAACACCTTAACATGGTGGGTAGTCTTGTTGTGTAGAACCTTGCCTCTACAATCCAAGATCTCCACCGGCTGCTCCTCATAAGAGAGGTCATGTTCCAGTTGTACCATCTCAGGATTTAGTACATGTGAAGGGTCACGTATGTACTTCCTCAAGAGGGATATGTGGAAGACATCATAAAATTGTGCTAGATTTTTAGGAAGTATAAGCTGATAGGCCACTGCTCCTACGTGATCAAAGATTTCATAGGGGCCAATGTACCTAGGGTTGATCTTCCCTTTCATCCCAAACCTCATGACTCTCTTCTAAGGTGTATTTATAAGTCAGAATTTGTCACCGACATAAAACTACAAGTCCCTTCGATGGTTGTCGGCATTGCTCTTTTTTCGAATCTAAGCAGCCTTAATGCATTGTTTGATAGAATGGACTTTTTCTGTCATCTCTTGCACAAGATCAAGCCCAAAAGCTTTCTCTCACCAGCTTATTGACAAAATGTAGAAGTTCTACATCACTTACCATATAGAGATTCATAGGGTTCCATTTGAATGCTCGAGTGTAAGCTGTTGTTGTAAGAGAACTCAACTAAAGGAAGATGTTGATTCCATCTACCTTTAGATTCCATTGATCATGTTATCAGCATATCCTCGAGTGTTTGAATAGTTCTTTCGGATTGGCCATCAGTTTTAGGGTGATAGGCCATACTGAAACTGAATTCAGTGCTCAGAGCATGTTGAAGAGTTCTCCATAATTTTGATGTGAACCTTGGATCACGATTAGATATGATAGAAAGTGGAACTCTATGCAGCCTTACCAATTCATTTATATAAATATTGGCAAGTTGATCAAGAGATAAATCTTCACGAATGGAGATAAAATGGGTAGTATTGGTGAGGTGGTCCAAAATAACCCATATCACATTTTTACCTTTGAAAGTTATTGGGAGACCAGTGACGAAGTCCATAATGATATTGTACCACTTCCATGCTGGTATGGGTAATTGTTACAAAACCCATTTATGAATTTTTCTCTATGCCTTCACTTGCTAACATACCATGCACCTTGAAGTGTAGTCAGCAATATACCTTTTTATACTATCCCACAAATAATTATCACGAAGGTCCCTATACATTTTTATGCTTCCAAAATGTATAGAGAAAGTATATCTATGAGCTTTATCCATCAGCTCCTTCTTTATTTCAGGAATATATGGAACACATAGTCTTTTACAAAATTTCAGTACACCTTCTTGATCAATATTGATCTTAGGAATCTTCCCATCCTTCAAATCCTCAAATTTCTTCTATAACAAAGGATCTTACTTCTAAGATTTTTTGATCTTCTCTAGTAATGACGGTTGAAAAATAATTTGGGTTAGGGTTGATGATGTCCCTTCCCTTATAATTATCATGTATAGATTTACAAGGTCATTTATCAAAGGATCTCTTTGAATCCTCATCGTGGAAAGAACAACTGGGTCTTTCATGCTTAATGCATCAACAACTTTGTTTGCTCTTCTGGGGTGATAATGATTTGAACAATCATAGTATTTGAGAAGTTCCAACCATATCTTCTGTCTCATGTTCAATTCCTTTTTTGTGAAATTATAATTCAAACTTTTATGGTCTATATATATTTATATATATCACATTTCTCCTCGTAAAGACAGTTCCTCCATATCTTATGAGAAAAAACTACCGCATCTAGCTCTAGATCAATCGGAGGATAGTTCTGGTCAAGAGTCTTCAACTGTCACGATTTATAATCAATGAATTTGTCATTTTTCATGAGTATTCACCCAATCACTTTTATAGATGCATCTCTAAAAATAAATAATCCTTTTCCACTTAAGGACATATTTAACACGGGTGCAGTGACCAATCTCTTATTTTGATATTGGAAACCTTCATCACACTCCTTTGTCCAGATGAACTTGACCCCTTTTTGAGTTAACTTGGTTAATGGATTAGAAAGTCATGAAATGTTTTTCAAAAACCTTCTATAATATCCCTCTAATCCAAGGAAACTATGAATCTGAATTATTGTTATAGGCTGAGGCCACTCCTCTACAACTTTTGTCTTTACAGGGTCTACTATGATTCCTTCATTGGTAACAATGTGCCCAAATAAAGCAACTTGTTGTAACTAGAATTCACATTTTCTAAACTTCACAAAAAGCCTCTCCGACCATAGAGTTGGAAATATAACCCTTATATGATCCTCATGATCCTCATTACTTTTGGAATATATCAAAATATAATCAATAAAAAAAACCACAAAGTTATCAAGGTAATCCTTAAATACTCTATTAATCAAATCTATAAAAATAGTAGGTGCATTAGTTAGTCTGAAGAGAATAACCACAAAATCATAATGCCCATATCTTGATCGGAAGGCATTTTTTGGAATATCTTCTTTATTCACCCTTAATTGATGATAACCAGATTGAAAATCAATCTTAGAGAAGAATTGATCCCCATAAAGTTGGTCAAATAAGTCATCAATTCTTGGAAGAGGGTATTTGTTCTTCACTGTGATCCCGTTCAATTATCTATAATCAATGCATTGCCACATAGATCCATTCTTCTTCTTCACAAAGAGTATTGGTGCTCCCCAAGGAGACACAATCAGTTGGATAAAACCCTTCTCCAAAAGATCATGGATTTTTTTCTTTAACTTTTCCAGCTCCACATATTCCATCCTATATGGGGTCTTTGATATCAGATGAGATCCTGGTATGAGTTCAATGGAAAACTCTACCTCTCTTTCTAGGGGAGGTCTGGGTAACTCCTCAGGAAATAATTCAACATATTCCTGGATGATGGGGACATTTTCTATCCTCAAACTCTAATTTACTTCTTCTTTTTCATTAATCAACTCCATAAAGAAGGATATAAGAGGTTCTTCTAGACAAAGATCAGGTTGAGATATCTCTTCATTGAAGATAACTATAGGTTTTTCATTCATGAATACTAATATTTCCTTGCTCCTAAAATTGATCTTAGCATTATACTTTGAGAGCCAGTCCATCCCTAGTATAATGTCGAATTCTAGCATGAGAATGACTATTATATTTGTGACAATATTGTTCTCACTAAAGTAAATAATATAGTTTCTAAACACCAATGATTCTTGGTTAATCCCACAAGGGGTCTTGACAGATAACTCTACTTTTAGAAAATCAGGGGTTGATTCTAAATTCTTTGCAAACTTGGAGGAAATAAAGGAATGTGCAGAACTAGAATAAAAAAAAGTACTTGATAGCTTTGAGAGAACAAAAAGAGTACTTACCACCACATTATTTGGTGCTTCAACTTCAATCGTAGTGATTTCAAAAGTACAACCTTATTCCCTTAGCCATTGCTGAGGTTGATGGTGATTCCCCTCCACTGCCATCAGATTTAGACAGTGATTGGAAAAATTCCCAAGTTTTCCACACTTATAGCATAGGACATCAGGTATGGCCTGCACCATCTTCCCCATTTCATTAGTGTTGAGAACTTGTGGCTTCACCTCACTATGACTATTCTGCACAATGTGGCCTTCTCTTTCACACTAGTAGCACTTCCCGCTCCTGAGCAGGCAGTTCCCCAAATACTTATTCGTACATTTATTATACGTGGGACGTTGTACTTGCTTTCCTCCTCTTCCCTGATCAAAGGTCCTCCCTAATCATGGATCCATCGATCTTTTCTTGTCATTTGATTTATGAGACCATTGCGTCTCACCAAACTCTAGTTCGACTTTCATCGTACTTCACACGATCTCCTCAAATCTATCATAATCATTGTTGGCTAGATTCTTCCGCAGACGAGGTCTCAGTCCACTGAAGAACCTATCAACCATAACAATTGGATCCATAACAAAGCTAGAGGTGTAATGTGGAAGTTTTTTGAATTTCATCTCATAGCTTCCCACATATTCATTCTCCTTCTGCTTCAGCTTGAGAAACACCTTCTCCATTCTTGTTCTCATAGATCGAAGGAAATACTTATTGAAGAATATCCCTCTGAACTTTTTCCACTACATATCTTTAGCATCCACTCTTGGTCTTGTGATTTTAATTATTTCCCACCACTGATCAACTTCTTCCTCTAAACGATAAACAACCAAGGTAACCTTCCCTTATTCAGAATAGTGGAGCACAGAAAATATCTTCTCGATAGAGCTGATCCACTATTCAGAAATCAATGGGTCAGTAGATCCAATGAAGGTTGGTGTTCGTTGATGCATAAAGGATTCTATAGAAAGTTGTTCCCTTCGCAGTGAGATCAGTCTCTCAGCTTGATTCAAGTTATTTCCCATAACTTGAGTCAGTTGGTTCATCATTCACATGAATGTTTCTATTCTAGCCTCCATCAAAGGGCCATCAGTGCATGGTCCATTGTGGTCACCATTTGCATAGTTCCTCCTATTTAACACCATTTTATAAAATAATAAAACCTTAGTGAGAAGATCATTTCATTTATGAATCTTTTAACTATAAATGATTTTATGTCTTAAAACATCATGCTTTAAACAATTACATTTCTCTATAAATACTTTATAATGATTCATAAAAAGATTATGATTAACCAAACATATCCCCTGGGAGTGTCGTAACCAATAGTGTAGAAAGGACCATTGTTGTGTACCAAGATACCCCAGGTCAAGCCTGAAAATATTTGTCAGAGTTTTCACTCCTAGGTACATCTGTGCCAGAGTTGCCTCTACCTGCTCGTATCCAGACAAGGATGTATTTTCTTGATCAACCACTTAATCAATACTCACCAAAATACTAGGAAGTATTATTATATTTAAACTTTTATATAGATTAATTCCTCTAAGGATTTCATATCCTAATTTATATAAATAAGTAAACTTTCCTTTGATACCAACTATGGAATCCTGCCTTTTTAACAAAATTTTTCATTACATTTTACAAACAGAGGACCTTTAAAGACTAGTGTCTTGGAAATCAGGAATAAAATACATGAAAACATAAAACAATAATTTAAATCTCCTTGAAAATACTGATGAAAATTAATTCCTATGTACAACTACTACATCTCATAACCTGGAGACATACATCAAAGGAATGGGTGAGAAGAAAACCCAGTAAGGAAATAAAGGGAATTAGTTTACTTGTGAAATCAATAAGAACTTGATGAAAAACATAAAGACATGAGCAATGGAAGTAGATGAATTTCATAATGAAAATAACTTGAACCGTAACATGAATACATGGATACAATAGTTAATTTATACATTTATGAACATATCACCAAGTTTCATTTCCAAGGTGTCATAAAAATTACCAAGGTTATTCACCAAGGTATCATGAAACTTGTCATCTCTAGAGATTAATTTTTTTACAAAATACATTAATGAGATATCAAGTCATACCATTAATATGTATTTATTTTCATGTGAACCACATATATCATAATAAAACATTTCATAAATAACCCATAGAGAGTAAAAGTAATGGGTTTCACTTCAAAATCATGACTTTTTAAAAGTTATTAGAAACAAGATCGATATGTCTTTTATAACCCTTGGAAAAGGAAAGAGGTTTTATTATATATCAATTCAAGAATAAAATAGGTAAATTTTATATCTTGATCAATACATCTAGAAATGAAAAAATATATGGGTATTCAGATAAATAAAACAAGAGAATTTTTTGAGAAAAAAGAGAGGGATGTTTTGAGACAAAATTTCTGCAGCATAACGACTACATAACATGGTTTTAGAAAACAATAAAAAGAGAGAGGAAAATGGTCTCCCATAAACAAATGAATCATTTAAAGTAGATTTACATAATATAAATAAATAATATCATGGTGTGGAATGACACAACACATGAAAAGGAAACTTGAAAGAAAACAGAAAATGTGATTTTTTATGAGAATTCGGCAGCCTAACGACATGACTTAAAAATTCAGAAAATAAATTCATGAGAGGATAAAGGGTATGTAATAATTTGTACATGAAATGGAAAGTAATAAGAATATATAATAACGTACCCCCATATAAGAATATTGAAATGGGAAGACATAACTTAAAGGAAATCATGACTAAAAGAGGAGGGTGGAAGGTTCCCTTACCATGAAGAGTAACTTCGAAAGCACGAAGGTTGGGACCTTGGGGGGATTGAGGTCACCTTGGAATGACTCATTGGGAGTTAAAAATACTATAACTTCATTGAGGAGGATTTTGGAATGAAATGAATGAGGAAATGGCTTGTTATTTATAGCAAAAGTGAGGGAGTATTTAATTAATCTCAAGGGACACATCATAGGTGGTATTTGAAAAACCATGTGCTTGCCCATGGTATTTTCCCATGGTATTGGACACTTGGAACACCTAATAGCATACATTACTATTCACAAGTCTACCAGAATTATTACATCATTATTTCATCATTAATGATGTCATTGAACACCCGAAAATGAAAACTGTATTTTCACTATTCACTGAAAAAACCTTTTATAAAAATATCATAAATTCACCCTAACCTAATATTGATTCTTTGAATTCAAAAATAAACTCCATTTGATGAAAATAACTTTCTAAATATTTTTAATTTAATTTTTAAATAAAATCAATATTTATTGAAAAAAATAACTCTAAAACTATAACTTATTTTGTAATACCATGAAAAGTAATCAAAGTCCCATAAAGTTTTCATATAACTATAATACAATAAAGTAACAATTTATGATTACATTTTATGAAAATAAATTTTCATTTTAAATTATTAAATTTATTGTAAAATTGTAAATAAAATATTTATGACTTACAAAAATAACAAAACTTATACTATGATCGTTTTTTCACTTTTAAGATGTCTAAATTGTATTTATACATTCATGGGTGTAGTTTCTATTTTTTTGGCCAATTTACAATTTATTACTACTCATAAGGGTATGTTAATATTCATACTTTACTATTTACTAAAAATCCGGTTGATCTTATTAGGATCTAAATTTCTTACTGATCAAAACTATTGAAGACCATTTTTTGAAAATCATTTCACATTATTAATTATTTAAAGTTTGCATGAATATTTCAAAATACCCTTTTTCCAAAATTCATCAATAATATTCATCCTATATTTTTTTGGACTTTTGAAAATCAAAAATTTTACCTTAATATGAAATAATAATTTTATTTATAAAAAGGGATTACAAAAAGTATCTAAGGCCTCGTTACATATCCCCTTATAACACCTGGATAAGACCTAAGTGTAAGGTGTGCTATGGTGATAGAATCTTGGGTGGCTCGAGCAACATTTCCCGAGTGGTGATTTTTATCACCATGAACTTATCCCTTAGGCGATTCCATTCAAGCTTCACATGTTGAAGCTCAGCATGGGATTGGTCGAAAGCAAAGCCCAGAGATTCTAACTCCTTCCCAATCTCTGACAGATGGGCTTCATATGACATGAGTATACTGGATGAGGCCATCAAATTTTTTTTCTATATTAATTAACCAAGATCACTTGTATTTATAAACAATAATTTTAATGTTCAGAGTTTGGTTTGCAATGGTCATATTGAACAATGGTCATATAACATTTGAAACCCAACAGTATCACTTCATTAATTGAAGGTTATAATTTTTTGGAGTATAAAATTAAATAACACAGAAATTTCGGAAACAAATATTATTTAAATTTCAGGTTTTTACAGTTAGGTTCATCTTATCAATTTTATTTTTGGGTTATATAAAAAAACCACTACTAAATAAAATCAACACCGCTTCTAAATTATCTAAAATATAACACATATAGAAACTGCCACTAAATGAAACAAAACACCATAAAATTACTAATATGAATGTAATATGTAGTGGGTTTAATAACCACCGCTAAAAGATTAAGTGATGGTTTAAAACCCCACCAGTAGAAGAAATAACCACCGCTAATGCCTATTTTTGTATTGATTAGATGTATGAAAGTTATTTATTTCTTAAAACTCTGGAAGATGTGCATGATTCCAAATAGATTTTATATTATGGTTGATCTTATCATATATATTAAAAA
This sequence comes from Viscum album, assembly GCA_963277665.1. Classification (NCBI taxonomy): domain Eukaryota; kingdom Viridiplantae; phylum Streptophyta; class Magnoliopsida; order Santalales; family Viscaceae; genus Viscum; species Viscum album. The sequence goes on along the minus strand of OY728153.1, from coordinate 246,732,199 downwards.
AAATAACGTTTTTATAGTTATGAGAAGTACTATGGTAATATTTTTAAAATGAACAACAAGTCGGAAAGTAGATTTTTTGGCATCAGTATGGTGTGAGTTCATATGTTTTATGGGGTTACTCACAAAAATTCAAAATTGAGTTATACAATTAATTTGATAATGAAATTGATTTATTTGGTTATGTTGGATTTAAAGTTTGTATGATTTCTACTGGTGGTGAAGTTCTGAAAGTGACAGGAGGAGTATAACTATGATCAAAGGGCATAAAATTGAGAATCTTTACAAGTTGATTTGAGTAGGTGGAGCATATTTGAGGCCGCATAGTACCTTTATAGGTGATATTAACAAATATTTGTTTGAAAATGATTATTTTTAAAAAATGTGAAATTTAATTTAGTTTTTCATGTAATGGTTGATCCAAAACATTAATTTTGTCAAATTTGAGAATTATGACACCTATAATGGGTGTGGTGGATCATTTCAATCTTGGGCCTGACATTGAAGGTCAAGATGGATGATTATGTAGTGATGTATTAAAATTTTAAATCTTGGGGGAGATTTTTGGGAGTGTTTTTTTAATTTAAAATTTTTGAGATATTTTCAGGTTTTGAATTAGTAACACTAGAAGATTTCTGGATATCCATTTTATTTGTAAATTCCACGATATAAGGAAGAAATGTTAAAAAAAGGACTTTTCCATATGATTTCTAAAAAAGGAAACTGTGGGATGACCAAAATTAATTTTAAGAGATGATGATAGGGTTTTAATTTCTCACTAAGGAGCCAAATTACATGAGAGTACAGGAAGGAGGCATCCTGTGTCGAACATGAGGCATTGTACACGTGATTTTTACTTTGTAGCACACTCTGTGGGTGGGAATAATACAGGGAAACCTATGATCATGGTAGATCTGGAAATAGAGAACCAAGATAATATGAGATTTTTATTCCAATTGAAGTGCGTGATTAGTGAGACTTATAAATTTACTTGATAATAAAATTACTAATTCTTGTGTGGAGTATAATTTTTATAAACTACAATAATTCTTTTGGTGTTATTCCATTTATTTCTTCTGCATCGACAATTACTTACCAAACATATGGTATCAAAGGATGTGATCTATTATTTACTTAAAGACTAATTATGGGAGATTCAAATACAAATATTTATGAACATATATAAATTTTTAATGGTAAAAATGATTTCACATTGTGGAAACAATGGTTAACACATATGCTAACTTGTGAAGGGATAGTGATAGAATTGAAGAAAAAATCAAAGAAATTGGATGAGAATAGATTTTATGATTAGAAATATATAGGAGATTTGGTGACGAGCACCATTAAATTGTATTTACAAGACAATACACTTAAAAGGTGATGAATATAATAGATCCTAAAGTAAATCTAGATGAACTTGGAAAGTAGGTATAAATATAAATCATTGAAAAATCATTTATATCTGAAACAATGAATGTATCATCATTGAATTTCATAAAGTGGAGTTTTGGGAAACTATTTGGACAAGTTCACCAAAATTTTGATAGAATTTTCTTCATTGGTGATCAAAACTGATGATAAAGGAAACATGGTTCCCATGGAAATGGAAGAAGAAGACAAGACTTTACTTTGGTTAGGTCCTTTTCCAGATTCATATGTTAATCTTATCACCACACTATTATTATAAAAGGACACTCTAAAATTGGATGATGTAATTTTATCATTTATAATGAATGAGAATAAGAGAAATACTAATGAAGATGGATCATCTTGTAATATGGAATTTTCGTAGTGACTAGTAGATATAACTATGAAGGAAGTTCAATAAAATGAAGGAATGGTTTAGGGACTAGGATGGATCTAATTAAATCAATACTAAGAGGTGGTTTTGTATGTTGGGAGTGTGTAAAAATGGTTACATGAGAAGGAACTGTGATAAATTCAGTGAGTGAATGCTGAAATAAGATTAATAAGTAGAAACAATTGAAAAATCAATTTAGGTGAATGTTGTGACTCAATATGAGAGGTATATAATTGATTTATTTCTTAAAGTAGTGGAAGATGTTGATGATTCCAAATAGATTTTAGATTCTGTTTTATCATATCATATATATTAAAAAAAATCTTTAGAAAGTTATAATAAGTATGATGGTGATATTGTGAAAATGATCAACAAGTCGGAAAGTAGAATTGTCAACATTGGTACGATGTGAGTTCATATGTTTTATGGGGTTATTCACACACTTTTTACTATGAGGTATGTACCTGATTTGATAACGAACTTGATTTATTTGAGTATATTGGATTATAAATATTTTTTATTATTTTTTATGGTGGTGGATTACTCAATTTGATAAGAGGTGTAATGATTGTGATCAAAGGGAAAAAATCTAGGAATCTGTATAAGTTGATTCAAGTAGTAAATGCTTTGGTGAGGCCCCATAGTACCATTATAGGTGATGTTCAGAAAGATATGTATAAAAATGGTTATTTAAAAATAATGTAACATTTTCTTCAATTATTTATGTTATGGTAGATCCACAACATTTTATTCTTTATATTTGAGCATTTTGACACATGTAATGGGTGTGGTGGGTAATGTCAGTTTTAGGAATGACATTGATGGTCAATATGGATGATGACGTAGTGATGTATTCAAAATTTAAATCATGGTAGATATTGTTGGGAGTGTTTTATTAATTTAAAATATGTGAGATATTTTATAGTTTTGACAGAGTCATAGTGAAATATTTGGGGAGATCCGTTTTATTTGGAAATTCCCTAGGATAAGGATGAAGCATTTTTTAAAAGGATTTTTCTATACGACATCTATAAAAGAAAGCCAGGGGATGAAAAAAAAGGAATTGGAAGAGATAGAGAGAGGATTTTTATTTCTTAGCAAGGAACCACATATGGGAGAGTGCATGGAAGAGATAACCCATGTCGACTTGAAGACATTGCACTGGTGATTAGTATTGCGTGGTACACTATGTGGGTGCAAATAATAGAGGGAAACCTTTGATCATGGAAGACATTGAAATAGAGAATTGAGTGAAGCTGAGATTGTTTCACCAAATGAATCATGTTATTTGTGAAACATGTAATTCTATTTGATAATAAAATTACTTATTCTATGGTGGATTAGGCTTTTGTCGAACCCCAATAATTATTTTGGCTGTCTTCCATTTTTTTCTTCTACATCTGCAATTTCTTACCCAATATCATCATCATTGAGAAATTCATTCGAGGATTGGGATGAGGGTAGACCAATCATATAAAAAGTTTATTTACTATTTTCTTTGAAATTTTTTTTTTCTTTAGACTCATTACTAGTCTTTTTAATAAATTCAACCCAGTGCTTGTTCCATTCATGTTTATTTATTTTATTTTAAATTCAAAGGTGGATGGAGTAAATGATAAGTTAGGTTTAGTGGGATATTCTAGAATATGAATTTTATAATATTTTTTTTAAATAAAATGGGAGAAATGTTTGTGTTAGGTGTTTCATTGTCATGACAATCCTTATGGAATGATCATGATCGACTTGACTATTTGATGACTTGTGAAATAGTTAGATAAACCATTTAATATATGAAAATAGAACAAAAAATCTATAAGGAAAAATTAATCTTAACACATTTCATGCAAGAAAGAAATAAAAAAATGAACAAAAAGAAATAATATTATTCATCACTCAATAGTCTTATGTGTACATTGAGAACACCATCCTAAATTCTTTATTAGAAAGAGAACAATATCAATACATAAAAACTCAAAAATAGTAAAGTACTAGAGATAATATCTAATGAAAGAGTCTAGATAAACCGTATAGTGATGATGAAACCCATCATAAGGAGATACTCTCTCATATTCCTAGAAAAATGAACATTACACACTAGAACATAAAAAAATAAATTAAAAGTTGAAAACATAAACTGATAAGAACAAAAATATTAACCACTTATAGTGCCAGATATGTTTACTAACATCTGGATGGTGGCATAAAATATGATCCAAATCCTTCAAAAACTTTACATTTGTACCATACTAATTAGAAGTATTTAAGTATATCCATTTATCTCCCTTGAGTGTTATTCCCCGACCCAAGGCCACTCATTAGTGCTTAGGCCAAGGTCACCACATTTCCTCAAGCATGTCTCCCCATATGTTAGAGGCGACTGGCTAGCGGTGAGAGCCTAATCCATACAATAAGAAGACTGTGTCCTTGAAACAAGGTCATAAAACATGAGAAATATAATAATCATCCACAACACATAATTAGAGTAAGCATAAATAAACAACCATAATGCTTTATCAAAAAGTCTCATGTGAAAGCCTACATGTATTTATACATTAATTTCCCACTACGCCGATCCCAAATACAAAATAAACAAATGACCAAAAATAAAACTTATGAATAATGGTCATACAACAATCCTTGGGTGTCACACTCCCCATCTCTAAATACACTTAAGCTTTATCAGCCTAATCCACTCACTACAAAAAATAGCATTTCATTGAGGTTTTTTCATGACAGTTTTGAAAATTGTAGCTAAATGTTTTCCTGAAAAAATTTAGCAGTGATTTTTTAGTGGCGATTGTTAAAAATATCACTAAATGTTTTTAATGTTTCAAGTTATATATATATATATATATATTTCAAAATGAAATCTAAATTTTTAGCAGAAGTTTTTTTAAAAAATTGCTAGGAAATATTGGTGGTTTTAAAAAACCACTGCTAAATTAAATAATTTTTTTTCTAAAAATATTTTTTTATGATATATGATTTATTATTCACTATCATATGTAGTATATTATTTATAATTTTAATTAAATATTATTTGTTAATTAATAAATATTTATAATTATTAGTTAATAATAACATGAAACTTAAAACAATTTTACAAAAAACTGAAAATAAGACTTCGGTATCAAACAACCATAACTTCTGGTCTAAGAGTCAATTTCAGCTCAAAAAATAGTCAAATAAAAGCTTATCAAATGAGATAAAACCCCATTATATTTAAATAATGTTATAATCAAAGGAATAAAATATATTACAGTTTTAAAAAATTCAGAAATTGAACTCAAACTTCAAACGACCATAACTTTTAATCCAGGTGCCCGTTTGGGCTCTACCACATATCAAATCAAATTCTACGTCGAGATCTATGCTAAAATAGGTATCTAACTAAGGTCAAATAAATCTATCTCGATTTTAAACCCCATAAATATCAAAATTCCTCGAAACTGAGCTTTTTTTTCACCGACTCCGATTTCTTAAAATTTAAACAACTATAACATATGATCAGGGTGTCCATTCAGCCAATACCACATATCGTATCTAATATAATCTAATGAGTTTCAATTTGACTGGTTGTGGAGTCAAAACAGACTCTTAGATCAAAAGTTATGATCATTTTAGGGGTTTTAGTGTTTGCAAAGTTTTATAACAATTTTATGTCTTTTAAGGGTACCCCAATTGTTTTAACATTCTATGGATTTTCATCCTCATTTAGGGGGGTCTTATTTTTTTGGTGGAGACTCAATTTATTCTCAGGGCTTACATTTATATTGATATTAGGGTTATGAAACATTATTATTTTTCACAATGAAGTTTTATTTATAATAAAATATATGCACATTTTCTTATATTTACTTATAATAAATCACTTTTATAAATACATATTTACATTGAAATGTATTTTTAAGCATATAAACTAAATAAAAATACATATTTTTTATTCATTTGATTTAAAATATAAAATTAATGATTTTATATACATTTGTAAATATTTATACATATTTATGTTTATATATTTTTATATCATATTTGTCTAGATATATATAGATATATTTATATTTACTTGTGTTTATATATATATTTATATTAATAAATAATTATATATATCAGTGTTTTTATATATATTTAGGTAACATAAATATGTGCTTATAAATATATATTTATGTAAATTTGGTTATAAGTATATATATTTATAGATATTTATATCCATTTATTATTTTATTATGTTATTATTTTATTATTTATTATTTATTATTTGTTCAATTATTATTTAATATTTATTTATTGTCGAGTTATTATTTATTGATTTATTTTTATTATAAATTATCATTTAAGCAACTATTTAATAAATATTATTTATTCATTTATTTATTATTTATTTATTATTTGTTATCATTTTTTTCATTTATTAATAAATTATTATTTTTTGTTTAATATTTATTTATTTAATATTTAATCATTATTTATTTATTATGTATTTTATATTTATTTAATATTAATTATTTAGTTAATTATTATTTATTTATGAGTTATTGTTTATTTAAAATTTTATTAATATTTAATATTTATTATTTATGTATTAGTTATTTATTGAGTTGTTATTTATTTATTATTATTACTTATTATTTAATATTTTTTATTTACCATTTATTTCCATATAATGTATTTATTTATTTATTTATTATCCATTCATATTTTATTTACTAATTAGTAATTAGTAATTTTTAATTAGTAATCAGTAGTTAGTAACAATTAAAAATTAAAAATTAAAAATTAAAAATTAAAAATTAAAAATTAAAAATTAAAAATTAAAAATTAAAAATTAAAAATTAAAAATTGATTAAAAATTATTAATTATTTCTTAACTATGATTGATTAATCATTATTGATTAATAATTATTGATTAATAATTATTGATTAATAATTATTGAGTTTATATATATTTGTTATGTATTTTTTTCAATTAATATATATAAGTATATTAAATTCTATTTATTCACCACATGAAGAGCCTACTGGAGTAGTAAAGTCTTTTGTAAATATGCAAGAGGTATATGGTTCAAATCATAGCCAACACAGAATTTCGATATATGGCACAAACACATGCATGTGCATGGTAATAAAGAGTAAATAATAAAGAGTAAATAATAAATAGTAAATAAAAAATAAAAAATAAAAAATAAAAAATAAAAAATAAAAAATAAAATGTAAATAAATAATAATAAGTAAATAACTAATTATAATTAAATAACTAATTATAATTAAATAAAAAAATATATAAATATCTTAATAAGTAACTAAATAAGTAAATAAGTAAATAAATAAATAAGTAAGTAAAGAAATGAATAAATAAATAATAAATAAATAATAAATAAGTAAATAAATAAATAAATAAATAAATAAATAATGAAACAAACAAACAAACAAATAAATAAACAAACAAACAAATAATAAAGAAAGAAAGGAAGAAATAATAAACAAATAATAAATAAATAAATAAACAATAAACAATAAATAATAAATAATAAATAAATAATAATAAATAAATAAATAACTAAATAATAAATAAATAAATAATAAGTAATGAATAGTAAATAATAATTAATAAATAATAGATAATAAATAATAAATAATAAATACAAATAATAAATAAATAAATAATAAATAAATAATATTTAAAAAATTATAAATTTTTTAAATTAATAATAATAATTAATTAATTAATTAATAATAAATAATTAAATAAATAATAATTAATAAATTAATAAATTAATAAATTAATAAATTAATAAATTAATAAATTAATAAATTAATAAATTAATAAATTAATAAATTAATAAATTAATAAATTAATAAATTAATAAATTATAAAATTAATAAATTAATAAATTAATGAATTAATAAATTAATAAATTAATGAATTAATAAATTAATAAATTAATAAATTAATAAATTAATAAATTAATAAATTAATAAATTAATAAATTAATAAATTAGTAAATTAATAAATTAATAAATTAGTAAATTAATAAATTAATAAATTAATAAATTAATAAATTAATAAATTAATAAATTAATAAATTAATAAATTAATAAATTAATAAATTAATAAATTCATAAATTAATAATTTGATAAATTAATAAATTAATAAATTAATAAATTAATAAATTAATAAAATAATAAAATAACAAAATAATAAAATAATAAAATAATAAAATAATAAAATAATAAAATAATATATTAATAAATTAATAAAATAATAAAATAATAAAATAAAAAAATAAAAAAAATAAAAAAATAAAAAAATAAAAAAATAGTAAATTAATAAATTAATAAAATAATAAAATAATAAAATAATAAAATAATAAAATAATAATAATTAATAATAATTAATAAATTAATAAATTAATAAATTAATAATAATTATTAAATTAATAAATAAAAATAAGAAAAAATAAAAAATGTCGCTAAATCATTTAGCATCGGTTTAAACTACTGCTAATTGGTTGCCAAGACACGATTTAACAGAGGGTTTTTCAAAACCATTTCAGAATGATTTAGCAACTGTTTAAACTGCCGCTAAATGAAAAATAAACCGCCGCTAAATGCGATTTTTTCCATAGTGACTGCACATCCAGTGATGAACATAAAAATAGATGTAAGGTCTGTGCATGCACCTAGATGCCTATGTAGGGTGTGAGAAATACATCTCGGTATGGTCTCACAGGGATCCTCTAGTATACTCTATCATATACATGTATGAATGAAGGAAACAAAGCATTTCACACAAGAACCTTGGACGTCAGGGGCGAACTAGGCCACCCCGACTCCCTATGCATCAGGTCACTATGTGTTAACTAAACCACCATGCCACCCAATCATATATGCTACAATTCCATATCAGAATCCCCCTCATCATCTCAGCACCTCATGCTATCATACTGATGCCAAACTGGTATCTGAAGACTCATGGTAAGGTGATGTCTGAAAACCTCAACCCAATACACACACACATTGGGCACAATCATACATCCATAAGCCTCAACCCATTCCTTCTCACACAAGGGAGGTTTATAAGTCTTGTCTCGTGTCACAACATGACCCAACGCCCATAGCGCTCCTTGACCCATGTCTACTCAAAGAGTTGTCTAAATCAGGCACTCTAACCTAAGCCACGTTTAGGAAGACCTTGACCCAATACCCTCATTAGGGCATGATTGTCGTACTAACCCATCCCCCTGCAGACTATAGGGGTGATCACATCACACTGATCCATCTCCATAGACACTGGGGTGGTCCAAACACACTATCATATCCCTATAGACTCTAGAAAGGTATAAAAAATACATGAAAATTACACATTTCCATAGTTTTCCACATAACACACTAGCTGATCCTAGGGCACTAGTCACTCAAGACCATGCCTTGAGTCACAACACATCTGACCTCACCCATCAAGTAATCCATTGGGTATTCCAATACCATCTCAGTCTCTACCCAACATTCTCATCCCACACTTGTAACCCAACAATGACTTCATAACCCAAAATCTCTACTAACATAGTCAAAAATGGTCTATTCCATCCCCACCAAGATCCCTCATCACCCATGGTCTTGCTACCCAGGGACTGTACCAAACAAACCTGCTATAAACCCCTTGGCATCCCGATGCTAAGTTCCAAACAACACCCTCAACCCACACCTGGATCCTATCTCACATCTTCTAAGGGAGATCTCTCAACCTATCTCCCAATTGAAACCCCTCTTTACCACACCTCATTCAGTCCTAAAGGACTCATCCCGTACACAGTGCTCACCAAGCCTCATGCCACCCTAAGGAACATGTCATCCATCAAGTGTAAGATGAAAAATTATCTTACCCATCGTTACTAGGACTATGACTCACTCACCCATCCATTTAGACCTTGGAGACCCATACTAGGCTCCCCATGTATCATCTCATGTCCAAATACTACCTAAGGTCTCATTCCATCTTAACTCACACCCTCTCCCCTTGGAAACAAGATCATCGGGTGATCCCAACACACTAAAGTGTTAAAGAGCACTCATCCAAGGCATATGATACCAAACATCATCCCATCCCTTCTATTTGGTAGCTCCCAGTCCCTATCCATTCTACCTGAACCCTTATAACATGAATGAATCATGAAATCACGTATAAACATGCATATTATCTTTTATTAAAGGGGCAACCTACCTTCAAACATAGTTACCAACCAAGCGCTTCTCTGCGCCACCTTGTCCTTGCCTATCCACGACTCTTCCAAGCTCTTAACAATACCGAAGATAATATATCATGTCATAAAATATAAATAATTAATTATAAAAATTTATAATTAATAAGTAAATTTTTAACAAAGAGGAATAACAGCGGAACAACTCACTGAGCACCGTTGTCACACTAAAACCTCATCCAATTTCCCATAGGGTATATACAGTATACCCCCAATTCCATCCAAACCAAAATAAATTTCCTTAGACACTAGGATAACCATTATTTTTATAAAATTTTTCCAAAAATTAAATAAAATTGGGAAAAGACATAACTTAATCGAAACCACATAAAACTATGTGTAGATAACCCATCAGTTTTCCTCTAGTCTTCACACAAGAAAGCCCCTTTGATTTCGGTTAATGCCAACATGATCTAGTGGAGTAAACACTAAACCCAAAAACAATAAGACCAAAATTAGGGTTATCCATAGGAAACCAAATAAAAGGGAATTATAGGTTATATCTTATCCAAAAACACTGCATGAAACCACTAAAAACCACCCCCTCAAGTGGGATCAAATAAAGGGGTAGGATTGGTCGTTAGTCCCTCCCCCACACGCTGCTTGTCAAAAAAGGAGGTGAACCACCTTTTTAAAAAGGATTTGGAAAACATTAAGGGCATGAACTTATGGTTCACACCATGAATTATCAATGTTGGGGGGATTTAACCCCATTCCTGATATTTCACACCCTCAAACCCTGCTTCACGACGCGAATAGCACACAATAACTCCCTACTCTATCATTAACACTCCGAGACTCCTCTGAAACTCACCTAAACCCTTTAAGAAACCACCAAACCTAAAACCACATTAAGAAACATTTATAGATGTTAAAACCCTTATAAACTCATTCTGATCCCCGGTTCTCTGAACTAACCATCCACTAGATTGAAAATTCATATTCCATATAAAAACAATGATTTGAAAATATGTGGGTCATTAAAAAATCCCCTCCATAATTCTTCTCATCCACAAGAAGTCATGGAAAACCTACAAACAGATATCTTTAACTTCACGATCATCAATTAATTGATAATACACTATATCCCATCTCTAAATTCCAACTACACTTCCATTTCCCAAATCCAACCACCTAACACACTACTCGGTTGTAGTTGAGCCACACGTTCACTACCAACCCCAACATCTAAATGATGATCATCATAACCATCTCACCCAAGACACTACGATGTCTTCACCAAATCCATATCAAGGATTATTGTTCTCCCTAACATAAGGATCCTACTATCAAAGGTTGATTATAGATGATAGGGCTCCCCACCATAAGGAATAATTTAATGAAAAAACTTTTATATGTCCACTAACCAACCAAATAAATCCCACATTATTCACCCGACATTGTACCCCTCTCATAGTGTCCAAACACATGAAAAATGCCATTCATAACTCATCTATGTGAATTTTCCATGATCTATTGGTCACATATTCCAATGCATCTTCAAGATAAGCACCTGTATCCAACCCCCCTTTTTCACTCATGATCTCAACACACAGGGTTCCATTCATTTCCCAAGTGATAGCACCAACCATCCATTCATACACAAACATTCTCTTTCCAATATACACCTTAACTATGTTCTTTACAATATTCACCCCTTGCATCATGAGATGAAATTGATTCAACACCTTAATCATTCAATGAAACTGGTTCACGCACTAAACCATTTCACAAACCATAATTCACCACATGAAACATGTCATGAATCATGAATCTCCTCACAAATCACCCTCAGATCACACCAAAACTGTCCTCAGACTAATGAAAATGCACCTACTCTAACTAAAAATAGATATGAATTTTAAATATGGAATTTCCCAAGGAACCAAATATCAATAGTTCTTACCACACTACGGTACCCCAGCTTCACCTAGACTACCCACCAACAGGTATAATTGCGTCTATGAACATTTTTTTTCATGAGGATCATTCACCCATGACAGATATTATGCTCCTTTAAACCCTCAATTCATATGTCCCATACTCCGTCCATTAACGAAAGTAATTACCAGACGTAACCACTCTACTCATACCCTAACATTGACACCAAAAACCAATGTCACATGTCCATAGCCTACCATGAGCATTATTTTTACCATAATAAATGGTGTTATAACCACCATATATATTACCTTACACCACTTATTGAGTGCCAACCCCAATGTGTCCTAACACTGCAAGTTTGTAACTCTTCTCGAACCATGATCGTCTAATGTCACCCTCTAACACCACACCACCCTAATGGTATATCTCAAGGAAAAGATATTGATTCAACCATATCATGGTACCCCATTTTTCTTTCAATTTCACCTCTTACTACTGGGACAGACCAATTTTTGTTGAACGTCAAGCCTTGATGCCTAAAAGCATCTCATCACTACACTACTGCCACAGATCCACTTGGGCTCATCCACAACCTGAACCATTTCCAATAGACCTCACATTTCCTATTCACTGATTCACATCATAACCAACACCCAAAACCTATCATAAAACATCAATAATCTTTCCTAAAAGTTTATAAATTTCTCAGTAACCTTCTTTGGTAGAGTGATCCCATAAGAACCCTCTTTCTTGTTCTTTCTCAATATCCTACCCAGTCTCAAATGAAACAAAATACTGCACACTCATGTAAAACCTGACTAGAACTCACATGAGTGATATCCCATACAACCTAATATCATGTTTCTAACAAACTTACAATGTCCCATAGACATATCAAGATAACTTAATAGCTTATGGAATCTCACTCATGACAAGGCTAACCACATGACCTCCCACCACATGAGCCTCATTCCATAAACACACACATGTACCCATGACCCCACCACGATACCTAAAAGAACATCATAATAACCATAAATCTTGGAATCCCATTATTCCTTCTCTCTCAACCCAACATATATACTAGAAATTCTCCATTAACTTCACATCTGAAATATTAAGGAATTCAAATTCCTTTATCGACAACCCTAGAGGGTTTCTACAGGACAATATGGTATAATTATGCAGAGGTATACCAAAAATATACATAGAAAAACACAATATTGGTTGTTGATGAAAATTTATATAATTGATCTAGTTTTAACAACAAATGAGGGTCCACATCCTCAGTGAAACTTTTTCCCATCCTTAGATGATTTCTGATGAATCACATGCCTATATATAAACCCATCAAGGTTTCATAAATAAGGCATCCAATTCCTAAACCAACCTGCTAATAGCATCTACACATCCCTTGATAATAGGAATATATTTACTCCATCAGATAATGTCATACACCAGGATCCAATTGAACTTCTTTCAAAAGAAAATTCTATGGTTCAACTGAGTAGAATGCCACCAAAAAATTTATACTATAAAACACTATTTAACATGGTATAGAGAATTTAAATAACTAAACACCAATTAGAAAATCCAATCACATACAAGTAGGTATATGGAATATGATTCCAACATGATGAATCATGATACATGTACATATATTCATACTAATGGGACAAGATAAAAAACCATTAATCAAATATCTAATAAACATGTCATATTCAATAAAAACCTCACCTATAACAGCAAAAAACAAGAATAACAATACCATACCCCTGGAAACTAGGAAATACAATTGGAAAGGTGTTAATGAATCACTAGTTTTAGGTCCATCACAAGCTTTGAAAAATTCTCGAACACCTATATACCATTTTCAAAAATCATAATAAAATATAATTCTATGATACCAATTTATAATTCCCCATCCCAGGGACACTCAGTAGTGCTCAGGCTTGGAGAATGTAACTTCAATATCTCCTCACCATATGCTAGAGGCTATTAACTAATGGTAATGGCCCAATCCATACAATCAATTTTCCATGACCTCAAATCATATATATAAAATAGTGAAAAATAACCAAACGTCTACAAAAAATAATCATAGTGTGTATAAATAAACAATCACAATGATATTTCAAAATATATCATACTGAATCCTAGAAGTATCCATACAATGATCTACCACTAGGGTGATAACAAATACTAAATAATCAAAAAAAAATTAATCATTCTACTTACATCCGCATTTCTAAAACACCCCATATCCAAATACCCTCAAGCTACATATGCCTTATTTAATACATGTCTTTCACTAAATCTAAAAGAATAAATAAGATCTACATGCACACCAGGGTGCCGATGAAGGGTGTGAGAAATGAATCATTGTAAGTTTTCACTAAATGTCCCTCATATAGTCAATTTAATACATTAATTCATTATGAAGAATAATCATGCCACATAAGCACCTTAGACATAGGGTACTAACCAGGACACCCCAAACCCCTATGTATCAGGTTAGCGTGTTATAACTAGGACACCACAAAAACTGATCATACCTGCTTCTCCACCATTATAGAATACACCTCATCATATTGCACCATCATATCAATTCCCATCCCATACCTGAATATTCTAGGTAGGGTGGTGTCCAAAACCTTGAGCCAAAATATACAGATACTAGTAATTGTTTTATATACATATGGATCGACCAATCCATTCTCAATCCCGGGAGATTAATCTATCTAATATCATGTCAAACCATAATGTAACCCCAAAGTAGATCCTTGATCTACCCTACTCATGGAATAGACCAAATCATGAACACTAACCTGAGTCATGTGTGGAAAGGTCCTCGACCCAATACCCTAATAAGGGAACCATCATTTCATTGACCCATCCCTTTAAAATCTAGGGAGGTCCAATAGGTATATGAAAATCACATAGGGCCACAAACCTCTAAAAAACTCACCAACTGATACAATGTTTCTATTTGATCGAGACCTAGCCCCTCATCATAAAAAATCTTACCTCTCCATCACGGTGCCCTTGGATATTCCACACCCATCATAGTTTATACTCATTGATACCATCCAAAACATGTCAACAAATAGTGAAATCATAGATCAATGGATACTAAACCCCAAACTAATGGCCCTGCTTATTCTCAACAAGATCCCTCACAAATTCTTATCTCACTACCCATAGTTTATCCCAATCCAACATGCTTATACCCCTTGGCATCCTGATTCTATAGTGAAAAAACACCCTCTATATGAACATGGGTCCCAAATTAAATCTCCTAAGGCATATCTCTCAACTTATAGCTTGGAGGGAACCCATCCTCATTACACCATATCTATTCCTAAAGGACTCTCCTAGCTCACTACACTCATCAAGCCTCGGGCCACCCACAAGAGTGTTTTATCCATCAACAGTGAGATGAATGGTTATCTTACCCATAACTACTAGGCCTAAGATTCACTCTCTCATCCAAATCTTTATTGGAGTGTTGGTTCCGGTAAATATGGAATGAGGGTAGTGAATTTAATTATAAACTTTTAGAAATTAAAACTTTGAATAGATACGATGAAATATATTAAATATATAACAAAAACATTATTAGAGTTTATTGAAATATAAATATAAAATTATAAGGAAAAGAACATAAAATTTATAATGGTGTTTGGAAAATAATTCCCAAATGGATCCCTACATCTCCTCCCCGTGAGAATCTTGAGAGTGTTTTGTTTAAGATTTTATTTTTAGTGGTTTTATTATGAAACCCAAACCCTTTTTTGTAGTTGTAGTAAGAAACTAATTTACAGGAGAAATACCCTTGGTTTTTAGTGGATGTACTGAGAAACTAAAATACATGTCTATCCTTTAAGTGGTTGTGTATAGAAACCAAAATCCCTATTACTTTAAAGGTATTAAGAAAATATACCCCTCATGCTCAATGGTAGTGACCACCTAAGGAAAAAAGAAGATACTTCCAATGTGTATGACCTTGGAAGAAAAATTATGATCCTCTTAGTATGATACTATAATATAAGAATATAAGAGAGTGATACAAGAGCTAAGAGAGCTAGATAAAGAATCAAAATGTCACAAAAAAGATCAAAAAATATCATCAAGTTGATCGGTACTATATAAGGACACTTGGGGGTGTATTTATTGCCTCTAATATCTTTAATATCATTCAGGAACCTACTAGTGGATTATAGACATGTTGGGTGTCAAATTAAGGAAAGTGGGGTCCTATCGAAAGACAATTATTTTTGTATGTCTGGATGCCATCAGATAGCTGATGGGTGTCCCTATCCATATGATGGAACATGGATAGAAACATGGTTCTATCCAAACCCCACTGACATTCCAAATAGGTCCAATAGGTAGTCACTAGAACCTCCTAGTGGATGACTTTAAGAACATCCTATATGCTCCTCTTGATCTCTCTGTTTGGTCGAATATCTTCAAATAAAAATTTATAAAATGTAAAATCTGAAAATCATCATAATAAAATGCCAGAAACAAAAATGTGTGTGTTTTGGGTCATTAAATCCACTTATGAGAGTAAGATGTACGACATTATCCCCCCTTTGATGATAAAAAAAATCAATTAATAATTAAGTATATGAATGATATATTCTTCCTGAATATAACTAAAAAAAATCAACATTTCATAATGAAATTCCTCCAATAATTTTTTTTTTCAAAATTTTAAGAAAATTTATTTATTTTAAAAAACATTGAAATGATTTTTAAATTTGGAAACTTTCTCCCCATTTTTCATTCAAAAAATAAAAATAAAAATAAATATACTTTTTAATGTCCCTTCCATGATCTTCTCCCTCTTTTTGATTATCAAAAATCGAAAAAGAACTTCTAAAACATCTTTGAAAATTATTTTTCATGGTAAAATAAATTAAAATACTTTGATTTCAAAACAATATAAATCATACCTTTAATATCATCAAATTCCCCTCCCACATTAATGTTATAAACAAGATCATGGAAAGGGTTATATAAATACGGGTAAATGTATTCATAAAAATATACTTGAGAAATAAAATAGTTTTTGAGTTTTATTAATACCCTCATCGATGTCCTTTTGAGAGAGAAAAAACCATTATTTATTTAAAAATAGAAAAATGATATTTCCATGAAAGCATATTTTGAAAATTCCAAAAATTGAATATTTTAATATGTAAAAATAATCTTTTTAGAACCAAAAACTACCTAACACAATTTATTGGTATTATAAAAAGATATTTTAACTTCAAAATGATCAATTTTTGTTTTAAAATAAGTCACTCTCTTGTATTATTTCATATTTTACAAGGGATGGATCCCCCTAAAATGATACATAATTTTTAAAGTTTAAGGGGCCACCAAAATCATGTAAATTAAGAGTTAAACAAACAAAAAACATAAACACACTTGATAGAGTGAAATAAATAAATAAATAAATTCATGATTTTAATAAAGTAAAATATATTATTACTATTTAAAAAAAGCACATAATTCAATAAATCTCAAGATGATAAGTAAATAACAATACTTATATTTTCCAAAAGTGAAATAAATAAATAACATGAGAGACAATAATAACTCCCCATTAATAAATCAAAATGATCAAATTTAAGGGTTTTTGTGAATATATCTTCTAATTAATTATTATGTAAACTAAATATTTCATGATATAACATTTTTGGGAATGATCTGTTAAAAAATAGTGCCCAAGGAATATTTGCATTGTTAGAGAGTGTTGAATTGGATTTTTAGCAAGTGAAATATCACTGGTGTTTTCAAACATAATTGTAACAAGATCATAATTTAATACATAATCATGTAAATCATGTTTAATATAAATGATTTGGGTGAAAAAATTCCAAACAAAAATATATCCTAAATTGAACGTAGAAATAGAAACCAAATTTTTATTCTTATTATGACCGAAGACAATGTTTTTTCCAAGTATATGGCATGTCTCATTTATAATTATCCAATGTTGTTTTCATCCTCTAAAATCCAAATCAGAAAAATGTATAAGTTCAAAAGATGTTTCTTTTAGGTAAAACAAACTAATATTCTCGGTTCCTTTCTGATATTTAAAAATTATTTTGTGTTATTTTTAATGATATTCCATTGTATTATATTGAAAATGAACACAAAGTAATAAACTAAACATGATGTCTGGCCGGGTCACAGAAAGATAGAGAAGAATCCTAATCATACCGCTATAAAACTTATTATCCACCAGATTACCGACTTCATCCAAAGTAATCTTACAAGAAGTACTCATTAGATTACTAATGTAATTAACATGATCTATTCCAAAACAATTTAAAATGTCATTCATGTATTTTATTTGGATTATAAAAGTGCCATCAATTTGTTTTTGTAAATTTTAAAACCAAGGTAAAATTTGAGTTCCCTCATAAAAACCATTTCAAGCTAGTTATTCATTAAATCATAAAAATCACTAAAAATAAATTGTTTTGTTGGACCAAAAATAACACCATAAACATAAACTTAAAAAATCAATATATCACTTTAAATATGACTAAAAAATGTGGAATAGACTTTAAATTTTTTAAAATCATTTTCTAAAAGAATTTTAGATAACATTTCATACTAAGATCAAAGGAATTATTTCTATCCAAAAATTTATTTTGTAAAATTTAATATATGATCTATAAATGTTGAATTTAAAAAACTACATGGTTATTCAAATATTTTTTTTGGAAATAAAATCATTTAAAAATTCACTCTTAACATCCATTTGAAAAATGATAAAATTTTAATGAGATATGAATATTAATAAGATACTTATGGATTCTACCATAGTGATCGGGGAAAGCGTCTCACGATAATCAATGTCTTACTCTTGGTTAAAACCTTTAGCTTTAAGTTGGAAATTATTAAGGGTGATATTACCTTACTCATCATATTTATTTATAAATATCCATTTAGCTCTAATAACGGGATGATCATTAGGCCTTTCGACAAGAGTCCAAAAATTGTTCATAGTAAATGGATTTAATTTATATTGTATGAAAAATAATTTAGTTTTAATCATTAATGGTATCATCAAGATTTTGGGGTTTTAGGTGTGGAAAAAATACCAATAACTACTTTATTTATTATGAGACTCCTAGTACAATTACCTTTAAAAAAAATAAATGATAAAATTTTCAAGAGGATGATCTTTAGATTTAACCCATGCCTTGGGTAAAGTGATAGGATCATTTTGAACATTAATTTCATCAGGAGGTTGGGGTTCATTTAAGGTAAAATTATACAAGTCCACTTTAACACCATCAATTTAAGGATGAGGATTGGGAAAATCCTCATCAAATTTGATATGAATTGGATCTTTACCAGTCTTGGTCCTTTTATTAATAACCCTGTATAATTTACTTATTTTGTAATACCAAAAAAATATACCTTCATCTTATTTGGGTTAAAATTTACCAATGTCATCTGTTTTTTTATGAATAAAATAATCACAACCAAACACCTTAAAATAAGAAACCTTAGTTAATTTACATTTAGAAAGATCATAAGGGGTGTTTTTAAGAATGGGTGTTACAAGTACATGGTTAATGGTATAACATGTTTTATTGACTACTCCATAGTATAATATTGTGAGCACATAAATTCATTAATTATATTTTTGATTAATTTCATGAAAAGTATGGTTATGTCTTTCAACGAACTCATTTTTATGTGAATTTCTAAGAGTTTAAAAAGAACCATGATAACCCTATGAAACTATAAACTCATAAAAATAATTATTTTCAAACTCTATCCATGATCAATCTAAAGGGAAATAACCTTTTAGACTTTTTCATTTTCAACCATCTTAGTATATTATTTAATACTTTACAAGCCTCACTTTTATATAACAAGAAATAAACCCAAGGAATTTTTTTAAAATCATCCACAATTAAAAAATTGTATGATTTACCTACTATATTAGAAACATGGGTTAGTCAAAAAAGATATAAGTGTATAACTTCAAGGGTATTTTAGGTTTAAAATTACTTTTCAGATTTAAAACAGGACTTGTGCTTCTTTTCATGGTTACAAGGATTACACACAAAATCATTTTGAAAATTAAATTTCCTTAAATATTATACTATGTGTTTCCAGTTGAGTTTCACAATTGAGTGTGTGGTAGAATGACCAAGGATAATATGACATAGCCATGAATCAAAATATCATCTAATAAAAAATTTACCATTTTATCTTGCAAGGTATTTGAAATAAAAAACAAAATTTTTTTTAAATCTAGAAATGAAAAATAAAAGCTTTCTATGGGAATCAAAAACATTAGAAACCTCATTTTCAATTTAAACTTTAGTAACAATATCACATAATTTACTAATTATAAGAAAATAATTCTTAAAACCTTTAACATATGTGAATATTTAATAAGACAATAATTTTGAAAAGATAAAGGTACTTATACCGATGATATTACTCATTGAGTTTTTAGTGAAAGTGACATTCCATCCATTAAAAAAATCAATTTGGTTTAATTATGATTAGTAACCACACATAGTCCTTGATAACCTACTATACATGTACTATGTATCTCTTTAGGAATATCTCTTGAGATATTATATCTATGAAATAATTTAAGAGACTAATGATTTTGGTACCCAAAATTTGGATCCCTAAATTTTATCCAAAAGTGATTGTGGAACCCATAATTTCTTTGAAAAGGGTTTTATAGAATAAATATTTCAATATTAATTAATGTATTGTGTCCTTATAAAAAGATAATTTTTCCAATTGTACACTAAAATAAAATTCTTTTCCTTTCTAAAATAATTACAAGAATTTGTATTGAGATCTACCTTTAACAAAAGTGATATTTTTTGGAATTTCCAGATGTGGTTTCTTGATTAGAGTAAACAAGACCATATGTACCTTTATTATTATATTGGGAACCCAAAATATAATTCAAATTATTCTAACCTTGAGTTAACTTCAAAAGGGAATTTTTGATCTCTTTGATTAATTTTATAATTTTTCCTTGTTGGGTTGATCCTTTAGAAAACATTTCTCCATAAATTTTATATAAATAAATTATCAAACATTAATTTTCATCCAATAATAAATAAAATATTATATTTTTATATTATTCATTTTTTGATTGATAATATTTGGAAATTTATATTTCCATCTTTAGTTCCTCATTTTATTTAAAAAGTTGATTTTTTTCATTAAAAACAAGATTGTATTTATTTTTAAACTCTTTGAACTTTGTTGTAAGCTCACAATTCCCTTATTATAATTAATTTCTTATATATATTAGATCTTCATAATTTAAATGTATGGAATAGAAAAAATAACTAGAATAATTTATATCTTGACTCACCTTAATTTTCTCTATGATACACTTGTCACTTCATTCACTTGAGGCCGATGAGGTCAGGGAGTCATCGCTTTCTCTACATGTAGACACCTTGAAAGACTTATTTCATTCCTTATTATCCTTTGTATTATATTTGATATTTGTAAAACTCCAGCTTTATAATACCCCTTTTTTCACTCATATAATCTTACCTATGGTTTATTTTATTTATTCCCCTTTATATGTAGTGGTAATCCTTTATCTTCTTGAAGAACCTTTTAATCTTATTGTAAAGATGAGAAATATCCTCTACACATTTGAAAGATTCATCGTTACTATCTTTTAAGGAAATGATTTTATTTTACATGACCTCTTTGGATTATTTATCGAGTTTTATCTTCATTGTAATCTAATAGGTCACGAGTGACCCTATTATATATTAAACCAACATATTTTTGATGTCATTTACTTCTTACACTGTCATCAATTTGGGTACCTAATAACTCATCAACACCTAAGATATATTATCACAAGTATCTATATTGAAATCAAATCCCCTAAATATTTTATTCCATTAAATATTTCAATGAAAAAAGTGGAAATTTTAGTTTTAGACTCATTAGGATTCATACTATACCTTTAAATATCATTATAATATATATCCAGCCTAGTATCCTTTACTTTATTGGGACATTCATTCAAAATTTCTAATAATTTTCGAAATTTCATGAGAATTTTTACACTTAGAAATTATACTAAATTAATTATTATGTAACATAATGTAGATTATTCATATATTTTCCATGAATCTCAACAACATCTATATCATCAGGGGTCCATTTTTTTATTTTTCATGGGTGGGGGTATAACCATGCATAACTATTCTACAAACTAAATATACTATAATTATAATAAAAGTAGAGATTATTATTTTCCATTAACCATAGAATAATCCATCAAATTACGGATCTATAACCATAGAATTTCCATCTAAATAACCTTGGTCATTTTAGGTAGAGTCCATCATTATATGATTGATCCTTCAAACCTGTTAAATTTTTGAAATCATGGTTTCCTTTGATACCAATTATTATCCCAAGTAAAGAAGAAAAGAGGCAGGGTAAATTTACTTTTAAAAACATTTAATAAATTAAAAAATAGAATATATGTGATTATACAATTAAATATATAGATAAAAATTATAATATTTAAGGAAATATAGAATAAAAAATTAAAATGAAACACATAAGAAATTGAAAAATGAGTTAAAAAATAATCCACAAATGGATCACTATGTCTTATCCCCTCAATATCCTCGATATTGTTTGGTTTAAACCATGTTTTTAATGGTTTTATAAATAAAAAAAACTTTATTTTCATAAGTTTTAGAAATTAACCCACATACAAAGACCCTTGGGTTTTTGTTGTTGTATTAGGAAACCTAAATACATGGTTAGCCTTTTAGTGGATGTGGCTATAAACCTAAATCCCCAATACATTCAAGGTAGTGAAAACCTATCCCCATAATCAATGGTAGGGATCACCCATGAAAATAAAAAAGTAGATAATTTCTATATTCAATATCGTTGAATAACACTCAAGATCCTCCCATAAATATACAATAAGAGTAGAATGGGATAGAGTGAGACAAGAGTGAAAAAATATTTTGAATGAAGGAAAACAACACAAAAAATATCTAAAATGATATTCTGGATGACTGGTACCATCTAAGGAACATTGGGGGAGTATTTATATCCTCTAATTTATTTAAGACTATTATAGAACCTTAGAGGGTATTAGAGAGCCATTGGAAGTCAAATTAAGGAACATGGACCCCTCTATAACAACCATTTTTTTATTGTCTAGATGCACTGACCATCTGGTGGTATTCAATGGGGTAGCTTCTGAAAGATAATTTTAGAGAACTTCAAAATTTTCCTCCATTCTCTTATTGATCCCTTAATTTTTTCTGGTACCATCATAGAAAAATGTTTAAAATGTAAATACTAAAATTTATCAAAGTAAAATGTTAGAAATAAAATTTTTTGCGTTTATGATCAGTAAAACCACCCTATAGAGAGTGAGGTATACAAAAAATAGAACCAACACAGGAAACCTAAATCTCATTTAAAATTAAGATACCACCTAATGTCTCACAAAATAGTCATCACCACCCTCTCCCCTTGATAATATAGTATATGAGTGATCAAAACTCACCAAATTGCTAAACAAAACACATCCTAAGAATAGGTGACCAAACATCGTTTTATCTATTCTCCTTATCCACTCCTGATCCCTATTTATTCTTCCTAAATCCATGAAAAAAGAATATAGTAATAAATCATTAATATAAATTCATATGATATTGTATTAAATGGAACACTGACCCTTAATAGTACTACCACCTCAGCATTGCTCCATGCTACCTCAGACAAGCAATTCAATGCCTTATCCAAGATTGTACTGCCACTCAACATCTTGTATCATGTAATAAGGCATAAATAAATTATTATAATAATTTATAATTAATTATTCAATTTTTAAAAAATAGGAACAATAGTTTAACAACTCCCTCAGTACCATCATCACAACAAAACCTCATCCAACCACCCACATATGGTCCACATCGTGCGTCCAATTCCATCCCGATAGAAATCCCAATCATGTGATACCATCTTAAACTCTAATTTCATTTAATTTTATAAAGAAACCTAAATAAAATAGATCATCTACTTCGAGTAACTGAAACCATTTCCAATATCATGCAAACATGCTTCCATGTATTCTTCTAGTCCCTACACATGAAATCCACTTTGATTTCAACTGATTGAACCATGCTATAGTTGAATAGATATAAAAACTTATCTAAAATATATCCTAAATTAGGCCTAGATACTAGATAGAAAAAAGGTAAGAAGAGGGTTGATCTTACCCAAAAACACTGTAGGAAACATAAAAAAACCACCCCCTCTAATGGGATTGAAGGAAGGGAAGAGCCATCTGTCAACCCATATTGTGTGTATTGCTCATCAAACCCCCTCTAGGTGGATTGAAGGAAGGCGGTAAAACCCAATTTTTAAAAAGTAATTAGACACCATTCATGGTGTGAACCCACAATGTGAACCCATGTTTAATGATCTAAATCATCAAGGCAAGGGGCTCAACCCCATGTCCAGATATTCATGTTGTGAATCATTGCTTTATGTTGTGAACAACCTCCAATGACTCCCAAATATAGTCCAAAAACTCCATTCGTTATCCAATGGTCAAAAAAACCTTTGCGGTTTCCACTAATCCTCAAAACACATATTATAACACCATTTATAAGCACTCAAATCCTTATAAAATTATTATGATCCCTGTTTATCTAAAAGAATCATCAACCAGATGAAAAAAATAAAAAATCCATCTCAAAAAAATAACCTAAATTGTTTTTGGGTCATTACATAAGGGATCAATATAGAAAAAAATAGTATAAAGGGGCCATTTTACTTTAGAATACCATAAGAAATTATTGTACAGAGATCTCCACAAAGTGATATTAATAAATCTATAATATGAATAAAAAACCAAGGGTATTCTTGCTCTTAGAACGGATGAATATAAATGATAGAATAAAAACCCTTGAGAGGCAGAGATAACAACATATTATGTGGGGATTAAGCATAATAGGAGAGATCATGATATTTTAACCATGTTCACTATGTGGATGAAACAAACCATTCACATAATTAATCATGTAATAGATATATATGAATGAAACAACATACCATTGGATATAAAGTTGCGATGTGGATAAAGAAGCACATGATAATCAGATGAAAAAGAAGAAAAGAAACACAATACATGAACCTAAGATCCCTTAGATCAAAAAAATATCAATGAACCTCAATACACCATGTAAAATAATTTATATCTAGCTACAAGTAAGGTAATAAATTAATATAAAATTTAAAAATTATTGAAATAGATAAATATTAAATAAAAAAACCTACCACTATAATGACCCAAACCATAGTATCCCAAAATTTGTGGTTAATTTATTATATTGGAACTAGAAACACATGATCATATCCCAAAATACTAAGTATTTTAGTACTCCTCGTAAAATAGATACATACTTGAATATCACATTACATTTGAAAACATAAAATAGAACATAGTATTTTCCTTTAAAACATCATTACTCTATCTAGTATATCCTTTCATATCATTCATCATACACTTCCTAGAATCATGGTGAAGGTAAACATAAGATAGGCGTGAGATCATATGCACTAAAATGGAATGAATATAATAGAATCTATCATATAATAAATCAACCATGGATAATATATAAGGAATAAATGATTATCAAATAATTCCATAAAAATAATTACATAATCTTGAAAATTTTCTATTTATATAATAACTATTTAAATAATCACATAGAAATTAATAAATGATTTCATAATAATTTAATTCATAATTATAGACATCTTATACTCATCACCGGTGCCTTATGATAAGACATCATACATAAATGGGTAAGGCCTCAAAAAAATACCAAAATTGTATTGTCTCATGAGACATACTAATTAATTAAGGGTATATATAATTTTGGTCCCTAAATGTCACTTAATAATCCCATTTCATTCATTACATTAATAAATAATACAATTTAATCAAAATTCCTTATAAATAAAAAACTGTTCATATTGGAAGAATTAACATATGAAATATCATTACTTTTCCCAGTCAAACAGATCATAAAACATCAAAAGATAAATTGAAAATTGTATCATTAGAATATATCCTTATTAAAGCGTAATATTTAACAAAGTATGTTGAAAAATATGAAAATATTTTAAAAAGATCACTGGAAAATTTCTTACGGAGGATACACTTTTTTATTTTGAAATATCATATTCAAAATCTAAAAATTTCTAAAATATTAGTGAAAAAATTTTATTGGGAAAGAACTACGGAATATTTAATGAAGGATTAAAAACAATTAGTGGTCATGATGGTGTGAATTCTGTTCATTCCAAGCATGTTAAAGAAAACATTCCTTTTACATTTTCAGTAAAAAGTCAAAATTACATTGTTTAGGAAAATAAAAGAACATTCTTTTTTAATTTTTTTGTAAAAATTAAAACAAGGGTAAAAATTAATTTTAAAAATCATAGGATAATATTAAAACAATCTTGTAAACATTTTTAGAAAACATGGATATGGAGGAAAAATAATTTTTGAACCGAAGAACAAAATAAAGTTGGTTTTTCATAAAAATATTATGTTGATATATTGAGTTCATAAAGTTTGGAAAATAAAAATAAAACTAGAAATTTATTGAAATAAATAGATTAGAATAAAATTGATTTATTTTAATATATAAATATTAAATAATTTCCCCAGTAGAGACTTAAACACAATCAATCATGAATAATGATGAGATTTTGAAATAAACTCTTACCCGAGGTACGAATTGCTTCATAAGTTATTTTATCCTTATGTATAATAAATTTAAATTTATTATTATTCTATAAAAGAAACATATACTTGTAATATAATATATGATCCACTTATAAAATATCAATAACTTTTTATTAATTATTATTTATTATAATCATCATTTCTAAGTGTTAACTGTCTTGTTTTTCATGTAAATGTTGGTTTAATAGTTTCAGTTATTTTAAATTTATCATGGTTAAATAATTTTTAAAATTATATTAATGATATAAATATCATATATATAAATTTATAATCATCCATTAATGGTAGAGATAGAAAAATTAATTACACCATTCATGGAGATGGTAGACCGTACGTACGCATGGACACTATTTTCACTTTTCATCGGATGAAATTGAAGAAATATAAATAAAAAGTAAACAATATAGACTCATTATTATATCATATATATAATATATATTCATAAAATCTGTCTTTATTATCATCCATGTAAAGTGGAAATGAAAAATGAAACACATCACTTCGTGGAGGTGGTAGTCCACACATACACATGAGAAATGTAATTATTTTTCAAAATATTTAAAGGTAAAAATGAATATATGATATTATAGTCACATAGGAATTATTATATCATAAATATAATATATAAAAATTAAACCCATCATAAAAACTATCAAGGAATTATGGTGATAGAAATTGAATTGTGTCGCTACGTGGAGGCGGTAGTCCACGCGTACACACAATGGATAATTTCTCTTCCCATTTGATGGAAAAAAGGAGAATAATGGTTGTTAAATAATCATAATAAAATTTTACTATATTTTTTATACGGAATTTATTATTTTATGATAAGTACCATAGATTTATAGGAGGTATAATTATAAATAAATTTATTGAGTTTGGGTTGGAGATTACATTTTCTATGATATACCTCTTTTAGATCTCCTATTAAGGAATCATGGAATGGTAATTTAAAAATAAATGAACCCATAAATAGTGGATATGGTTAAGAAGATAAATATTTTGGTTTTTTATATATATGGATCAAATTAGTGCAAATAAGAGAGAAGAGGGGTGCCATTTTATAAGTGGGGTGGTGACATACTTAGGATTTCTTAGAAGATAAATATATAATAATGTCATACTCAATAAAAATACTTCCAAATGGATAAAATATAAGATTTTCAATAGTATTAGGTAAAAATATTACCATAATATAGTATTTATATAAGTATAATGGAAAATATTACCTATATCTTTTTGTTTTACCCTCGGTAAACCCGATTTAACCTTAACTGTCATAGTTTTTTTTATTGTTTTTACTTTTCATTATGACCATAAATTATGTTGAAATTTTTACCTAATAAAATAGTTATTATTTTAAATAAAAAATACATTTTATCAAATTAAATTCACATAATTTATATAATTAAATTCAAATATAAACCCATAAAATGTGATGGAATGTGGTTTTCCATAAACATGTTTTCTTAGGTAATAAAAGTTTTATTCCAAAATAATATATAAAATTGATTGAAAAGTCATTAATTTGATTATTAACAATATAAAGGAATTAATTTTAATTTTAAACCATATAAAAAAACTGGAACATTATAAATTCTTGAAATGAAAATAGAGTTTTTAATAAAAAATAGTATTTTCACTATTCATTAAAAAATTCAAACTATTTAAAAAATTAAAAAAAATCACTCTAAGATAATTTTTATGTTATTATTTCAAAAAATAATTTTTATTTTATAAAATGATGTTTCTAAAAGTGATATAAATGAATTAAATTATTTTTTCACAAAAGAAATATTTTTTTAGGAAAAATGTATTTTTGAAACATATAATGACTTTAATAAAAATTGATTACTTATTTATCAAAATATTTTGTTTGTCTAAAAAATTTATATATTTTTTGAAATTTTGTTATTTATATTCATACCTAAAATTTAGCAGCTATGTTATAATAGTCAATTTAAATAATAATTCTTTTATATTGTAATATAGTTCGCTTAATGATAGATATTATGTGTTAAGAAAGCCATCAAAAAATTAAAATTTATATAACGAGAAATGTATTATAAAATATTAAGGTGTTATATTCAACCTCCATTATATTAATTTCACCCTCAAAATTTGATCACTCTAATACAAACAACTGAGGATACTTTTACTACATCACATTATTGGCTTCTAAGGTATCATCCTTAAATTTATCGTTTCACAAAAAAACATTAACTAGGTGAGTGGACTTTTTTCATAGAACTTTTTATAAATGATCAAAAATATACACAGATTATTACTACTAATAGATATTTGAATGCAGTGATACAATCTCTAAGTTTAGTACATGTGAAGGATCATATATGCACTTTATCGGGGGAGATACATAGACCACATTGTAAACATAAGATAGATTTAGTGGAAGTTCCAATCGATAATCTACAATTCTGATATGATCATGAAATTTTAAGAGAATGATATATGCAGGTCTTAACATTACCTTCTTCTCAAATCTTGTAACCATCTTCTAGGGAGATATTTTTTGGAATACCCTTTCAGGAGGTTCAAAGTCTAGATCTTGCTGATGATTTTCAGCATAAATTTTTTATCATATTTGAGTTGAACTTATGTGTTTCTGAATGGATCAAAACTTATCTTCCATTTCATTATATATATCAATTCATAATATATTTCTTTTTATAATTTCATCTAAAATTTTGTAGTTTTACACTTCCTTCTATAAAGGGATTCATAAGGATCCATTGGTATACTTGAGTCAAATCTATTGTTTTACAAAACTTACACCGATGGAAGGTGTTGATCCAAACCAACTTTTAAATAAATATATAAAGATCTCAACATGAATTCTAGAGTTTCAATTTTCCTCTTAGACTAACCATCTATATGAGGATGGTAAGTAGCGATGAAACTCAAATCTATATCCAGATCCAAAAAATACTTCTACATAACTTTAAGGTAAACCATAGATCCAGATTAGATATAATTGATAGTAGAACACCCTTAAATATTACCAATTTATTAATGTAAAATCCAGTACATGGATCAAGAGATAAATATTATACCATTTAAATAAAACTCACTGATTTCATAATTTGATCGACTACAACCCATATAACATTTTTACCTTTAGATGTTTTGGGGAGTCCGATAGTAAAATCCACAATGACTTTTTCCCATTTCCATTCTGGCATGGGTAATAGTTGTAACATACAATTAGTATTCTATCTTTCAAACATAACTTTCTAACATGATATACATTAGGATACATACTCCTCAATATCTATTTTTATTTAAACCACCAAAACACTATTTCAGATCTCTATACATCTTTGTACATCCATAATTTATAATGAATTATGAACTATGAGATTCATCAAATAGATTATTCTTAAACTCTAGTATTGAAATTATAAATAATGGGTTCCTAAACCATATCATTCCTATATAGTCATGGTTGAAATATAGACCATTCTCCACATTATTCTGTAACTCTTCATCTTCTTTACGCACCTTCTTAATGCTCTCATGGATGGATGGTTGAACAATCATCTTAAAAAGATAAGATATTTTCCCTTTCATCATGATTTCATGATCTATCTTATGAAAATACATAAATATTAGATCTCTTTCAATACTAATCATTGAAAAGCAAGCATTTTCTTTCTGACTCAGAGAATCAACCACATTGTTTGAATTCCTAGGGTGGTAATGTATTGACCATTTATATCATTAATCAAATCAAAATATCTTCTGTCACATATAGTCAACTATATTTGTTTAATTATATACTTTACAATTTTATGATCAAAATATATATCAAAACCTTCACTTTAATAATGGTTCATCTATATCTTAAATGAAAAAATTACCACTGTCATCTCCAGATCATGAGTTGGGTAAATTGTATCCTGATTTTTTAAGTGGAAAGAGGCATATGCTATCACCACATCTTTCTTCATGAGGATTCATACTAATAACTTATTTGGTGAAACAATATATATCAATACCCTTCTTCACTATAGGGTAGTGTAAGAATAGGTATCCTAACTATCATTTATCTCAGGTATTTAAAATTATTTTCACATTCATCTTTACACAAGAACTTAATATTATTTTTAGAAAACTTTGTGAGTATGTTAGATAGTGATGAGAAATATATATTTAAGAACTGGCAGGTATCTAACCAACCTAATAAAACAAAAGATATTTATTATCATGGTTGGACTTGGCCATTTCTCAATGACATCTAACTTTTAAACATCCAATAATATACCATCACTTGAGATTATATGACCCAATAATGAAAATTTATGCATCCAAAATTCACACTTGGTAAATTTAGCATACAAAATTTTCTTCCTCAGGGTATTAAATACTATTATCAAATTTTCTTTATGATCTTTCTTAATAATCAAATTTATAATAATATTTTCTATAAATACTACCAAAAAATCGTTAAGGTAATATATAAATATTATTCATTAATTCCATGAAGACAAAAGGATATTTGGTAAGTCTAAAAGGAATTACTATAAATTTATAATGATCGTACCATGTATAAAAGCATGTATTGGGTATATTATCCTTATAGACACTTAGAAAATGATATCTAGATCAAATATCAATCCTTAAAAAATATATATCTCTACCAAATTGATCAAAAAAATAATCGATACAGGGCATATGATACTTCTTCTTAATAGTGATATTGTTACATTCTCTATTATTAATGAAAAGATGTATTAACCAATCCTTCTTTTTAAAATAAGAATAAGTAAACCCCATTGATAATCAGTAGACTGAATTAATCCCTTATCTAGATTCTCTTGTAGTTTCTTATTAAATTCCTATAACTCAATTGGGGCCATTATATTCAGAGCCTTTCAAATGGTTATATAACTAGGTATGAGTTCTATTGAAAACTCAACTTCTTAATTCAGGGGAAGAATAGGAAATTCATCAGGAAATTCATTAAAGAAATTATGTAAAATAATAACATCCTTAATGTAGAGTTTCTCCACAACCATATTAGAGAAATATCCCTCACAAATTAGAAGTGAAACCCATATGATGTACGTGATTTCCAATGAATGTTTAGGTTTATCCTCACACAGATAGGAAATAAAAGGTTGATTTGATATATCTATTGTAACTCCGCTTACTTGAAAATTGATATGAGATATATACTGAGAGATCCAATATATACCCAAAATTAAATCAAATTCAACTAGATTAAGAATAAAAAGATTTATAGTAATCACATTCCCAATGATTATTTTATTGGGGATCTATAGACATGAGATGCAGTCATCTTAATATTAAGATTTTTCACTTAGAACTCAACATCTTACCATTTAGGTAGTGATTTGATACCCTTAAAAAAGTATCCAGATATAAAAGAGTGGGTAAAAACTAAATTAAATAAATCATTTTCAATTCCAGAGTGGATGTTAAGTGTACCTTTCACTACGCCTCTTGTAACTTCCACTTTGGTGGTAGTACTTATATAAGATTGAAATTATCCCTTTGGCTTCTTCTATATAAATTTACCTTGTTGTTTGGGAAATGGTTGGTATGGTATCCCATATATATATTTAATTCAATATATTTTGGATTTATTCCCCTTACCCTTTCATATATATGATGTTTTAGAAAATTTTCACCACACTTGCCTCAAACTTCTTTTCCCTTTAATAATGTATAATTGTGTTTCCTTACAAAAGTATCACATGTTGGAAAATACCACTTTCTATTAACTTATCCATTTTTTTCTCATCCTTTCTCTTATTATATTTATTTTCTTCAAATATATAAGAATTATAGATTTATTTCTCTATCTTTATAGTATGTGATACTATATCGTTATCTGATGATAATTATTGGGAGAATAGTTCCCTTTGAAGTATTTTCTTTATCCCATTAAAGAATCAATCAGTATTAATATTTATATTGTACACATATTCCACAATATACCATGATAACCTTGTAAAGTTATCTTTATACTAAGAAATATTTTCCTCTTAATTTTTTTATAGACTTAAGAATTGTTTCTTTATATCTTCTCATTATTCATGAGTAAAATATTTTTCTAAGAAATGTACCTTAAAATACTTCCAATCCATTCTCTTATTTCCTCCACATACTTAGTGTGTTGAATAAATTATTACCGTTTATATAAATCCACCTTGAGATGATAAACATCCATGAAAATATTCTCCCGTTCATTACTTCCCACAACGTGAAATATCATTTTTGAGGAACCTGTCCTTTGCGTAAATACAAATGGATTTGTGGTCCCATTCAATAATAGAGGATTTTGTTGCATGAAACATTATAAATTTGTTACACCACATTATATATCAGTAGGCTAATATATATGAGGAATTCACTCCTTAATAACCTGAGTTAGCTTCCCCAATATAGTTATAATTTTCTCAGTTCCAACTCTATCTCTAGCTCTAACTCTAGATTCATTATCTTTCCTAGGAGGGTAATCCCTATATATGTTATGTGTATTTAAATGGTTTATATTCCTTCCACTAGGAACCTCTTCTAGAAAATTACATACACTTGATCGGATCATTACATTATGAATCATAATGTATCATTTTATAAAAGTGAAACAAATAAACTAAATTGAATATTTATGCATAACTAATCTTAGAATAATAGGCTTGGTTTCTTGGGGACCATTCTAAAATCATATATATTTTTTTAAATTTTAATTATTATTTATAAATAAAATGTTAATTAACCCAAAAATATCCCATGAGAGTGTCAAAATAGGTGTGCAATAAGGTCCCATTCATTGTTCACCTTAACGATGGATGAGATATACTCGACCTACTCTTTTCAGTGTCATTATCCCTAGATGCATCTGTACTAAAACTACATACACTTGTAATATCTATACAGGGACATGTTTCTAGGAAAACTTCATAATATCTATCTTACCAAGACCTTATGATGTTATCCTATAATTAGACTTATATTTAAAGTATTTGTTAAGGTTATATTTTATAATCTATGTTTTCTTAAATATAGTTCCCAAGGTTTCTAATAAATTTTATTTGATTCCAACTATAAATACCTAGACTCTTGTAGTCCAGAGTCTATGGTTAATCTATTACACTGAAACTAGATACAAGTGATCAAATACTAATATTATAAACATTTTAGTAGTCTTGGTAACCTAGATACAAAATTGAAAATAAAATTATATTTGAAAACAAAAAACAAAAAATATTATTTTCTTTGAGAACATCATTATTCTCGCTAGAATATACTGGTATATCTTTCATAGTAAACTTCCCAGAATCCTAGGGAATGGAAGCAGAAAAAATGGGTGATATCAGATGCTCATTAAGGGTATACATACATAAGAAGATATCATAGAATAAATAAGTCTTGAATAATATGGAAGTAATAAATAATGATCAAATAATTCCATATAAATAATCACATGATCTTAAAACTTATAAAAAGATATCATAACTATTCAAATAATCAATTGGAAATCAATACCTAATTTCATAATGATGAAGTGTAAAATAATTATCATCTTAAACCTATCGTTGAGGCTTCAAGCTAATACATCTTACATAAATGGGTAATGCCTCAGCTAAATACCCAACCTATATTGTCTCATGATACCTACCAATACATTTATAGAGATATATAATTCTAGGACCTACATATTTGGAAATAAAAATTGAATGATTTAAATGAATATTAATAATAGTTAGTAGTCATGAAATTTGTAAATTCTGTTCATGTATAGTATGTTAAATAAAATATTCATTTCACATTTCTAGTAAAAAGTTCAAAATAACTTCTTTAGAAAATGAAAATAAGATTCCCTTTAATTTTTTTTGTAAAAATTAAGACATGGATAAAAATGAATTTGAATAATCATGGGATATTTTTAGTAATATTCTTGAAAATATTTTCAGAAAACATAGATATGGAGGAAAAAATATTTTTGACCAAAGAGAGAAATAAAGGGAGTCTACCATAAAAATATTCATTTAGTCTCTTAATTTTATAAATATAGAAAAATAAATGGAATTTTTTTAACTTTTATAAATGAACAGAAAGTAATAAAATATTTTAAGTTTAATATATATAAATAAAATAATTACCTTAGTAGATAATTAATCATAAATAATCCAGAATAATGATAAGATTGTGAAATATACCCTTAACTTAGGTCTAACATTCTTCATAAGTTGTTTTAAAACATTTTATAGTAAATTAAAATTAATTATAGTTATGAAAAAAAATATAATTATAATATAATATATTATCCAATTATAACATTTCAATTCCATTTATTAATAATTTTTTATTAAAATCATCATTTCGAGTGTTGACAATCATAATTTTCATGTAAGTTTTGGTTTAATAGTTTCAGTCCTTTCATATTTATCATGGTTACATTATAAAAATAATTAAAATCATGCTCTAAATATAATATTTATTCATTATATACATATTTATAATCATCCATGAAATACAAAGATATGAAAATCAATTACACCATTCTTGGAGATAACATGCCAGACGTAGGCATGAACGTTATTTCCCCTTTTAGATGGATGGAATGATTGAAAGATAAATAATAATTAAGCTTTAATGAATCATTATTATATTATAAATATCACATATATTCAATAAATATATCCTTATTACCATCCATATAAAGAGTAAATGAAAAAACGAATCATATCACTTCGTTGAGGTGGTAGTCCACGTGCACAAAAGAGTGATGTTATTGTTTTACAAAAGATGGAAAGGTAAGAAGTAATATATGATATTATAATTTTATAAGAATAATTATATCATAAATATCATATATTATCATTAAACCAATTATAATAACTATTTATGAAATATGGTTATGGATAATGACCTGTATTGATATGAGGAGGCAGTGGTCCACACATACGCAGAAACAATACGTTTACTTTCCATTTATGGAAAAGAGGGTTTATAATGGTGTTTACACAATCACAATTATATTTTATTTTTTTGATAATTAATTTATTGTTTTCGGAGTAATACCATAAATTTAATTTAGGTAGAAGAAGAGTTATATTGAAAGAGGTCTGGTAGGGTTATTACCTATTCTTTGGTAGGCCTCCATTAGATCCCATATTAATGACCCTTAGAGTAATATTTTAAGAAAAATAGGACTCATGATTAATGTATATGTAATTTAATAAGATAAATGGGATGTAATTGTATGATCTATATGGCTATAATTAATGTAAAGAAGATATAAGAAGCGTTTCCTTTTATAAGTGGGGGAGATGTCACACTTAGAATTTCATAATTGATTAAAATATAATAATACGAAACTCAAGTAACAAATCTCTTAAATTGACATATGTTAGATGGTGGGATAGTATGGTGTTAAAATTTTTCAATAAAACATGATTTAGACAAGTATAATTGACAAACATACCCTTATATATTTGTTTAATGATAAACCTCATTTAATTTTAACCACTATAACAATATTTTACTCTTTTTAATATTCATTTTGAAAAAAATTAATTTGAACATATCACTTAAAATAAATTATTCTGATTCCAAATATATAACAAATTTTTCAAAAATAAATTCACAAATGTGGTGGAATTTAATTTCAAATTAATCCCACAAAATTATATAGAAAGCATTTTTCCATAAAAAATGTTTCCTTATGTAATAAAATTGTTATAAAAAAATCCAATATAAAATTTATTAAAATGAATTTAATTGTATTATTCGTAATATAAATGAATTAATTTTACTTTTAAACCATTTTAAAATAATTTAACATTGTGAATTATTGAAATAGAAATACAAATTTTTATAAAAATAATTATTTTCATAATTCATCAAAAAATAAAACTTTTAAAAACAATATGAAAAATTTAATCTAAGCTAATTTTGACATGCCTATTTTATAAATAAATTTCATTTTTTATATTACGATTTCTAAAAGTGGAATAAATAAATTATACTATTTAATCACAATAAGAAATAAAAACATTGTTAGGAAAAATTTATTTTTGAAGTATATAACGACATTAATAAAAATTGAGTATTTATTTTTTAATATATTTTCTTTATCTAAAACCATTATAAATATTTTTTTAATATGTTGTTATTCAAATTTAGACATCCAATTTAATAGATATGTTATAATGGTAATATTTAAATAATAATACTTTAATATTATTATGTAGTTCACTTAAAGCTCAGTGTTGTGTGTTAAGAAAAATATTGAACACGTCAAATTTATTTAAAGAGAAAATTTTCCTAAAATATTAGGGAGATATAACCATGATGTACAAGTCCATATAACATGATTTAAATAAGAAATATTATACAATTTAATTACAAACCAAGTAGCATCAATATCATGAAGAAATATAAATCTTCACCTTTGTAATAAAATTGATTCATTACAGATGGTGTTATTGATACCTAGGTCATGAAATTGGGACTATATTCATAAGATCTAAACAATTCCTATACTTCTATAACTGAAAAAACATTGTAAAAATATTTACTAGGTTATATATGTGTGAATATTGTTGATAAAAATCATTCTAGTTTTAATGAACCCTAAAAAAATATACCCTAATATTTATGTGTTTTTACCTAGCATGAAAAACATGATTTTTTATAAATGTAAGGTGGAATAAGTATCACTATACTCTTATATATTACAATAATATAACAATAATTCATTTATCCTTACTTTCAACCAAAATTATTCCTTAATTGATTCAGTTAAGGCTATATATTTGTCCTCAATGGTAGACAATGTTACACCAGATTGTATATTACATTTTAGGAAAACATCACCACAACAAGTAAGAAATAAAAACCCTGTAAAATATTTCTATATATCAATATTTTCAGTATATTCAGAATCTATGAATCCAATGATATTATTATCATAACCAATGCTATTTCCAAAATGGATACAAAGGTAAAAACACATAGAAACATACCTTAGTAACCACTTCAATGAATGATAATGGGGATTCCTAAAAGTTCCCATAAACCTAATTAAGGGGAAAAAACAAATGAAATGTATGGTCTAGAGAAAGTCATGGAATACATAAGGACACCTACTATGTTAGCACAATGTATTTTAATCATAAACACTACATCAAACATTGAATTAGGAGATTAGGATAAAGATATCATGAAATACTGTCCCATAAGAATAGTAACCTGTTTTGAATGATAAAACATGAACCTATTTAACACCTTTTTCATATAGGAAAATTGATACAAATATAGAACATTTTATTTTATTTCCCTTATAATCTCCATACCTAATTTTTTCATATAATTTCCTAGTTATTTCATTTCAAATAAAGTATTCAATTGAACCATAATAAAATTTATGAATTTAATGTTCTTACATATAATAGGTATATCATAAATTTATAATAGTTTGTAAATAAATTCATGCTTCAAGAATTTTAACTAAACACATGAATCATATTTACTTATATTAATTTAATTTTTAAGAATTAAAGTGTACAACTATTTATACTATTTAATCAAATTATTTTTCAGTATATAAAAAATATTCACAAAAGGAAAAATTGACTGGACTTGAAATCCATTGAATAAAATTTAAGGGGTTTTATAAAAAATATTCCATCTAGTTTTCTATTTAAAAAATATTTTTTTACATATAACTGTTCAATATGAAAATCATTTATTTAATTAAAAGAAATACACAATCTAATTGATGAATGTTTAACAGTTGTGGAAAATATTTAACTATAGTCAATTACCTCCCATTGAAGGAATCCTTTAGTTACAAGTCTAGATTTGAATTTAATTTCCAATACCCTTGTGTTATCTTATTTTATTTTGAAAATACATTTTCCACCCATAGTTATTTTCCTTTTAGGGTTATTAACAAATATGAATGTTTTTTATAAGGAAATCAATTTCATATTTCATATAAGCTAGCTACTGATTTGATTCATTTTATTTCATGGATTTTTAAAGATATTAAAGTCATCATTGTTTAAATATAGTGCAATATTAAATGTGTTGAAAACCACATCTACATGAATAAACCAAGAAAGAGTCCTAATGGTTCATATGTTCCTCTCTCACATCAATTTATAGTCCCTAAGGTTACTCTCTCCCTATTCCAAAGACTCAAACTCAGATTCAGAGTTAGGATCATTATAATCCAGTTGGGGAGGAATAAAAAAGGTTGTCTCGGGGTCAAGCTATACTTTAGGTCCTAAAGTAACCTTAAATCCTATAGGCTGGTGCATACCAGGATCATTTGACTCTATATGATTCTGCTTTGGTGTACTGTATGCATGGAATAAAACATCATTATTTTAAACACACTTAAAAAACATATTATTTTTTATCAAAAGATTATACCCCTTAACAAGTAGAGGATAACACACAACAACACACTTAACCACCATTAGATTTATTTTATCAGTTCTATTATGGGCCTAAGTGGTACAAAAAAGACTCTATGGAGTCATAAACTAGGTAGGGATCCATTACATAATTCCCCAAAGATTATAAAACTAATATAATTATACGGGAAATGAAAAATTAGATAAACATCTACAATAAAAAATTATTCCTAGAAATTCTATGACAAACCCGAGTGTGAGAGAATGATTGTCACCCTATCAAGGATAGTCCTGTTCATTCACTCAGTTATCCCATTATGTTGCAGGGTCTCTACAACTATCCAATGCCTCAAGAAAACTTTATAATCATATAAGTCCAGAAATTCAATTAGAAAGAATATAAACCATTACCCATTCCAAGGTATTTTAACTTACATTCCATTTCGTTCCTAATGCTAGATTTACAATTCTTAAATGTTTCAAACGTATCATAAATATGATTCATTATAAATATATATAATTTCTATTAATATTAATATATAATGGTCACAAAGTAATTCCATCCATTATGTGATGAAACCCTATAAGGTCCCCTTAAGTCAGAATGGACATATTCATGGGCGAATTGGCTTTATATTCTGACCTCTTAAAAATGACTCATTTGGAATTTCCAAACAAAAAATATTCACAAAAGGGAATATCATTTGAGGTCACATTTATCAACAAACCTTTTCTACTGAGTTCATTCAAAGCCTTCTCACTCACGTGAACTAGTCTTACACACCAAATCATAGTGTGATTAGGCACCAAGGTATGAGTGGCATTTAGCTACTTCATGTGTGTCCTACAATCTAAGATATTGATCCCATTAACTAGAGTTCATTTTATTATGGTTAAGGATCCATTAACTATTCTAATACATCTTATATAAGTCTTAATAGTGTATCCTCTTTTGAATTAGCACACCTTGGAAAATTAAACCTCTTTTTAATTTAGGGAACCACCTAACATCTTCCAAAGATATCACAGATGCATCAAGAATCACTAAATAGAAAAATTATCTACCCATAAAAAAATTCTATTATTTCCTAGGTACACCTCACCACACTCAAATTCACTCAGGATAGAGAAGTAATTTATGTAGCGGTATTTATAAAATGATCATCATGATCCCATGTCTATGATATGGTACTCATGTACACATTCAAAACAATAGTATTATCAAAATCTTGTTTGACTAATAATGAATGATAATTATTACTCATAAAATTGTTTATTCATAGAAAATTCCTTTTGATGTGCCCTAATTTATTTCACTAATAGAACACAATTAGTCTACCTTTAGACTTAAATCGACTCATTGACTTAGTATTTCCTCTCAAATTACCACTCCATTCAAGTATACACCGTAGAATAAGTTCCTTGGCATATTTTTTAAAATTTCCTCTATTTTGAATATATTTTGATAGTAATGATGTTTTAAAATCTTATAATTCTAGATTATTCCTACCATACCCTATTGAAACATTACCAGAGTTATAATATTCATATAATGATGGTAACATAATAAGTTTTTGTCTTCATCATTAATCCAAAAATCTATATTAGAAAAATATAAGCTTATTTTATTAAAGTCATCTATATGGGTCATGAATATAGTTCTTAGACTTATATAAAAATTATAAAATAGTATTTTTTATGTAGTATTCTTATAGAGGTATTTTTTTCACATATAACACCTTATGATTAGAACATATTTTGGTATTATTAGAATCATAAGAGACTTCCTAAAGAACCTTACCCCATAATTAAAAGAGAATAAGACTGTGGTATTTCTAAAGGAAATCATACGAAACATCTATTTCAGTAACAGTAAGTTATCAATTAGCGGTCATGATAGTTATTTATTTTTCGAACCAAGAATAGTACAAGGGAGTTTATTATGGTCAAGAACGGAATTAATTTTAATCTCTTAAATATTCCAATTATTATCACCATTATATTTACCAATATTTAATTTCATATATCCCATAGTTCAGGTTTAGGGAGATATTATACCATTTGATAGGGTACTCACTATCATGGATTTATCAATAATAACCAAGATCTAAAAGGCTAGTTTATGGATTACAAGTGAATTAGATAAAACGTTTTATTTATGAAAAAAACCAACAACTGATGTGGTTGAATTTTACTAATCGTGTTTCAAGTAATAAATTAAGAAATAAATGAACATAGATATATAAAGTTATTTAACCCTCTATATACCCACATTCATGGAGAGAACACCAATAATAACTTCTTTATTATAAAAAGAATATAATCAAGATAAAAAGTCTTGGAAGTATTAAAAGGTCACACAAAATATATGAGGACTGATCTTATATAAACCTGGTGATGAAACCAATTATAAGGAGTTACCCTATTTTCATTCTAGATGGACACACACTATGAACACTCAGGGAAGGATATATCAAAATCTGGAAGAATAAGCTAACAAAAACAAAATAGAAACCCATTATAGAGACAAATATATTTACATATATCTAGATGGTGGATCAAAATTTTCCATACCTCCTTGGAAACCTTATATTGTATACCAAACCACTTCAAATTATCTATGAAGATCTACCAATCTCTACTAGAGCTCAATACCAACACCGTAAACAATAAAGAACCACTTTCTTTCAAAAGACCATAGGAAATTCTCAAACTGAGATCTCCTATAGAAGCTCTAAAAAAATATCTTGTAAGAATTAAAAACCACGGGTTCCATCACTCTCAAAAAGGAATGATTTAAATAGTGTAATTCAAAACCCTTAAGAGGCTGAGAGAACATAAAAGTAGGATATGATTCAGTGATATTGGTGGGAGTACTGAATACACACTATATGGACGTTGTGGATTAAACACATTGTTCACATAATTAACTGTTGAAAAATTGGAGAGGCATGTGGATAAATACTACTATTTAAAAATATTATAAATGAATTAATATGCACATGATACTTTGAGAAAATATATGAAAATAGACAAAATTCATGCACTTAGAATCCATTACATCAAGAAAATATTGACAAAACTCAATACCCCATGTCAATTAACTAAGATACAACTATGGGTATGGGAAAAAATCATATAATATTTCTAAATAAAGAAATACTAAATATTAAATTAGAAAGATATTCCACAACATATAGGTCCATACAAAAGTATTGAAATAAGTGGGATTAAAAAGTTTAATTATAAACGAAATATCATAAACAACAAGTAAATTCAAATTATGAAAATTGCATGGTATGTATATTACTAAAATAACAATTTTATTGCTTTTTATAAAGAAATACAAATTCAATTAAGGAACTTATAAAAATAGATACAGATTGGATAAAATCATATTTTAAGATCTAAACCATGTTTTTTGTGAATTTTATTTAAAGGACACAGTTAAAGGTCTATGAGACCAATAACAACCATATGGACAATGTCTTATAAATTGAAAGGTACAACCTATAGGTCTTATAAAATCCTTATGATATACCTTGAGAAAACCTTCCTTGGGACCTCTGTACATTCAACTGATACATCTACACAAATTGATCCATCACCTAAAGCCGGGCATCAAACCCCACTTCTAGAACACCATGGGTAGCACTAAATGTCAAAAATAGCCATTATTTTGTTTAAAACTTTATTTATTTATTAATTTTTAATCAAAAACATGTGTTTCAGGCCCATAATTTTAAATTATTGTGAAAAATAAAATAAAATTAGCTTATCACACGGTTATTAAGAACCATTTTATGATCCTGTAGAAATGTATACAATATTTATAGACCCATTTTGCATGGATGGTGTATAGATTCACCAATTATGTGGTCATATTAATAAAACACTATTTTATTGAATATTTCATTGATAATAAATGATATAATTTCCTCACATTGTGTTAGATATGTTTAATTAGAAAGTATTTGGGATTAGATCATTCATTTGAATATTTGATAAAAATTTCAGTTTTACCCTTTATAGTTCACTGTAGTATTTCGAAGATAAATATTTTTATATTTATTATTTGAAATTTAAATTTTTTAACAGTGTTCCTAACTTAATTATATACAACTTTGATTTAGGACACTAGAGCTAAAGAGTTCAGTTGATGGTTGAAAATGGGCCATGAAGTCAAAGTTGGGCTGGGCTCTCCAGAATGGACATGGGTTCTGTATTTGGGCCATATCTTCTACATACGGGCTTGGATTGAGCCCCAATATTTCGCAAAGCTCGGGGACATGATTTGGAACAAACCATCCTTCTGGAAGGCCGGTCAATTCACGCGTTTTGGAGGTCAAATGGGCGGTAAAAGTTGGAATAAAATATTTGGCCGAGTTTTTCATTTCACACTTAAAAAGTTATGTATCCTAGCCCTCACAAAATCTATTTAAAGGGGGTTTTAACTCTTTTAGAGGGCTGGTCGAGGATCTGGGATGGTGTTTCCGAAAGGGTGTCTCTTGGGATCCCCTCACAACTCTTGTAATATGTAAGACTTTGTGCAAACCTCTCTTCCAAAAAGGCTCTCCTCTCTCACCTCTTCTTTGTATTTCTTTTTTTTTTTCATGTTTGTTCTTGAATTTTTCTTCAAATAATCTTCTGTGTTCATCCCTCTTCTTCTTCTCTTAATCTTATTAATTGGGTTGGAATCATGATTGGAGACAAGATTGGGTTCTACCCCTTTCAATCCGTTGCTTATGCAAAACGTCTCCACGATGACTACACCACCCATGGAAGAGTAGTTCTTTTTAGTAATCGATCGACCTCTATCCTTCTTCATTCATTTATTTTGAATCAATGAGCTACTGTAATTTACATATTATGATCTATTAATTGAGTTTTCAATTTAAATGAAACTAAGCAAGCAATTTAATAGTTAACACAAAACACGCGAGGTCGGGAATTGTGTGAACTGTGAGAGCGCAACCTTAACCGGTAATTCAAAACCACACGGGATCAATTTGTAGAGTTCAAATATAATCGCTAAACTCAATTAATCCTCATTTCCAGAGTGGTTATGTGCCTTAATTAACCACTGACCATAAGCTAATTTTATAACATCAATCAAATCAGGGTGTTGCGATTGCATGTTCCGAAGTTAGCCTAAGGTTAAATTCACTTAAATCTTCGTGGTAAAGTTAATTCTCGTAGGGTTCTGGATTTAACAAATTAAGGGATCATAATTAAGTGAATATTAATTTAAATGATAATGATTAATAAATGATTGAAGAGGTAGAGTTAGATCGATTACGTCTTTTAAATATTGTCTAAACAAACATCTTTTTGTTGTGTCATTTTAATCAAACTTCATTTCAAAACTAAAAACAAAAAAAATACAATCTTCTTCCAGAAAACTTCTTCTAGATTCATAAACTATAAAAAACCACCCCCATACTTTCAAGTAGTGTTTTTATTCTATTTTATTTTACTTCTAGAATACCTCTAAAAATTGTTTTAATTCACTTCCTCCTTTGAGAGA
This sequence comes from Viscum album, assembly GCA_963277665.1. Classification (NCBI taxonomy): domain Eukaryota; kingdom Viridiplantae; phylum Streptophyta; class Magnoliopsida; order Santalales; family Viscaceae; genus Viscum; species Viscum album. The sequence goes on along the minus strand of OY728153.1, from coordinate 246,687,470 downwards.
CGACCTTGGTCAGCCACTCTGCTTCACCTAAGTACCCCAAAATCATACTAATCATTTGAGGGCCCCCACGACAATGCTCTTTCAAATTGGCGCCGTTTCCGGGGAGGCAATTAATTATTTCAACCAATTAGAGGTATTTATTTTATTTTACATTTTATTCTCTTCCTCTCTTCTTTCTTCCTTCTTTACCCAATCTGATTTTTCTTCCTCTTCTTTTATTTTCTTCTACTTCTTTTTGGACCATCAATTCAAACTTCTCATTTTTATTTTACTATGGTCCACTTTATTTCTTTTCATTTTTATTTGATCTGTGACACGAACTAATCCCGAAGATCTCTTAGATCTTGACCCTGAGATTGAACGCATCCTTAGGGCACGAATCAGAAATTCTCAGTCTACGGGAAGTTTCAATATTCAACCAGTTGGTGAATTCCTTTCTTCTGGAAACATTGAAATTGGAAGCAATTCAAATTCAAACATAAAAGAGGAACCAATGGCTGGAAATAATGGAAATGAACTTAATAGAACCATTCGAGAATTGGCTGCACCTGATATTAACTATCAACCAAATTGTATTGCATACCCAAATATCGAATCGAACATTGAATTAAAATCGGGATTAATTCACCTTCTTCAAAAGTTTCATGGCTTATCTGGTGAGGATCCCAACAAACACCTTAAGGAATTTAATATGGTTTTCTCAACTTTAAAACCAAGAAATGTTTCTGAAGATCAAATTAAATTAAGAGCATTCCCATTCTCACTTGATGGAGCTGCAAAAGAATGGATGTATTATTTGCAACCTGAAGATGTAACATGTTGGAATGATTTGAAACGTCTTTTCTTGCAAAGATTTTTTCCAGCATCAAGGACAACATCCATTCGAAAGGAGATATTGGGGATCAAGAAAGCCCAAGGGGAGTCAATGTATGAGTACTGGGAGCGATTCAAGAAGTTGTGTGCAAGCTGCCCACATCACCAAATCCGTGAGCAATTACTCATCCAGTACTTCTATGAAGGACTCACACCTACGGAGAGAAGCATGGTGGATGCCGCAGCTGGAGGAGCATTGGTGGACAATACACCAGCAGCCGCACGTGCATTGATTGACAAGATGGATCAAAAATCCCAACAATTTGGCGATAGAGGTACACCACATGTCAGAGGAGTACATCAAGTAATCCCTTCTTCTCTTGAAAGTCATTTGATTGATACTAAGTTAGAAGAATTGACAACTATGGTGAGGCAGATTGCATTGGATCAAAAGACATCCCAACCCCCTCCTTCAAGGCCATGTGGCATTTGCACTGAGACAAGCCACCCAACTGACTGTTGCCCACAACTACAAGAGATAGAAGATTGTGCAGCAGTGTTCCCTGGGAGACCATTTCAGCAGAAACAACAACCATATCCCCAAAAGAAGTTTGATTCATTTTCTCCAACATACAACCAAGGGTGGAAAGATCAACCGGACATGAGGTATGGCTCTGGATAACAACAAAGGCCACCCTTTCAACAAAACTTCCAGCAGCCTCCGCCTTACCAGCAGGGTTTCCAACAACCCCAAAGGAGATTTGAAGCACAAGCATCAACAAGCCAACAACAAGGGAATCCCCCACCCAAGGTAGACTCTAACACTGATGATCTTTTTAAACAAATTTTTCTTAATCAAAAGAATGAGCTGAAGAGTCAAGGTTTGGAGCTGAGAGAGTTGAAGACTCAAATGAGTTAGATTTCCACCGCCCTCCATGAACTTGTGAGTAATAATTCTGGAAATCTACCTTCCCAACCCACTCCAAATCCAAAAGGTAATGTTAGTTCCATCACATTGAGAAGTGGGAAGCAAATGAATGATACATCTGGAGCTACCATTCCACCGGGATTCACCTCTACTCTAGAGAAGCCGCATTCCATACCAACTGATGAGCAATCCAAGGAGAAAGATAAAGGTAAGAAAAAGATTGATGATGTACCTCCTAAACCCCTTCCTTTTCCAAACAGGGTTGTTCAAACCAAGAAGATGGCTAAAAAAGCAATGAAAAAGGTGGTTTTGGACACATTCAAGCATGTGGAGATCAACAGTCCTCTACTTGAATCCATTAAGCAAATCCCAAGGTATGCCAAATTCTTAAAAGAACTATGCACCAATCGAAGAGGGCTCCAGGGAAATGAGAGGATCAACCTTGGAAGGAATGTATCGGCACTCATTACACCAACTCTAGCAATGCCAACAAAGTGCAAGGATCCCGGGACATTCACCATCCCATGTACCATAGGGGAGTTGCACTTCTCTGATGCTCTTTGTGATTTGGGAGCTTCCATAAATGTGATGCCTCACTCTGTATTCTCTTCCTTCCAGGTTGGTGAGTTGAATCCAACAAGAGTAGTGGTGCAATTGGCGAATAGAGCTATGACATATCCAGCGGGAGTCCTTGAGGATGTACTTGTCCGGGTAAGTGACATGATCTTTCCAGCGGATTTGTATGTTCTTAACATGGAGGATGATCAGGTAAGTTCTCATGCCCCCATTATCGTAGGTAGACCCTTCCTCAAAACTGAAAAAACTATCATAAATGTCAATGAGGGTACACTTTCCATGGAGTTTGGAGATGAAGTTGTGATATTTAATGTTATGGATTCCATAAAGTACCCCTCAGAGGACCATTCTGCTTTTGTTATCTCTCATTTTGAACCACCAAGTAAAAACATCATGGAATTGGGTTGTCCTATGCTTAGGGAGATTATGAGTATTGGTTCGAGTTTGATGTATAAGAGCACTTTCGCACATGTTTCTGATACACAATACTATCTTGGATTTGATTTTGATGTGGATTCATACTCTGATTTTGATCATGTTCACTCTGATTATGAAATGGCTGTTGAGTATGCTGATGGATTTGATGCTTTATTCTATGATTTTGATGATGTCTATTCTGATAGTGATGCTCTTTGTGCACATATTTCTGTTCCTTCAATGTCTCCATCCATACTACACCCTCCTTCATTAGAACTCAAGCCATTTCCACCAAATCTGAAATACTCATACTTGTTGAATAGTGAGAGATTACCTATTATCATTGCTAACAATCTCCCTTTTGAACATGAAGAAAAGCTTTTGAATATTTTGAGGGAGAACATCAGGGTGATTGGGTGGACCTTGGCTGACATATCAGGTATTAGCACCTCCATTTGCATGCATAGGATTCTCTTGGAGGATGGGGCTAAACCAGTGAGACAACCACAAAGGAGACTCAATCCCACCCTCCTGGAAGTTGTTAAAAAAGAAGTTGAGAAATTGCTCGAGGCAGGTATAATCTTTCCCATTTCAGATTCTCAGTGGGTAAGTCCAATTCAGGTTGTGCCTAAGAAAACTGGTTTTACTGTTGTTAAAAATGAGAAAGATGATTTAGTTCCAATGAGGGTGCAAAACAATTGGCGTGTGTGTATTGATTATAAGAAACTAAATCAGACCACTCGCAAGGACCATTTCCCCCTCCCATTTATTGATCAAATGCTCGAGAGACTAGCTGGGAAAACACACTATTGTTTCTTGGATGGATTTTCTGGATATTTTCAGGTTCCTATAGCTCCATAGGATCAGGAGAAGACTACATTCACCTGTCCCTTTGGCACATTTTCCTATTGGAGGATGCCATTTAGACTTTGCAATGCCCCAGGTACCTTCGAGAGATGTATGGTGAGTATTTTTTCTGATTTTATTGAGACCTGCATAGAGGTATTTATGGATGATTTTACAGTGTATGGGTCTTCATTTTATGAATGTCTAAGTTGTTTGGGAATGGTGTTGAATCGTTGTATTGAGAAGAATCTGGTCCTGAACTTTGAAAAGTGTCATTTCATGGTAGAGCATGGCATTGTCTTAGGGCATGTGGTGTCAAAACATGGGATAGAGGTTGATAGATCGAAGGTAGAAATTATTTCATCCTTACCCTATCCTTCATGTGTGCGTGATGTTAGATCTTTCCTAGGGCATGCAGGATTTTATCGGTGCTTCATCAAAGATTTTAGTAATATCGCTCTTCCTATGTCACGATTACTTCAAAAAGATTCTGATTTTGTGTTTGATTATTCTTGTAGGACTTCCTTTGATAAGCTAAAGAAGTGTCTGACCACTCCACCTATCATACATCCCCCACGGTGGGACCTTCCATTTGAGCTTATGTGTGACGCCTCTAACTTCGCAGTTGGAGCTGTCTTATCTCAGAGGGTGGAGGGGCGTTCACATGTGATTTCCTATGAATCAAGGACATTGGATTCAGCCCAATCAAACTACACAACCACAGAAAAGGAGTTTCTTGCTGTCATATTTTCTTTAGATAAATTCCGTTCATATTTATTGGGCTCTAAAGTAGTTGTTTTTTCTGGCCATGCAACTTTGAGGTACCTCCTAAAGAAGCCAGATGCAAAGCCACGACTTATCCGTTGGATGCTCCTTCTTCAAGAGTTTGACATCGAGATAAAGGAAAAAAATGGGTTAGAAAACCTGGTGGCGGACCACATGAGTAGGCTTACTCACACACTAGAGGATGACACCTTGGATCAGGTACCACTTCGGGACACTTTCCCCGATGAGCATCTCTATACCATCTCAGGTACGCATCCTTGGTATGCTGATTTAGTTAACTACCTTGTTGCTTCTGAAATCCCTGCAAATTTAAAGAAACATCAAGTCCAAAAATTAAAGATTGAGTCAAGATTTTATGTTTGGGATGATCCATACTTATGGCGCATGTGTAGTGACCAAGTCATTAGGAGGTGTGTTCCCGATCATGAGTTTGAGTTTGTTTTTCATTTATGTCATACACTTGCTTGTGGTGGACACTTTGGACCCCAATGGATAGCTAGGAAGGTTTTGGACTCTGGATTATATTGGCCTAGATTATTCCATGATGCCCATGTGTTTTGTAAGTCATGCTCTCGTTGTCAACACACTGGGAACATTTCTAAGAGACATGAGATACCCCAACAACCCATACTATTCTGTGATATTTTTGATGTATGGGGCATTGATTTTATGGGTCCTTTTCCTAGTTCATTTGGATTTTTGTATATTTTGGTTGCTGTTGATTATGTGAGTAAATGGGTGGAGTCCAAGGCCACCAGGACTGACGATTCTCATGTTGTAGTGGATTTTGTCAAGGCTCAAATTTTCTGCAGGTTTGGAGTACCAAAGGCCATCATCAGTGACCAAGGGACACACTTTTGCAATAGGAATTTTTCTTCCCTCCTTCGAAAGTATGGGGTGACACACAAAACATCAACACCATACCACCCCCAAACAAATGGTCAGGCTGAGGTTTCAAATCGTGAGTTGAAACAAATCTTGGAGAAAACCGTGCATCCAAATAGGAAGGATTGGAGCAAGCACTTGGATGATGCATTGTGGGCTTATAGGACAGCATACAAGACCCCCATTGGTATGTCCCCATTTCGGATTGTTTTTGGGAAAGCGTGTCATCTCCCCGTGGAAGTTGAGCATCGGGCTTATTGGGCTATAAAGAAATGCAACATGGATTTGGCTCAAGCTGTAATCCAAAGGAAGCTGCAAATTCAAGAGCTTGAGGAGATTATATTATCATCATATGAGAACTCAAGGCTCTATGAGGAAAGATCAAAAGCATCTCATGACAAAATGATCCAACAAAGGGAGTTTCATGTTGGAGATAAAGTCCTTCTCTATAGTTCACGACTGAAGTTGATGCCTGTTAAGTTTCGTTCTAGATGGTTAGGTCCTTATATTGTGTCTAATGATTTTCCTTACGGTGCAGTGGAGATAACACAAGAGGTCACTGGAAGGAGCTTTACAGTCAATGGGCAATGTTTGAAGAGATACATTGAGGGACATCCTACTGATGTAGTGGATTTTATCACACTGCATGACCCCATCATCACTTGATCACATCAGGCTGTTCCTAACCCTTTCACTTTTATATTATTTGTCCTATTTAAAAATTCTGCATTTCATGTGCATATATCATCTCACGGGTTCACATCGAGGACAATGCAATATTTTAAGTGTGGGGGAGGGAACCTTTTAGTTTAGTAATTTCAATTGTTTTCCTGTTTAAAAAAACCATAAAAAAAATTGTGTGTTTTTCAAATTTTGTGTGTTTATTTTACAATTTTCTGTGTTTTTTGAAACATTTTGAGCTAAAATGATTCTCATCACCATTTTTAAATCCATATCAATAAGTGAAACAATTTACCCTTTGAAACTAAGCTTAAATGAATGCTGAAATGACTTTGTTTCAAGTTCAAATATTTAGTAATTTCATGAAAAGTACGTTGAATTTTGAATCCCATGCCAATCTCACTGTCTTTATATTTGAAATCACTTTCCTGTGAGGTTTCTAAACCATTATTTTCATATTCTTTACATTCACCTCACTTCTTGAGAGAACCAAACCATACTTGATTTAACCAGAATTTGATCTATTCCTGTCAAAACATGAGGGTTTGAGGTACTTATGTTTAAATGATTAAGGCATTTGTTTGGTATTAAAGCCCCTATTTCAAAGAATCCTTTTTTATAATGGACTAACTTGAATATTTAATCCTTTTATCCCTTAGAAGCCATGCAAATCCTGTTAGGTTAGCCACATTACAAGCCAATTTTCCCTATCCAACCAACTCTTGAAGTGAAATTGCATAATCTAGTTGAGCTTAAGTGTGGGGGAAGTTGTCTTGGGTTTTGCCACCACATTCTGTGATACTTTGGGTGGAAAATTAAATTCTGAAGAGATGTGTTTGTTGCTAAAGAAATTCATTATATTGAAATCTGTTCCTTTTCTGGTGCTTTCATGACAAGTGAAGCTGTGCCTTTTCTGGAGCTTCTAAATTGAGGTGGAAAGTTGTGCCTATCTGGAGCTTTTAAGAAAATCATGTTTGGGAAGATTGACAATTTTTGTTGCTGAAATGAAGAATGGTGTAAACCATTCCTCACTTTTCATGATTATGGAGATGAATTGATACTATGGGGATTGAGGAGAAGACCATATTTAAGTGAAAATTAGATTAATGCAATTTTGCTTTAAAAGAGTCAAGCCCTCCTCATTCAGCCTCAGAGTTTTTCACATCTTAATCCTACCAACCGAATGCCACAAAACAACCCTGAAAAGTCCCCATGATAAACATATGTCCTTGAATCACATCGGGTAGCGATGTAGGAATCTATCAAGCCTATGGTGACCCTTGTATGAGTTTGGATGAGAAAGACATTGCAAAAAAATTGATATTTGAGTGATGAGAGAAAATTCAAGTGATGTAAGTGTTTTGTGCATGGGAGGATAAATGAAGTGGAAATATATTGAATGATATAAATGGAGAACTTGAAATAAGGTTTTTTATGAGGCATGATATCTTTTTATTCTTGGTGTGAAATTGATTGATCTTAAGGATATGTGTTTTAAAATTGGGTTTGATTTGATATTGATGTTTACTTGATATGAGGTTTTGCCCAAGAGTGCAAAAGGGTAAGTGTGGGGGAGTTGATAAAACACTATTTTATTGAATATTTCATTTATAATAAATGATATAATTTCCTCACATTGTGTTAAATATGTTTAATTATAAATTATTTGGGATTAGATCATTCATTTGAATATTTGATGAAAATTCCAGTTTTACCCTTTATAGTTCACTGTAGTATTTCGAAGATAAATATTTTTATATTTATTATTTGAAATTGAAATTTTTTAAATGTGTTCCTAACTTAATTATCTACAACTTGTATTCAGGACACTAGAGCTAAAGAGTTTAGTTGATGGTTGAAAATGGGCCATGAAGTCAAAGTTGGGCTGGGCTCTCCAGAATGGACATGGGTTCTGTATTTGGGCCATATATTCTACATACGGGCTTGGATTGAGGCCAAAGCTTTCCTAAAGCTCTGGACCATGATTTGGAACAAACCATCCTTCTGGAAGGCCGGTCAATTCACGCGTTTTGGAGGTCAAATGGGCGGTGCAAGGTGGAATAAAATATTTGTCCGAGTTTTTCATTTCACACTTAAAAAGTTATGTATCCCTAGCCCTCACAAACTCTATTTAAAGGGGGTTTTAACTCTTTTAGAGGGATGGTAGAGTCTTTGGGAAGGTGTGGCCAAAAGGGTGTCTCTTGGGAGCCCCTCACAACTCTTGGAAGAAGTAATCCTTTGTGCAAACCTCTCTTCCAAAAAGGCTCTCCTCTCTCACCTCTTCTTTGTATTTCTTTTCTTTCATGTTTGTTTCTTGAATTTTTCTTCAAATAATCTTCTGTGTTCATCCCTCTTCTTCTTCTCTTAATCTTCTTAATTGGGTTGGAATCAAGAGTGGAGACAATATTGGGTTCTACCCCTTTCAATTCGTTGCTTATGCAAAACGTCTCCACGATGACTACACCACCCATGGAAGAGTAGTTCTTTTTAGTAATCGATCAAACTCTATCCTTATTCATTCATTTATTTTGAATAAATGAGCTAATGTAATTCACATATTATGATCTATTAATTGAGTTTTCAATTTAAATGAAACTAATCAAGCAATTTAATAGTTAACACAAAACACGCGAGGTCGGGAATTGTGTGAATTGTGAGAGCGCAACCTTAACCGGTAATTCAAAACCACACGGGATCAATTTGTAGAGTTCAAATATAATCCCTAAACTCAATTAATCCTCATTTCCAGAGTGGTTATGTGCCTTAATTTACCACTGACCATAAGATAATTTTAGAACATCAATCAAAGCAGGGTGTTCCGATTGCATGTTCTGAAGTTAGCCTATGGTTAAATTCACTTCAATCTTCATGGTAAAGTTAATTCTCATAGGGTTCGAGATTTAACAAATTAAGGGATCATAATTAAGTGAATATTAATTTAAATTATAATGATTAATAAATGATTGAAGAGGTAGAGTTATATCAATTACGTATTTTAAATATTGTCTAAACAAACATCTTTTTGTTGTGTCATTTTAATCAAACTTCATTTGAAAACTAAAAACAAAAAAAAATACAATCTTCTTCCAGAAAACTTCTTCTAGATTCATAAAATATAAACAAGCACCCCCATCCTTTAAAGTAGTGTTTTTATTCTCTTTTATTTTACTTCTAAAATACCTCTAAAAATTGTTTTAATTCACTTCCTCCTTTGAGAGATGACCTTGGTCAGCCACTCTGCTGCACCTAAGTACCCCAAAATCATACTAATCATTTGAGGGCGCCCACAACAACGCTCTTTCACATATCTTGTGAGTTCCCAAGTGTATCAAGTGAGGGGTGTATAGTTTTCACATGACTTGGTGAACTATGTGAAAACCTTGAAAAAACCCTAGTTATTTAAAAATATATATTCCAATTATACCCATAACTAAAATAAGATCCAATATGGGTCTACCCCTATTATTCACGTGATCCACCATGAGGTAAACCTTATATTCTCTTACACTTACCTATTCTAGTTTTTTTGGGCCTCATAACTTTGACTTTATAAGGAATCCACCTAGGTAAGAGTCATTCCTCCTAATTATCCTCTTTCCACTCATTACCTCTTGATCCTTTTTCTTTCTGTCATTGTGTCACATTGTTGGATGAACGCTAGGTGGGTTTGGGTTTTAGTCCTTATATTTTTCTCCTGTAAGGTTCATAATATCCTCTTTAAAATCTCCACTCTTTTTATTTTTCGGCTTCAAATCATCTGCACATGAACTAGGTATGTGATTCTTTGATTACTCCATTACTTAACATACCATTAGATTATATATTTTTTCAACCACTATTTTCTAAATAAATTATGTATGTTTTGTGAGTATTGGTAGAGTATTATTTAAGAAATGACATTTTATTAATTTTTAGTTTAATTTTAATGGGTTTTTATGATTAATAATTATTTAAAGGATAAGATTTGAATGTATGTGTTTTAAAAGTTCAATAGAATACAAAAAGTATTTCCTAGATAGTTTTGAGAATTTTAAAAGTAGTTTATCTTACTTAGTAATTTATTGAAAATTACGGTTTTTGGTTTTGAGGTAAGATTTAATTTTATCTTTGGTTATTTATAAATCTTAAGGATATTTGTTGCTATGTTCCATTTTTTATTTATGTATAAATTATTCTGATAAATCATAGTATTATTGTTTATAATTTTTTTCCCATAAATTACTCTTTATAGGAACAGTTCTATATAAATGATAGCACTATATGGTTTAAAAATGGTTTGGAAAGAAAAATTAGTTTTAAAAACGTGTTTTAAAAAAAGGGTATTTTAAATATTGATTTATAAAGCTTGTTCCAAGTTCCCATTTAGTAATTTGAATATATGTTTTGGAAAAATTGTAGTTTTGAAAATTCATAAAGGTTGTTTTTTGATAATAAATTCTAATTTTGTACTTAATTCCTGGTTTCAACCATCATTAAATAAGTCTTATTTTATTAAACATGTTGTAACCTTACAGAAAGTCCATATGATTGGATACTCTTTAAATTATATATATGTGTATGGATTTTTTGAGGATGTATGGTATGTATATTTTAAGTAGTTTTCATAAATGGGTGTTTGGAGGCGTGAGTAGAAGAAATGATTATATGATAATTTTTTACGCACCTATTGTAAATATTCTCATTGGAATAATACGATTTTTTTTATAGATTGAGAGATGGATTTTATAATTTCATTGATTAGACAAACATGTATGCTTAATATTTAGACCAACAATGAGTCGAGGAGTTCCATTAGTGAGGCTAGTTGAGGGTATGTTGGTAGGTTAGATTCTTAAGAGCATTATTGAAAGGCGGAAAGATGGTTCTAAATTGATTATGTCTAGGATCATCTGATTGGATTATTAGAATATTCCAATGATTATATCTATATTTTTCTTGGGTAATTTTCCTTTAAAATTTATATTCCATATTTTATTCACGACTCATGTATCATTATTTTATACTTATATTTCTAATATTTTTTTATATCGTTGGATCGTTGGAGCTCAGAAGGAATATCATGGGTGGTTTCATAATTAATACCTCTCATAAAGAAACTAGAGTTACAATGGGATGTCAATATTTGAGTATTGATTCTATGATTTATTTTTTAAAATTCATTAGGATATTTTGATTTGAATTGGTGTTTTTTAATCCTAGTTGATTTTTTATGAGATTTTTAGCGGTTTTTGAGATTTTAAGTGAGAATGAAATGAAAACTAAAAGTTAAATATCATCCTTCATGACCTAAAAAACCATGAAGTTCCCATGTACATGGTTATGTAAGGATATTAGTGGCATGATTCATGATTTTCATGTGTTTTTTCAAACCATGTGGTCAAACCATGCACTATTACTAGCCATATTTAAAAGTTTATATTATAATCTTTAGGGTATTATGTTTCTTTAGTTATCATATTGATTATATTGAGGGTGAACTAAGGGGGATTTCTATCATGTATTTGTATTATTTGACTAGATTTCAAGGATATTTAGTAATTGGAATTTTATTTTCAGAAAGGGGTAAAATTCATAACTAAAAATATTTAATGGGAGTTGTTTAAATGAAACATGAATTTAAGAGTTAGGTAAAATTTCATAAAGGAGTTTAGAAAATTATTTAAAATGAATGATTTTTTGGATCAAGAAAGTGGATTTTAATGAATGATTTAGAAAATTATACTTTAATTTGTATATTTAATGAAATTTAAATTATTGGGAATTGAGTAGGGTTGTTCAAAGGAGGATTTTAAGTGTATGAGTTAGATGTTAGAAATTAAGTGTCATATAAAGAAATACCTTTTCAATATTGTTCATCATGTGGTTTTTAGTAGTGGTTATGATTTCTTATCTGTGTTATGATTTTAATTGTAGTTCATGTTTTTTTGATAAAAAAATATAATTAATGAGTGTCGATGTGGTATTGTGTTTCATTTATTAATTAAAGTATGCCTCCTAGAAAATTATTGAGGAATAATATCACATCTGTATTAGGGAAGTTTCCATGGACATGTTTATCTTAAGGATATATATTATCCCCTTATGGTTATCTAACCATCTCACACTTTGGGTAGAGTGGTAGGGAAAAACACTTCTCTATGATTGGGTATTACCTAAATATTTTTTATTTGATATTCATTACACACTGTTGGACATAATTTATAAAATTTATTTTAGGATGTTTCCTTTATTATATCCTTTCTTTGTGATGTGTTCATCAGGCCCACCTTAACCCGGTCAACCTTTATGAACTATGATGAGTGGTTATTTGTGAGGAATAAAACTTTTTATATGATTATCACGTGTCTATATTGGGTATTATATTCCATTAATTTTGGGAATTTTGCTGAGATATGGGCTCTATTAATAGAGGGTCAGTATCTTGAATTTAGGTAGTTACCCTAAGAACCCTATTTATGGAATCTTGTTTTCATTTCCACTATGTTACATTCCTCTCTTATTCCTCCTCTCATTATTATTTTGTTGAGCTATCCATTTACCAGTTGACCTATGGATTGTATTTTCGGATGTCTTATACCTTTTTCTCATTTGGATATATAATAGTTTTCTTCCTTGGGTTGATAGATGTTACTTTACCTTAGTGTTCTATTTTTACCTCTTTAGTCATCATATTAGTTTCATTTCATACCAGACGTTTCCTATAGACAGTTATAGTTTTTTTACCCACTAAATTTGTTTTTATCTTAAGTGGTGGGGAGAAAGATTAATGTTTTTTGATTTCCCATATATTAGGATTATATTTTTGGAAATACCTATATTAACACATTATTTTTACTCACTATATTAGAATCTATATATGCTAATAGATTTGGAGATATGGTATATTTTGGTTGGTTTGGTTTGGACCTTAGTTTTGAGTTATTTTTCTTTATTCTCAATATTTAGGTTATCATGTCTCTTCTCATACTCAGGGACTTTTTGGGTGTAGAAAGTATTATGGTGGGGGATAATTTCCACACCAGTCATTATGTTATTTAAATTTTTAATATTTATTAAATTACAATCTTTCTATTGAGTTTTGGTCCCATCCTTCTAAATTGTAGGCAAAAAATAAGAAATTGTATTGTCTCACGATTACCACATGGTTAGTAGTTACAATGTGATGACCATTCAAGTATTTCTATAGTTTAAGATGACCTTTTATAAACCATTTGTTCATGGTATCCCCAACCATAATTCCAAACCATATGATCTCCCAAGTGTTTCTAGTGAGGGGAACACGTTTAGAGCACCATTTGGTAAACTGTATGATAACCATGAAATTAACCCAGTGCTTTTAAAAATAGATTTTCCAATTATTCACCTAACTAAAGTAAGACTTATCTTGTGTATCACACTTTTATTCATGTTATCTACTTATAGGTAATCCTTGGATATTCTACCCCTTACATCTCCCTGCAATTATCAGGCCTACTGCCTTTTGATTTGACGTAAAGTTCTCCCAGGTTAGAGTCTTTCCTCGTCCTCATTCTTCTCATCCTTACCAATAAATCATTATTCATCCCTTAATTGACCCATGATTATAGGTAAATCCTAGTTGGGTTTAGGTTTTAGTCCCTTAGGGTTCAATTAACAAGGAATGCATACACCTCCTTAGAACCTCCTCTCTTTGCGTTTGTCGATTTTGCATTAACAATAATTGAACTATGTATGTGCTTCCATGAATTATCTTTTACTTAACATACCTTTGTATGTTTAAATTATTATATCAATATTTTGTCCAAAAATTATGAATTTTTCTAAGTATTAGTTTATTATTACTTAAGAAATGATGTTTTATGAATTATTAGTTTTGTTTGAAATGAGATTTTAGGATTTCTCATTATTGTTGTGTTGTGATTAGGAGGTGTGTGTTTTAGATGCTTTATGGAATCCTTAAAAAACTTATTAAATGGTTTTGGGTATATAAAAACGTGTTCATACCACTATATAATTTAGTATAATGTGTGGATTTGAGTCTGAGGTATAATTTTATTTTATTTTTGGTTATTTATAAATATTAAGGTTCATTCTTTATAGGTTCACCAATTATTTACGTATAAATTATATTTATAACTCCTTGTATTCCTTTTTATTTTCTTTAACCATATGTGTGAAATAATTGGAATGTTTTTCAATCAATTTTAACATTTTATGGTTTTAAAAAAATGTTTTAGATATCATATTTAATTTTAAAAAGATGTTTATAAAAATGGAATTTTAATTGTTTACTTATAAAGTATATTACAGAGGCCCGTTTTGTAATTTGAAAAAAAAATTTAGGAAAGAAACAAGTTTTGAAAATTCTTATAGGATTTTTTAAAAATATTAAATTATAATTTTGAAATTAAGGCCAGGTTGACACCTTCATTAAAAAAACATTCTTTTATTAAATAAGTTATAAAACTTCAAAAATCCGTCGTGATCATAAAATTAATGAATTATATATATGATTATGGATTTGGTTGAATATATATTCTATCTTTATTTTAAATGGGACCTCATAAGGGGAATTCAATAGGTGGGAATATGTGATACAATTTTATGTTAAATGTTTTGTCACCTATTATCACTATTCTTAGGGGAATCCTCGGAATTTTTATTGGAGATTTGTGAAGTGGTTTCTATACTTATCTTGACAAGACATACTTGTATACTCTAGATTTATACTAGTGATAATAATGGGATTTCCACTGGTGAGGGTAATTGTGGATAAACTTGTTAGTTATGGACATATGAATTTTATCGATAGACTGATAGATGGTTTCAAACCACAAAAATTTTGGATTGTATCACTTGATTAATAGGAGAAACCCATGATTATCTATGCATTTTCCCAAGATACTTTTCATCCACTTTTATAATCTATTTTATATTCTTGGATCACATTTTTTTTTATTTTATAATTATATTTCTCATGTTTTATTTGTATATAGTTTCATTTTTGGTACTATATCCTTATTACATGGATTCCTACTTCCTTTATTTTATTATTATAGTCCCGCTATCTAATTTCATCTTATCATTAATTTTTTTCACCATATTCATTTAATGTATGTTCGGTTAGTGGTCTCTTGGTTATATTAATGTGTTTTTTCTAGTTTGAATCAAAAAATGATTCTTAATGTTGGTTTTTAGAGATGAGTTAATTTATTTAAAAGAATTTTATGATGATTTTAATGATCTTCTCTTGTACTAAATATTGAATTCTTAGAAAAAAGGATTTGGTTTGGTTTTTTTGAAAAATATTTAGAATGTTATTTTGAATTCATTCATTTCAAAATAGAATTCATTTTTTGTATAAACAAAGGGTATAAATAAACCCATTGGTTAACCACCATATGGATATTCATGAACACATCGTATGAAATCTACTTAGTGTTTGTATATTGAGTGGATCTTGTAGGTTATAACATCAATTATGAAGAGAGTTTCCACTTTAAATCCGTCTCTAGGATGATATTAGAGTAAGTTATTGAGATTTTGGATAGAGAGTGAAATTGGGACACATGGAAAGCTTGGTATGCATATTAGTTTATTTTTAGTCCAAAAGAAGTCCAAATAAGATGTATTTACACGATTTTTAGTTTTAGATTTAACTTATATATATTTTATTATTCTTATTTTGTTTCTATTTTAATATAAAATTCTTATTTTATTTTACATAGGCATATAACTTATAGATGCACCATGTATAAATTTTGGTAAAATTACATGTCTAAGTTAATTTAATTATTCAGGTAAAATCATTCCCATTGATTAAATTTCATACCCTAATGCTTGTCTCCAAGTCATTAGGATCAAGAATTCCCTTTGGGTTATTTCACAAGAATGATCTAGATACTATTTCAGGGGTGAACATGGTTGTTTTTTGTCACAAACTACTTATTGGGTTTCCAAATAAATAGTAGTGAGCACTAGGAGGAGTTGAAACAACCATTTCTACTTTCAAATGAAATGAAAAAGATTCATAAAATGTGTAATATGGGACTCCTATAAGGAGGGAAGAACTAGAAGAAGGGGCATAATAGAGGTAGTAAATAAAAAACTGGCTAAGAAGAAAATATCATAAAAGGGTAAAAAGAGACACCACATCACCCAACACCCTTTCTGGAGAAAAACCATTGAGAATACCCACCAAAAACTAGATAATCTATGCTTAATAACCATAGGATACTAAAGGATAATCACCAACTCAACTGGAGACTATCACTTTAAAGAACCATGAAATCTCCACCAGATAAAACAACCCTTGTGTTCATTAAAAAATGGCCACTAAATTCATTTCATAATAAATATTGGGGGATTGATAAAGGATTTAGTAACCTCTATTTGGGAGTTTCTACACATATATAGACTTTAGGCATTAAGGGAAATCATTTTGATTTTGGGGGTTAATGAGATCTTTCATGATTGCATGTGTAGGACGTGGAAGATGCACAATGACCCTTGAGAGCTAGAGAATTGGTGTTTTTTTGATGTTTCACTTCATTGTGGGGAAATAGGTATGGGTGGTTGAGGGTGTTGGAGCTTGGATAGTTCATTGGGAGAGGCTTCTAGTGGGTGGATGATGGAGACCGAGAGCAATGGGCAGATGGAAAATTATAGAAGTGTTTAGGAAGGGGGAGGAGGGAAATTTGATCCTATTTATTTCCACATAATTAGTGATCACTATATAACAGAATTTAATTTTTTTTAGGATCCAAACCAAAAATCACCAGACGTTGAACCACTAGAATCTTCAACTTATAGAACAAATCTCTAGAAACTCCTCAGGCCATAAGAATCACATAACAATAATATATTATAACTTAGGATGTAAAAGTATACCATAAGTCACCAAATAGAGTCAAAAATATTTTCAAAATATCTAGTAATGGTGGATACCAATCCATTAGATGAGGATTGGAAAAATGATAGGGGCCCTTTAAATACACTAGTTTGCAACACTCATGATTTTACATTCACAGCTAGGTCACTGGGGGGGTTCTATGTGGAATCACACATAGTTGATGATCGATGGTCCCTTGCCAAAATTTTGGAAGCATTGTAGTAGAGCTATCTAACTATAATAAAGATGACCAAATACACTGATAGCAGGTAACTAGAGTATGGTAAACTTTAACATGGCATTGTTAAAACATGGATTTTACTTACATGGGTATTTTATATTTGTGAACTTTACTTCCATCATTAGAATATTAAAGAGGAAAAAATATATGGATTTAGATCCATAACAATATGGTTTACTATAGTACCACATTATGTTATGAGCTTATTTGAGATAAAGTTTCAATAATCGATGTATGTGCCATGTAATTGGATCCAAAAAAATAGAGATATTTTTTCTCCTTCTCCATGGAAATAAGGATTATTACCAAACCATATAAATCCTAATGTTCATGATATTATTCTTCTTATTTCATTTTTTTTTCTATATTTTAATATTTCTATGGAATGAAATATTATATGTTCTATGGAAATTTCAATAACACAATAAAAAAACAAACTCACATAAATAAATATTGAAAAAAATAATGAAAAACATTAGAAAATAAAAATTTACAAGGTTTGGATATTAGTCCTACATCAATGGGGGAATAATGATGTTTCCTTTAATTTAAAAAATTTTATATGATTACAATAAAAATTACTCTTACAAACCTTTTTTAATATATTATGTATCGAAAATGATATACCCCATACATGAACGCATTTTAAAATTTTTTCCACCCCACCATTATAGTATAAACCATTAGGTAAATTGGTTCTATTGATTTTCAACAATCATAAGGGACCCATTGTTGGTGAAATCTATCTCTGATTTCCTGTATCTATCATCACCCTTTCTGGTAATCTAAACAAGGTATTTTTATATAAAAATTTTAAAACATTAAGTGATTTCATTAATACAAAACCACCGTGAAAAAACTTTATGTGACCACCAATAAAATAGACTTACATATATCATATCTTCAACTCATACTTCATCTAGATAACCATCTACACTCTAAGTTATTAAAAATGAAATTCTAGACTTCTTCCTTCATGGGATTTCCAAGTTTTCAAGTCTAAAAATATGGTTGAAACATAATTTATATATTTTATCCTTCTGGATGCCTAAATCAAAACTTAAAAGAGACATCTCTTATACTTATAATCACCCTCTTGATGATTGATTTCACAGAATCTTTATAAAACACAAAAACAAAGGAAGATCATTAATCATATCATCTACCAAAATAAAATATATTTCCTAAACAAATTTTTGGTCACCCTAGTCCCATTTAGACATAATGATGTATCATACAATCCCAAACTAACAACTTAGTGAACATGTCTTCTGAATATTAACTCCCACCAATATTATATAACTAAATAATTCCATTATCTAGCATATTTTGGATGAAATGATATTTTAATTTTATGAATTTATTCCATGAGAGAAACAAAATATTGTTATAAAAGTGAATTTCACCATAACTATCACAGAATAATAATACATTTATCTGAATTCTTTCTATATCCTCTAACTAACACTTTAACCACATAAATTCTTTACCTGATTTCTAAACAACAACATTTTTATCTTCCAATATGGATAATTCTACCATCAGTTAAAAACTCAACTACTGGAGTTCGTTCCCTAATGACAACTATTTTACACTTTTTATTTCATGTATATTTAAAGACCTTAATATTAATAGATTCCTTATGATATATTTATTGTTCTTCTATGTGAAATTAAAGTGATAATTTCCTTGAGTGTTTTTCCATTGAGAAGGTCATAAAAGTTCCTTGGTAAGATGAGAACCTTGATGTTCTATGATGATATTCTTATTAAATTTTCCTATAGTTGGGATAACATTCTATAGTGGGACATAAAGTATGTTTACTGTTAGGGTCATGTACTCATAAGTGGATGAGACTTAATCTTACAATGTTAACACATGGTTATATCAAATAAGATAGATTACGAGGACATACATGAATGTAATAATTCAACTTGTATATGTGTAATCGGATATTCCTATCTTAGAATGTGTGTAATGATACTTCGACATAATATTATTACTAATTTATATCATCAGGAATGTACTTTTATGTACAAATTAAAACCATGAGGAAATATTTTCATGATGATGTAAGATATATTGGGTGCACCACAAGTGATATTGAATTAGTGAATAAGTTAATATAATATTTTTCGCTACCTTTTAAAGAAGTTTATATCTCTGACCTTTGATTGGAATAAAATAGTTGATCTAAATCCAAGTCCATGGTGTATTGGTGAGTTCATTTTAGATAGCCAATGAAATATAATTTGATCACATAGGTTGATGATACATGTATGATACCATCCTAACTATGAGATATCGAGACAAATGGATTATATTACATAGTGAGTGTTCATTTGTGGTTTTTTTATTGTGACATCCACTTATTCCTCTATGGGTAGATTTATATGTTGCAGGATACTAACATTTTATTTTAGTTAAGACTACCTAATTCCAGAGAGGAAGAAGCCTAGAGGGACACACACTTACTTTATCCGTCAATCACTATTAAATTCTACTAGACTTTTATAATAATAATATTTTTTTCTCTATAACGAGGAATAATATTTATTCAAGATATATTGATCTCAAATATTTAGTCATTATATTTATACATATGAGTTTAATTTTAAATAAATATTTACTAACAATTCCGCCGAATTGAATATTTATGTATCTCTTGGTTTATTCACAAGGTAATAAAGAATATTTACTAATAAATTAATATTTATCTAGTTACGTGAATATTAAATAAATATTTATTCACAAGTCTAGTAATATAATATATATTTATTTTTCAAATGAATATTATTTATTTATTATTAATGATTTAGTAAATTTCAAGGAAGGTGGATGGGCCGATTTTGGTGTTCGATAACAAAAATAATATATTTGAAAATATAATTTAAATAAAGAAATAATTATTTATTTAGTTAAAATAATATTTATTTTCATAATTCAGTGCATGAAATTATATAATAATAATATTATTTTCCTAATTAATATATTTTTATTAATATTTTATTTTTAACCATTGTGAAATTTGTTAGCTTGGAATAATACAAAGATACACAAGAGGGGGGGGGGGTGAATTGTGTCATTTAAATAATCTTGAAATGTTCTGGAATTTAACTTACTTTATGATTTATGCGGATATGTAGTGTTCTCTTCTATAAGTAATATTACCAGAAAATAAATAGTATTGACTAACACATCAATTTTTACAATGGTTCGGGGCACAAAGATCCCCTAGTCCACTCCACCAACGCTCTCTCTATGACCCTGATGATTTTGACCAGAAAGGTCCTCTAATCACAATAACATAAAAAACTACTGATTATAGGTAGTGGACACATTAAAATACTATAAAGACTTATGGTTATTTTATAAGTAACCAAATATCCATAGCTTAGTATAAGAAGCTAATAATTATCCATGACTGAGTATGGGCATCCAAAACTCAAATAAATCAAAAAAGTTTGATCTGATTGAATTATTCGGTTTTTGATCACAGTTGCAACAAAAAATGATAGAATATAGATTTACTTCATCAAATATGAATGTCTTCAAGTAGGGGAATCTTTATAGAGATCCTATTTTCAAATGATCTTTGATACGAATAACAATAAACAAACAACAGTAGTTACATAGTAGTATGAGGTTGAAATATGTATATCTTCAAAGTGTATCCTCTTTAAGAAATAACCGAGTCACTTGATATTTTTTATCAGTTATGTATTCAAAAGATAATAAAAAGTATGCAGATGTATATCGTATATGTATCTAGAAAATACTCTGATCAAATATATATAATATATAGATTTCTTTTGGTTGAGAAGACCCACAGATGTCATCTGACAGATCACAAATATTCAATTTCAAGTCATCCAAGAGAGTCATAATATCCCTTAAAATATTAATGATTTACTCCATTGAATATGTGTATTTAAGAAAACTGTAACAAATCCATAACTCAGTATTAAAATATATTTGAACATATCTTTCCTTCTATCATGAAAATTTCATAAATCTTGGATAATATATTAGATATAAAACTCTATCCTTGAATATTCAAATGTAGGGTTCATTCACATCCCAAAAAAACACCAAATGTTGGGTTTACCATGTAGGGTTCATGTACCATTCCTTTTTTTCCTCAATCATAGGGTTACATACTAACATAGGGTTGATGAAACATACTTTCCGACAATATAAGGTTGACGATCCATACACACTGTCTAAAATGTTGGGTTCCATCCATACACTATGCTTTCACATGTAGGGTATGAAAAGTGTTTCCATAATATGTTAAAATTTGTTTTGAAAACTTTAAGAAATATTCCTTTCTAATCAAATAATTGAATATAATTACAGAATAAATATTTCAACAAAAGTTAATTTCATTTGTAAAAAAATAGGGGTATTTGTGAGAATAAAAATCAATAAGAATTATAGAGTATTGTTGAGAAAATAAATTCTCAATAATATCCCCCTTTTAATGATAAAAAACCCACAACTAAATTTATAGAAAATATAGGAATCATAAAAACTGAAATAATATTTTAAATATTTTTTGTGTTTTTTGATAATAATTAATATTTTACAGTATTATTTTGATTGATAGTATTATTTGAATGAATTGATAATAAAAGTTATAGAATATTGTGTTTACCCAAATTTATCTCCCTTTTTGTGATATAAAAATTAATTTTTTTGAAAATTTATTAAAACACTTTCAATGTGGCATATAACTGTATATGAATGTTAAATTCTACATTAGAGAAAACTGAATAATTTATTATAGCACTATAATTTAAAGGTAATAATAATAAACATTTATAAAAATTAAAATATATTTTATTAAAATGATATTTTATGAATACAATTGAGATATTGGATAAGAAGGTTTAAAACTGAGGACTAGATGATTGTGAAAGGGATAGTTCATAATAGGTTTCATGTTTTGGAAAATCTTTATTAGAATTTAAAAGTTTCTTTAAATCTTCCATATATCATTATAATGTTTCTAAAATATTATCAATTATTTTTATTATCAAAATTATTGAGTCCAAATAAACATTTAAACATTCAATCAGATCTAATTTCATAAATTCATGTAGATTTTCCTCTTTCTATAAAAACTGAGTAAGTTTATCACTCAACTGATTGAGAAGAAGTCATATTCCTACTTCACATAAGGTCAACTGTATAATAAGACATCTCTGATTATCTAACGTCACTTTCAGATGTTCACTATTACATTGAAGTGATTGAATCCTTTCATTCATATCATCCATTAATAATATAATTGCTTTAAATCTTATGACTAAATGTAGAGAAGTTGGTTGTATATAATTAAAAGCTCTAGAATCAATGGAAATTAATTTTATTGATTCAAACTAAATTCCCAAATACGATTTTAAATATGAAAAATATTTTTGTGAAACAGATTCAGATTTCAATTTTCCACACTGATCTAACATTTCTTTCTAAAAACCATCAAAATATCTTTTAGAGAAAATAATTTCTCTGATATTATGCAATTTAGTTTGAATTGATTCAAATTTCCCTCTAGGAATAGTTGAATTTTATATTTAGTCAAATTATTTTATTATAGCCTATAACTCACCTTAAAAATTTGAATTTTCTTCTTTTCTCTTGTTGAACTAATAAAAAAATCCGTTAATTTGATTGTTCAAAAAATTGGTAGATTTTGATTCCTGAACTTGAGATGTTTGACCTATGTCAACCAAGGATAAAGATTTTTATTTTCTGGTCTCACTATTTGATGAAAATTTAACTTCAAGAACCACTTTTAAATCAGTAGGTTCAAAGGTTTCATTATCCCAAGAATTAGGTATTATTGAAATTGTTTGATTCTAGACCGACCTTGTAATGTTATCTACTACTTGTTGAAATTTCTCATTTTCTTGAGAAATTTCTTAGACTAGTTCTTTAGCAGGAGGTTGTTGAACCTGTTCTTCATCTTTATGTAGAGATTGATGATCTTATGTGTTGACTTAAATATTTTCTAGTGGGGAAACTTCACCAGCTACAACAACCTTTAAACCAGGCACTTCAATTGTAGTTTCCTAAACTATAGGTTCCTCCCTATTTCTAGGTAGGTTGATAAGGACCTAACAATCAATTGTTCCTAATTTTTATTAGGAGATAGTGTGACACATCTCATATATTCTAGTCCAGAGACTTCATATCTAATGCGGCATATCTTTGGATGAACTTAATCACCATTTATTTATTATACAACTTTTTCTTTTTAAATTTGGAACATAGTAGCTGATCCCAAAAATATTTGCTACCCCTTGAGTAGTAAGACTAGTTCTTTTTTTTTTGTTTTCTACACAAAAAGTTAACAGTTTTACTTATTATGGACTCCATAAGTATCCTATATTCCTTAGAGTTCTATAATTGAGAAATTTTCTGTGATGACATCTAGAGTATATCATTACATCATTAATAATTTCTTTTTGATGCAAAATCATTGAAATTATCCTTCTGTAAGGATAAAAAGACTTCCTTGCCTCCTATTGGAAACAATGGTTCATATAACTTAACATGTACATTGTAAAATTTTATTTATATCAGACATCATCAAAAAAATTATGTATATATTTGGATAAAGAAACTTCTCAAGTTCAATAGTCTTTGGAATTATAGATGATTGAATAAACTTGACCAGAACCTTTTTGTAAGCATCTACATCCTTAATAGGAATTTTCTTATCTAGTTATAGAAAAATATAAAAGAAATGATATTCTATGATTTATGTTCAGGATTTCCTATTTACCAACTATCAAAAATGAAAAACCCCTTCATGGGGACATTTTAAAACTATGAATTTTTCCACCGAAGAAAATGAAAAATTTGTATGATAAATATTAGATATGAAGACATCCTATGTATCACCAAAACTATAATTATAATTTCTATATAAATATTTTAATTCTATATCAAAAATAATATCAGGTTTTCTATCATAAAGAAGAGTTTTTAGGCCTTGAAAGGCTACAGATTTCTTTAGAAGGAGGTTTTTCTAATTGATCCATTCAAAAACTATTTCCTTTCCTTGAAGTTTATTTCTGTAGGTAACACAATTATTTGTTCCCCTTGGTTTTCCTAGTTCTATTATTTACATTAATAAGAATATGAAGGTTGATGGTTCTCGATTCTAGGGTTTTGAAGGATGGAGAGAGTTTTAGAAGGTGAAAGGTTTTAAAATCTTAGGTTAGGTAAGAGAATAGATAGATGAATGGGTTTTTTGATGGTTTGAGTGATGTGGTCTAGTTTCTCGAGCTGATCATGCAATGTAATCATTAATTTTTTTTTGGAAAATTGTGCCAAAAAATCAAAATCAAATATAATTTTTATTTAAATAATAATTAAATGAAGAAAAACTGAATATAAAAATTAACAATGAAATTAATTAAATAAATTTAAAAAAATTTATTTGAAATTAAATACTCTTAACTCTGCCTTAATAAAATCAAAACTTGCAGTGGGAAGTGGTTTAGTAAAAATATTAGCTAGTTGATATTTGGTTTGTAAAATTCTAAAGATATGTCCTTTTTAAGAACATGATCTCTTAGAAAATGATGTCGTATATCAATATGATTTTTTCTAGAATGACTTATTGGTGTTTTTAAATATTAATTACACTTGTATTATCCTAAAAAATAGGTATATTATTAAAATTTAGTAAAAATTATAGTAAGGTGTGTTTCTTCCACAACACTTATGCACACCAACTACCATCAGATATATATTCTGCATCGACAATTGATAGAGCAACTTAATGTTGTTTCTTAGTCGACCCTGATACTAAATATTTCTCTAAAAAGTGACACATTGCTAATGTGATTGTTCTATCTAACCTAAATCCCCCAATATCAGTATCTAAAATTGAAATTATATTAAAATCAAGGGTTTTAAGGTAATGTAGATATTAAAAAATAGTACCATTTAAATACCCAAAAATCCTTTTAATAGCACTAAGATGAGATTCTTTTGGGAATGAAAGAAATATAGCACATAGATATACAAAAAACATAATGTCCAACCTACTACCAGTAAGATATAGTAAAATACAAATCATACCTCTTTATAACTTTTCTTCATCTAGTTTTCTAGCATCATCCAAATCATGTTTTTCATCACTACACATGGGAGTTTTATAAGCCTTACTATTTCATAGTCCCTATTTTTTTCAATAAAAAAATAATATATTTAATTTGATTTAAAATATTTCCATAATATTTTTGATAAATATTAAATACAAAAAATAAATTAAATTCTCCGATCATAATTATTTCCTATTATTTTTTATAAGATTTGAAAAATCATTACTAATATTTTTAATTATTGATTAAAAAATAACAATATCAACATAAAATTTCACTAATAATATATATTTTTCAAATAATTTTCACAAAAATAGTAGTATCTTCTAATCCCATATAAAATCCATTTTCTAATAAAAATGAGATTAATCATTCATACCACGTTTGAGATGTTTTATAAGGCTATAAAGAGCTTTAGTATGTTTAAAAATATAATTTGATAGACTATGGTCTTCAAAAATTGGCGTTTGTTCAATATAAACTTACTCCATTAAATAACCATTTTAAATGGAAGATTTTACATCCATCTAGTATAATTTAAAATTTATATTAGATGCATAAGATAACATGATTCTTGTTTCTTCTAATATAGAAATTGATGAAAAGGTTTCAACATAATCTATCCCTTCTTCTGGATTGTATGCTTTTTCTTCTAGTCTAGCTTTATTTCTGGTAATGATCCCTTGATCATCCTATTTATTTCTAAAAATATATTTGGTTCCTATCACTGGATAATTGGTTGGTCCATTTACTAATTCACAAACTTTATTTCCACTGAATTTATTAATCTCTTCTTAAATATCTAATAATCAATTTTCTTCATTCAATGCTTTTTAAATAGACTTAGATTCTAATCAAGACATAATAGAAGAAAATTCCATTAAATGTCCTACATTCTTATAGTTAGAACTCTAGTGTCTAGGTTTCCTATAATAGTTTTTAAAATATCATCCCCCAAGGTTCTAAACCATGTAGTTAAGAAACTTTCAAGTTCTTATATTTCATGTTCTTCTGAACTAGACTGAATTTCATCTATTTTATTTTCAAAAATGGTCATAGGTTCTTCATGTCTCATGTTGTCAAAAGATTCAATAGTTTCATCTCTTGGATCTTTTATTTTTTAAAAATGTTAATTTCATCAAACATCACATGAACTTATTCTTCAATAATACTTGATTTTTTATTATACACTATATGGGATTTAGAAATAGCATAATATCATAGAAACATTCCTTCATCAGCCATTGGATCAAATTTACCAAGGTTTTCCTCAGTATTCAAGATATAAATTTAGCACCCAAATACATTAAAGTACTTTAATTTAGGTTTTATGTTATTCAAAAGTTCATATGTTTTCCTTTTAATAACTGGTCTTATTAAAACTCTATTCAATATATAGCAAGTTGTTCTTACATCTTCTTCCCAAATATATTTAGCAAGACTATATTCATTTAGCAAAGTCTTTCCATTTTTTGAATAGTTCTGTTTCTTCTTTCAAAAATTCCATTATGTTGAGGTGTTATTCATTTAGGGAAGGTGTGTTTAATATGTAGATTTGAGAAAAAAGAATCAAATACTTGGTTCTAAAATTCTCCAACATGATCACCTCTTGATGAAATTATTTTAAAATATTTTTCATTTTCAATTTTTTTTTAAAATAAATTTAAAAATAGTGAACAATTCACTTTTGAGTTTTTGAAAATATACCCAAGTAAATATTGAAAAACATTCAATTAAAACTCAAATATATAACTTTCTAGAAAAAATTTCTACTATTGATGGTCCAAATAGGTTCATATGGATAAGTTCTAGTGGTTTTGAAGTATAAAATCTATTAATTTATTTGAATGATGATTAGTGTTGTGTTCTGATATGTAATGCATCGAAAAATCTATCATTGTCAAATTTAAGACTAGAAAAATTAGAAACTAACCATTTATTAGATAATTTATATAATTTAAATATATTTAAATGTTTATGTCTCCTATTTCAGATCCATGACTCATTTATCATAGTATTTAAATAATTCACTTTCTGTTTACACAGGGAATTGAGATCAAACATATAAATATTTTCAATTCTAGGTCATATAAATTTAACAAGTTTATATTTAAAACTGAGCACGAATTGTTAGAGAAATCTACGTAAAAACTTCATAAAAATGTTTATAAATACTTAACAGGTTGTGATTTAACCCTTTTATATACAATACTTTTTTGATTGAGATTGAATTTAGATATCCAACAATTCCAAATCCAATAATATTTTCTTTTGCATTATCTCCAATAGTGAATAGACCTCCATCCATTTGTGTTACTGTGTAAATATTAGAAGAGTCTCTACTCATGTCTCTAGAGAATCCACTATCCGTACACCGTATATTTTTTTCTGTGGTCTTTTACCTGGAAAATAACATAAACCCTTGTTTTTTTATAATCACATTCTCTTGGTTCTAGTTGTGTCAGTAAGAAAATATCTGAGAATCTAGATCATCATTATTTTTCCAAAACATATATTACTAGCTTCATACATGTTTTTGGAAATAAAATTCATTTTTAATAACATTTATTTAAAGTTTCTTAATTCTTTTGATTTCCTTTTATTCCACAATAAAAGAAGGTAATGTTTTTAGAACCAGGCACAAAGTTGTTTTTGCATAAGTTTTTTTATTATATCTTGCTTTCTATTCTATGTTTTTCCTTTTTGAGGACATTCTTTTCATGAATCTCATTTTGAGATTTTTATCAATTAGTTAAAATATTTTCTATGCTTTTATATGATTTTACTTCATTTTGTACTTCTTTTATTTTATTTTCATGATCATTACAGCTTGATGTAGTTTTATAAATATTTTTATTTTCTTGATATTGTTTAAACATTACATATTTTTCATTTAAAATAACATTATTAATATTTTCTATTCAATTGTGATTTTTTATTAAAGAATCGTATTTATCTTCTAGAATTGAGAAGTAAACAACTAATTTACTATTTTAGAAACTATCAGAGATAAAGGAAGAATAGTAATAGTTTTTTACATCATATTCCTCCTTAGCCATAAATCACATTTTTTTTTTCAGATTTTATGTCTCTTTTAGGAATCCGATTTGGTGGTGCTGTTGGAGTCCTCATATACAATCCAAGTAGCTATAATAGACGATTTTCTTTAACGCTCGTAATCAAATTTCTTTTGGTTCTTCCTTTCCATTTTCATTTTTCTTCCTTTAGCTAGGGGAAATTAGGTCTAATGTGACCCATAAATTTGAATTCATAGAATATTTCTTTTTTGGATCCTTTATCATCATTTTTGAAGGATTTTCCGAAGCTTCTTTTCTTCTTGTCGAATTTTATAAATTTCATAGTTAGCTGAGCTAGTTCCATGTTAGAATATGAGAAGTGTGAATCTTCTATAATTTTGATATATTCATTTTATTTTCATTCATGATTCTAATATGTGACCATAAGGGTAGTATATTACCTTTTCACTATTTTTGATCTTCAACTACATCTTGTATTTCTGCTTCATACATCATCAATGTTCTAATCAATTCGTTCATAGTCAAATTTTTGATCGGTGATGATTTCTTAATAACTGCAGATATTCCATTCCACTTTGTAGGTAGTAATTTAAGTACTTTTAGAACTTGATCTTATTATGAAATTGGATCTCCAAGATCAGTAATATCATTGAAAATTTCTATCAATTGTCCATTCATTTGTGTCATACTTTCTCCATCATACATTTTAGTGGTTTCAAAATTTAGTTTTTTAGTAGAATACCTCATTTTTCTGATATTATCTTTTCTTTTATATGAAATAGTAATTGTCTACCACATTTCATAGGCAGTAGGGAATTGTGATACTCAATTGAATTCCTCATTTCTAAGTCCATAAATGAGTAAATTCATTACTTTTGAGTTGATTTCATATTCAGCTTCTTTTTCAGAATCCCAAGTCTGTGGTTTCTTATGAATTGTCTAATGAGTGATGATCTTCACATATAACATAAATCCCAGATTCTTCAGTTAAATGATCATGCATGATTTTCAACATCTATAGTTTCCACCATTAAAATATATAACTCTAACCATATACATTCCTTCTCTTAGACCATCCATTGAAATTTTATTTTTGTAGACCTTATTCTTTTATCCTTTCTATAGATTTACCTTCTTTACAAAAAATCACTCCTTTGATACCAAACAATTATTTTCTAGATTATTACCTATATATAAATCAACTACAAAACCATGTCCACATATTAAATCCTAACATGTATATATTTCTAGGATACTCTCATAATATATTCCCTATTTTTTTTTGTATGTTATCCTACACTTAAAATTATCCCATGGGTTTTTATAAAGTTCTCAAATACTAATTTAAAAATATTAATTAAAACTTACTATAATTCCAACTCGAGTGACCATACATTTAAGACATAAATACTATACCTTAATAGATTAATATTCAATATATTTTTCCAATACATATGTGAAGGATGAAAATGATAAATTTCTTTGGAGAATAGATACAAAATATCCTAATTTCATGAATGATATTAAACATCTATTTAATGAATCCAATTTTAGCCGTTTGATCCTTTGAATATATCTATAAATTTCTATAAATTTTCCATGGATTCAGAACTGTGTTTTTATTTTTAAAACACCGTAGAATTAAAATTTTAAAAATTATATATATATATATATATAAAAATGCACAAACCTATTTTTTGAGTAATTTTTTTCCATTGACCAGGTCCTCTGATTGGAAATATAATATAAATATTATTTCAAGAACATGGGGTTTACCATAGGTGATATATAATGTGGGTTGGAATCAGACATGTTGTTAAAGGTGATAGTTGGGACGACCATTAAGTATCTTATGAACATTAATTTATTTATATTAAATAAATAAATAACCAATTCCATATCTATTTATATATCTTTATGATGAATTACTTGTGTTAGTTACATAACTCAGGGATTTTAGATATGAGAAGTATGAGATCTTTATTAGTGTTTTCAAGCATGGGAGCATTGATGAAGGACAATGTTCAAGTATAAATGTGTAATGAACAAAAAACAAGCGATATATTCATCATCATTGTAATAGGATATATTATTCATCATTTATTGATCGTTTATTGTTGTGTGGATTTCTATCATTTGATAAAATTTTTAGGAATGGATTTCATATCATATTCTTTCTATGATGTTCCCTTCTTCACATAATCCCAATTAGAAGTTGTATTCTTTAAAATTTTGTTGTTATCTTTTATGAAAATTAATTCAACCTTCAATCTATTATAAGTATAATTTTTTAGATCACATTGGGAAATTAATTTTTCACATCTTTCTTATTATTTTCTCCCCACTATTAATCACATACTTAATTTTTGGACCATGGATATACTATTAAAAATTTCAAGGTCATATTTGAGCATTATCAAATAGAAAAATTCACGGAAGATGTTTGAAGGTCAAAGAGATCAGTTTTTCTAAGATGGATACATGAGTAATTTGGGTTTTGTGTTTTTGATTCTAGGACTTGGACCCCGAAGGGTGGTGGATAATGTGATAGATTACTAATCGGGGAACTGGATTCCCATTTTCCATCCATCTGTGGAAGTTAAAAGATGATTGGAGATGAATCCATTCATATTTAGATATTTTAAGTGAGTTAAATAGCGTTTTAAGTGGAAATATTCATAGATCTATTATCCACATAAAGAATAGTGTTAATTTCAATGAAATATGTTACTACATGTCTTAAATACTTATTTAACATATATCATATTGCACATGTTTTCCCCATGGATAGGTTTTTTGACAAGTTAAATATCACATGTCACATGGAATGGCCCACATTCCATATTAATCTATATAGAAATCCATTCCATGTGATGGAAACACACAACTAGGACCCTGTGTTTGTATATAACTCATTGAAATACAACTAAAAGTCTTCTAAATGCACATGGATAGAAGAAATGTATGTCATGAGTACACCCCCTAGACCTTAGGTGGATGTGCATGGTGTGTGACAATATGTACACACCATATAGATCCACATGGCTACCAAATGAAAGTATAGTTGAGGGCACACACACATTTCTGGGAGAGTCCACATGTTTTATGAACATTTGTACAAACTATGTAGTCTTCGAGAAAATTATACCATGTGTATCTTCTTCTTTGAGAAATTAAGTTGGCCCACGAGTAGCCTCTCTTGAGTAATATTAAACATGTGATCTAATGGTGGGTGTAGTTTTAGAATCAGAGATATGAAATTAAATTATTTTAGAAGTATGATATTTCAGTGATTCTTGGGTGGTGTTAGTGTTTTTGTTTGATCATGGGAGTTTATTCAGGGTCTTTACTATAATGAATCGAACTTTTGAATAATATTTGTTTCATAAATTTGTGTGTTATTTAATTTTATACTCCACAAAACTATATCCTTTAATTAATGAAGTGATACCATTGGGATTCAACCGTTATATAACCATTGGTCAATATGACTGTTGGAAACTAAACTCTAAATGTTACAATTATTATTTATAAATACAAGTGATCTTGGTTAATTAATATAGAAAGAAGAGTCGATGGTCTCATTCAGTAGACTGAGGCCGTATGAAGCCCATCTGTCAGAGCTTGGGAAGGAGGCAACATCTATGGGATTTTCTCTGGACCAAGACCAAGCTGAGAATCAATATGTGAAGCTTGAACATAATCTCCTAAGGGAGAATCTCAAGCTGATAGAAATCACCACTCGGGCAATGTCCGAGTTGCCTTAAGATTCTATCACCATAGCCCACCTTACACTTAGGTCCTATGCAGGTGTTATAAGGGGCTATATAACGAGTCCTTAGATACTTTTTGTAATCTCTTGGAATAAATAAAATTGTTATATCATATTATTGTAAAATTTGTGATTTTCAAATGTTTGAAAAATATAGTATGAATATTATTGATGAATTTTAGAAAAAGGATATTTTAAAATATTCATGTAAACTTTAAATAATTAATTATGTGAAATTATTTAAAAAAAATGATCTTCTACAATTGTGATCTGAAAGAAATTTAGAGTCTAATAAAATCAACATGTTTTTTTAGTTAATAGTAAAGTATGAATAGTAACATACCCTTATGAATAGTAATGAATAGTAAATCGGCCAAAAAACTAGAAACATCACCCATGAATGTATATATACAATTTAAACATCTTAAAAGTGAAAAAACAATCATATTATAAGTTTTGGTGTTTTTTATGTCATAAATATTTTATTTATGATTTTATAATTTACTTAATAACTTAAAATGAAAATTTATTTTCATAAAATGTAATAATAAATTGGTACTTTATTGTCTTAAGGTTATATAATAGTTTTATGGGACCTTGACTACCTTTTCAAGGTATTACAAAATAAGTTATATTTTTAGAGTTGTATTTTTAAATAAATAATGATTTTATTTAAAAATTAAATTAAAAATATTTAGAAAAATATTTTTATAAAATGGAGTTCATTTTTGAAATCAGAGCATTGATATTAGGATAGAATGAATTTATGAGATTTTATAAAATGTTTTGTTTTTCAGTGAATAGAGAAAATACAGTTTTGAGTTCGGGAGTTTAATGACATCATTAATTATGTAATAATGATGTAATCATTATGGTAGACTTGTGAATAGTAATATATGATATTAGGTTTCCGAAGTGGCCAATACCATGGGAAAATTCCATGTCCAAGACCATGGTTTTGCAAATACCACCGATAAGGTGTCCCTTGAAAATTAATTAAATATTCCCTCCCCTTTCCTATAAATATCAAGCCATTCCCTCATTCATTTCATTCCAAAATCCTTGTCAATGATGCTACGGTATTTTTACATTCCATGGAGTCCTTCCAAGGTTCCCTCAATCCCCCAACATCCTAACCTTGAAGCTTTCAATGTTACTCTTCAAGGTAAGGGAACCTTCCACCCTCTTCTTTTAGTCACGATTTCCTATAAGTTATATCTTCCAATTTCCATATTCTAATGTGGTGGTATGTTATTATATATTTTTATTACTATCCATTTCATTTCCAAATGATTGATGACCCTTTCTTCTCTCATTAATTTATTTTCTAAATTTTTAAGTGACGTTGTTAGACTGCCGAATTTTAATAAAAGAAACCACATTTTCTCTTTTCCTTCAAGTTTCCTTTTCATGTGGTGTGTAATTCCACACCATGATCTTATTACTTTTTATTTTATAAATCTACTGTAAATGATTCATTTTTTGATGGGAGACCCTTGTCTCCTCTCTTTTTATTGTTTTCTAAAACCATGTTATGTAGCCGTTATGATGCAGAAATTTTGTCTCAAAATATCCCTATCTTTTTCTCAAGAAATTTTATTTGTTTATTTATCTGAATACACAAATAAATATTAATTTTTAGAGGTATTAATCAAGACATAAAATTAATCTATTTCATTCTTGAATTGATATACATAGAACCCTAACTCCCTTTCCATGGGTTGTACATGACATAATGATCTTATATTTAAGAACATTTAAAATGTCACAATTATGAAATGAAACCCATTTCTTTTATTCTCTATGGGTTATTTATGAAATGTTTGATTATGATCTATGTGGGTCACATGGAAATAAAAACATATTAATGGTGAGTCCTGATAGCACTCCAATGCATTGGGTAAAAATTTTAATCTCTAGAGATGATAAGTTTCATGATACCTTGGTGAATAACATTTTAATTTTTATGAAACCTTGGGGATGAACCTTGGTGATATGTTCAGGAATGTCCAAATTAAATGTTTTATCCATATATTCATGTTATGGTTCATGTTTTTTTCATTATTAAATTCCTCTACTTGTATTTCTCATGTCTTTATGTTTTTCATCATGTTCTTATTGATATCACAAGTAAACCGATTTTCTTACTTTCCTTACTGGGATTTCTGCTCACCCTTTCATTTGATGTATGTATCCAGGTTATGAGATGCATTAGTTTTACATAGGATGAAATTTTCAAGGGGCTTTTCAAAGGGATATAAAATAGTGTTTTATGTTTTCATGTATTTTGTTCCTGATTTCTAAGACACTAGACCTTAAAAGTCCTCTATTTGTAAAATGTAATGAAAAGTTATGTTAAAAAGGCCGGATGCCATAGTTGGTATCAAAGGAAAGTTTAGTTATTTATGGAAATTAGGCTATGAAAACTTTAGGAATAAACCTATAGATAAGTTTAAATATAGGAATACTTCCTGGTATTTTGGTGAGTATTGAGTAAGTGGTTTATCAAGAATATACATCCATGTCTAGATACGGACAGGTAGAGGCGGCTCTGGAACAGATGTACATAGGAGTGAAAACTTTGACATGGAGTATCGGGCTTGACCCGAGGTATCATGGTACCTAAAAATGGTCCTTTCTGAACTCTTTTTTATGACACTCCCATGAGATATGTTTGGTTAATCATAAGCATTTTATGAATAATTATGAAGGATTTATAGAGAAATGTAATTATTTAAAGCATGAAGTTTTTAGACATAAAATCCTTTATAGTTAAAATATTCATAAATGAAATGATCTTCTCACTAAGGTTTTATTATTTTAGAAAATGGTGGGAAATAAGAGGATCCATGAAAATGGTGACCGCAATGGACCATGCGCTGATGGCCCTCTGATGGAAGCCGGAATGGAAACATTCATGCAACTGATGAACAAACTGACTCAAGTTATGGGAAATAACATGAATCAAGCTGAGAGACCGATATCAGCGTAAAGGGAACAAATTTATGTTGAATCCTTTTTGCATCAATGACCACCAACCTTCAGTGGATCTACCGACCCATTGATTGCTGAATAATGGATCATCTCTATCGAGATGATATTTTCTGTGCTCCGCTGTTCTGAACAAGAGAAGGTTACCTTGGATGTTTATCTCTTAGAGGGAGAAGATGATCAGTGGTGGGAACTAATTAAAAAGACAAGGATAAGGGAGGAAGTTAAAACTATGGAGTGGGAAGTGTTCATAGGGATATTCTTCAACAAGTATTAACATTGATCGATGAGAACAAGAATGGAGAAGGAGTTTGTCGAGCTGAAGCAGAAGGAGAACGAATCTGTGGAAAGCTACGAGATAAACTTCACAAGGCTTTCACATTTCATCTCTAGATTTTTCATGGATCCAAATGGTAAGTTTGATATATTATTTGGTGGACTAATACCTCATCTATAGAAGAATCTAGCCAACCGAGATTATGATAGCTATGAGGAGATCATGCGATGTGCGATGAAAGTTGAACTGGAGTTTGGTGCGATGAAATGGTCTCATAAATCTGATGAAAAGAAAATATCTATGGATCCAATATTAGGAAAAAATTAGATCGGTTAAGAGGAGGCAAGAGAAATTACAACGTCCCACGTGTAATAAATGTGGGAATAATCATTCGGGGAACTTCCTGCATGGGATCGAGAAGTGCTACAAGTGTGTTAGAGATGACCACATTGCACATAATTGTCATGGTGAGGTGAAGCCACAACTTCCCAACACTAATGAGAAGTGGAATATGGTTCATTCCCTACATAATGTTCAATTCTATAAGTGTGGAAAACTTGGGCACTTTGTCAATCACTGTCCAAATCCAAGGGTAGTGGCGGGGAATCACCATCAGCCTCAGCAACTGCCAAGGGAACAAGGTCGTACTTTTTCAATCACTATGGATGGAGTTGAAGTGCCAAATGATGTGGTGGAACGTACTCTTATTGTTCTCATAAATCTATCAAGTAATTTGTTTCATTCTGGTTCTATGCATTCCTTTATTTCCTCCACGTTTGAAAAAAATTTAGAATCAACCCCCGATTTTCTAAAATTATAGTTATCAGTCTAGGCTCGTGGTGAGATTATCCAAGCATCGTAAGCGTTTAGAAACTCTAGTATTTACTTTAGTGAGAACAATCTTATCATAAATCTAGTTATTATTCCCATTATGGAATTCGACATTATACTTGGGATGGACTGGATCTCAAAGTATAATGCTAAGATCAAATATAGAAGCAAGAAAATATTAGTAGTCTTGAATATAAAACCTATAGTTATCTTACAAGGAGAGATATCTCAACCTGATATTTGTTTAAAATAACCTCCTATATATTTCATTATGGAGTTTATCAGTGAAGAAGAAGATGTAAATGAGAGTATAAGGATGGAAATGAGAGTATAAGGATAGAAAATGTCCCCATCTTCCAAGAATACGTTGACGTATTTTGTCACATACAAAACTTATTTTAAAGGTATTTTTCCATTCATGCTTTGTTTTTGTGGTTTCCCAAACTTTTATGGATGAATGGGTGAGTTTTTTTGAATTGGGTGAAAACATGAGCTCAATTCCAGATTTAAAAATAAATTTTGTTTCTTTTATAACTCATTCATTTTCCAACATTCATCATCCATTACAATTCCTACTTGGGATCCCCTGATCTATTAACACCAAAATTTAAATTTTGGGCCTTTATAAATCCATAATCATGGTGGATTTGGATTTTTATTTAAGGAGTTGGGCCACCCTGAAAGCCCATTTCCAGTTTTAAAAAAACATTTTGATTATTTAATAACTTATTCAATTTTAACTATTTTCGGTGATTCCACCTCTAACTCGAGCCCACTGAACCTATGCGTGCCCCCAATCTCTTCTTACCCTCTTTGGAGCTCGGTTTCTTCACAGAGCATGTCGAAACTGCTTAAGATTTATCAATTCAGGAATATTTATAAAGGTAATTTGTTTCCTTCATAATTCCTTCAATTCTCACTCTTTTTCCCCATTCAAATTCCTACATGCTCTCATTATCCTTGTTCGAACCTCACTTAAATTGTTGTCTGTTTTCAAATTCAGATACTGGTGTATGTGAGGCGATTTATAAAAGATTACTCAAGTAAGTTGGTCTTCTTCATTATTCTTTCAATTTACTTAGGGTTACATTCAACGTGATTAGGGTTTCTTACATTATACATAAGTTTCCTAATGTCCAGAAGTTAGGGTCTGAACCAATGGTTTGATTTATTGTATATTGGGTGAAATCTTTTGGTTTTAGGTTGGATTTCACTTCTTTGAGGTGCAGCGGTGGTGCAGTTTAAGTTTCTCACCATGTTTTGAGTGTTTCGACATAAAAGGTAGGTGATTCCATGTATAACCATTTTATGATGAGTTATATTTCTTGGTTTATTAATTTAGTATGTTTCAAATCTGTTTTGTGTGGTGCGAAAACTATTTTTTGATGGATTTGGTTAAGTGTTTAATTATATAGATTCATTTTTGCTGGGAATTGGGTGCTTTTCATGCGTGGCTCTTGGGAAAATGTTTGGGTGTATTTTATAAAATATGAAAGTGATTTATTAGTGTTGAAAGGGGATGAAAATTATGGTTTGTTAATTCATAAATTCCATGCGGTCCTTTTAATGGGGTTTTGAATGGTTTTAATGTGTGAAACCATGTTGTACTTCTTAAACATGATTTGTGAAAACATGTGTTTTTCAAGTGTACCTTTGGTGGTATTGTTTGAGGTATTTATATAAAACTTGGGGGTGGTTTCATAAATGTTATTAGGGCTTCCAATTATGATTTTGGATTGTTATTGGTAATGTTTTGGTCTTGAATTCGGGTTTTGAAATGGGTTTTGTATGAAAATCATGGTTTCACCTCTTGAGTTGGTTTTATGAAAATTGTAAATGATTTAATGTGTTACAAAAAGTGTGAAATGGTTTATTATGTACTGTTTTGGTGATAGTATGTTCCTAAAATGAGTTTTTGGAACATAAAGTGGTTAGTTATGTTGTAAAATATTTTGGTAATGTTTTGTAATTTGTCGAGGTGATTTATGAAATTGGGATGTGGGTGTGAAACGTGTTTTCGAGCTGTTTTTCATGAGTGTGATGTGAAAAATGGACATTGTTTATAAAAAGGGTATTATGTAACATGTGAGTGGGTTGTTATCTGATTTTTAGCATCTTGGGAAAGATTTTTTAAAATTGTTAACGTATTTTTTGAATTGTGAAAGATGTGTAAAACATGTTGTGGGATATTTTTGGTGGGATTATGATTTCAAAATTCATTTGAATGAAAAAGTGGATTTTTTAGACTTGTGTGGAATACATGTGGGATGTTTGGTGAACTTGTGATGTGAAAATGATATTTTCATGTACAAAGTATATTTATTGACTTTTTGAACTTGTCTAAGCACAAGGGGAAAACCTGGGTATCTAGGTGGGTGGACGTGTACTAGTATGCTAGTGAATCCATGGGGTTTGGCCTCAGTTTCACTTTTCAAGATTGACGCTTACAAATCTAACTAAACAATGATGATTATGATTAGGGACCACGAGGTTATGGGTATGTTCGCTACTAGTGGCTCGTGCACGAGAACAGATATTGTGATGGTTACTCTCACCAAGATATGAGGTACCTGAGACCCACAACGAACTAGTTCCTATGGGTTATTTCCTATTGCTCGTGCTCATTAGTTACTTTGTGATTACCATTGTTATAAGGTATGGATAACTGGAAAATTAAGTAGTGTTGACATTATTTTTAAAAGTGTCGATTCTTAATGATATCCCACTTGAAAACTGTTTTTTTAGTTTCATCTTTTAGAAATTTTAACTAGCAATTTCTGTTTATGAAAACTTGCAAGCTTTTTGTCATTGAATTCTTATCACCTAGAATCTCTTAGTGGTGGTATCCAACTGGGAATTGGTTCACACCCTACTTACACCCTTGGGTGTAAGTATACTTGGTTATTTTTTTGTTTCAAGTTTGGATACAGTTTTTAGTTCTAGTTGTTCAAATTTCTAGCAGGTTCTAGGTGGTGAAGTCTTGTGGAGATGGCTTGAGGGCGGTGCCCCTTTCCATTAGGGTTCTTGGGATATTTCATTTTAATTTTTTATTTTTTTATAGTCTTGTTGAGTTGTTTTAAAACATGTAATTCAGTTCTGAATTTTGTAAAAGATGGTTTTAGTTGAAAAATCCATATTTGTTTTATTGAGTTTGTTTGTTGTTAAATGTTTATAAACTCGGGTAAATCATTCCCAAACTTAATTTCATGATACCCAAGAACTTGTGCCAGCCCGTGGGGATTGGGAACACCCTTTGGGCCATGTTGCAGGCTGGGTCGGGTGCCAATTTTGAATGCGACCAGATTTGGTTCATGACAAAATGGTATCAGAGGAGGTTCATGTTTACTCTTTGGGTCATGTTTTTTGGGAAGTGTCGGGAAAGTTTGGAGTTCAGATTTTTGGGACTTGGTATTCCAGTTATGGGTAGTGTTCTTGATCACTACACCTCATGATAGGATTCAAGTCTCTAGTTTAAGTTGGGATTTATCTAAGTCCTTTGGTTTTCTTGGTTGATGATGATTAGGGGAAATGAAAAGAGAGTTGGGTTAATGGTCTCAGTGAGCTCACAGGGCCTGGAAAGACATGTGGAGCTGGGGATATTCCCTAGAACACTCTCTGTGACAGTGAAGTGATTTTAATATGGCTTCCAACCATATTTCCAAGTCACCCATTGATACTAGTTTCCACCAGCATTGTTTTGTGCTATAGTTTTGAAATCATGGAACTTTGGTATTAAAGTGACTTAGGTTTAATGTAGCATAATGTTTTTGTGATATGATTTAAATATAATGAGGGAATTGTTTGGTTTATGAAATTGTGGAACTGAATTTTCAGAATTTTTTTGAAATGGAAAATAGTGTGCTTACACCTCTTTTGAAAGAAGGAACTATATTGAAGTTGGTTTTGAAAAGTGTTTCCAATAGAGTTTTTTAAACAATCAAAGGGTGTTATAATGGGATGAGATGTATTGAAATTAATGTGAATATCTTTAAATTGAGTTATTTTCTAAATGTTTGTGTCTTTATGAAATGTTTTGTAAGATTTGAGTTGGGAGTTTGATATCATGGTTAGCGGTTTTGAGAAAAATGATGTGTTAGTTGACAATTTTGGTTTTGAAAAGTAGTAATAATTTTTGTTTTAACCATTGGTATTTTCTTGAGAAAAAACATGAATGAGGTTATATGGGATGATGGATGGTTGATGGCATATCTAGATGAGTTTCGGGATGGATATGGGGAGGGTGTCCGGTGTGGCACAGAAACATGCATGTGTAAGGCCCATGTGGTACCATTGGTGGATGCACTAACCACTAAACCATTTGTTTTCAAAGAAATGCTTTTCATGAAAAACATGATGTATTCATGAATTGTTTGGGATGATTTATATTATGTGTTTTTTTTTGGAAAATGTTGATTTTTTGGGATGTTTTGAGTCTAATAACCCCTCCAGTTTGAACTGTGTTTTGGGTTTGTGTTTGGCCGGTAAGTTGGGTAGAAGGACCGGTTAGTTGTCTCCTATGAAATATGTTTCAGGACACCTTTATAGTGGCCCCCTTCATGTGTTTGGATCTAGTTTGTGGCACTTTTGACTAATTGACCAGCTTGTTTGGGTCCTTGGGTTCTCTTGTTGGATAAGGTATGCCCCCATTAAGGGTTAATGCATAACTAAAGTGCAACCCAGATTTTTCTCCATTGGAAAATCCTTCTGTTGATCAATATAAGGATTAATAATTTTTCTTCAGCTCTATATATTGAGTCTACACCATTGCCTTTCATGGTTTTTCTAATCAACTTATAGTAGAAGAGTTCTTGTGGAAGGTTGAAAGAGGCCTTAGTTTCTTAAGATACTTGGTTCGTCGAAGGTGGAAGTGGTCTGGGGTTGTTAGTGTGAATGAGTATATGGATTGTGTCTTAGAGGTCCTCTTGGTCCATCATAGTCTCTTCAAAGAAGGAGTTCTCGTTGAACTACCAGTGTGAGAAATCTGGTCACGAGAGGATATTGTGGCCACTTTCTAGAATTGTGTGTTGTTTGGGGATGTTGTATAAGGTTCCTCTCCATGCATTGTTTATATCAGTTGCAATGGTCATGTTCGGTGTTAACTTGTGATGTAATGTTTTCGATTGACAGTAATGATGAATGTTGTAAAATCCTCTTAGAGTCTCTATTATGTTAGGATAATTCCTCCCTCGAAAAAACTCCAAAATATTCCATTTTAGAGTAAGGTGAGTATAGGTGTTCCTTACCTCAATTGATTCTCACCCGAAGAAACAAGGTGTGATGTGTGTACATCATCTATGCCCTTGTTTTAGTGAAATATTGGGTTTGGTTAAAGTGAGTTTGGAATGTGTTATGTCTTGGAAATATTATCAGGGATTGTAGTGTAGTTGTTGGTGGCACCGAAAGAAGAATTCTCATTCAGGGGGTTTCCAAAGCCTAACTGTGAGGCCGAAGATTCATCAATCATTTGAGCTCCAGCCATAGGTCTTGGAGAGAAGCTGGATCATAGTCAGGGGAAATCCCTGGGTTTCTTAAACCCTTGTATAATGTTCTATCCTTACTATGAAATATAGGATGAGTCTAAAACTCTGGCTTCATCATATTTCATCTGTTTTTCTAGTTCGGTGGAAATAGGTTGAGGGCCTTGTACCCATGTCATCGCCTAATGTCTTTCCATCCCCCTTTGGTTTCCATTAAGTCATTGGAGAATGGTTGGAAATTAGGATATATAGGCTGAGCACATAGTTTTTGCATGATTATTAGTTACTATGTTCCAGGAAGCCATGCAAAAATAATGATCTACACAGTTAGTGCACGGTTTCCCAAACAGTGCGGACTAACCCTTCACCATTCCCAAATCTTTAAATTGTTTTGGTTCTTTTTTGTGTTGGACCATGATGGTTGGTTAAGATGGTTGGTTCTTATGGTGGGGAGACCCACTAGGATTCTCATGTATGTTCCTTCATAAATATTGAATGGAAGTATACCTTTTGTACTAGGGAGACCGTTCAAGCCTCCCCTGTTAGTTTCATCATTCTGTCTCAGAAAAATATAGGCTGTCTCTTGTGGTGGGGAGCATATTTGTGTCCCCCTGTACCAATAACTCAGATTTATCCATGGTATTAGCTTAGTAGTAGGTAGTATTGTTCAGATCTATCTAGATACCAACATCATCCTTGAGTAAACGTTGGGATTGGAGAGCGCCCAATGGTTTAGTTAAAGTAAGGTAAGTTTAACCTCGATCGAAGTTGTTGTTCGTTAGGGTAAATTACTTGAGCCTTGT
Source organism: Viscum album (assembly GCA_963277665.1). NCBI lineage: Eukaryota > Viridiplantae > Streptophyta > Magnoliopsida > Santalales > Viscaceae > Viscum > Viscum album. Next base: position 246,645,115 of record OY728153.1, on the reverse strand, counting down.
TCAAATAGTGTTTTAAGATTTTTCTTTTGGGTTTAAGTATGAATGTGATTGATAATTCTAATAAAGTGGTGTAATTTTTGGTTGTGAGAGTAATCCTTAATTCATTGATCAGTGGAGGTGTTTTGGCCTTTGGGAGAGAAACCTGGCAAGGGAGTACCTCTTGGTTTCTCAGTTGGGTTTGGTTGATGCTTTGACATTGCTGTGACTTTCTGGGTGGAATTTGTTCATAGTGGGGACAATTTTCACATAAATAACTAATTTTAAAGGTATTTTTAATTTATTTTCCATTCATGCTTTGTTTTGGGGGTTTCCCAAACTTGTATGGATGAATGGGTGAGTTTTTATGAATTGGGCCAAACCATGAGCCCAATTCCAGATTTAAATGTAACTTTTTTTTCTTTTATAACTCATTCATTTTTCTACATTTTTCATCCATTCCAATTCCCAATTGGGATACCCTGACATATTATCACCAAAATTTAAATTTGGGGCCTTTAGAAATCCATAATCCTGGTGGATTCGGTTTTTTATTTAAGGAGTTGGGCCACCCAGAAAGCTCATTTCCAGTTTTAAAAAAACATATTGTTTATTTAACAAATTATTCAATTTTAACTATTTTTCGGTTATTCAATCTCTAACACGAGCCCACTTAACCTAGGAGCGCCCCCAATCTCTTTTTCCCCTATTTGGAGATCGTTTTATTGGCATAACATGTCAAAACGGCTTGAGATTTCTCAATTCGGGCAGATTTATAAAGGTAATCTATTTCCTTCATAACTCCTTCAATTATCACTCTTTTTTCCCAATTCAAATTCATAAATGCTCTCATTATCCTTTTTAGAACCTCTCATAAAACTTTGGATATTTCAAAATTCATCTACTGGTGTATGTGAGACGATTTCTACAAGATTCATTAAGTAAGTTGGTCTTCTTCATTCTTCTTTCAATTTGCTTAGGGTTACATTCAATGTGATTAGGGTTTGTTACCTTATCTATAAGGTTCCTAATGCACAGAATTTAGGGTTCTGACCTAGGGTTTTATTTCCTGTATTTTGGGTGAAATATTCTTGTTTTAGGTTGGATTTCACTTCCTTGAGGTGCGACGGTGGTGTGGTTTATGTTTCGCACCATATTTTGAGTGGTTCGACATAAAAGGTAGGTGATTCTAGGTATCACCATTTTATGATGAGTTATCTTGCTTGGTTTATTTATTTTGTATGTTTTAAATCTGTTTTGTGTGGTGAGAAAACTATTTTTTGATGGATTTGGTTAAGTGTCAAATTATATAGTTGCATTTTTGCTCAGAATTGGGCGCTTTTCATGTGTGGCTCTTGGGAAAATGTTTGGGTGTATTTTATAACATATGAAAGTGATTTATTAGTGTTGAAAGGGGATAAAAATTCTGGTTTATTAATACCTTAATGTCATGTGGGATTTTTAATGGGGTTTATGAGTGGTTTTAATGTGTAAAACCATGTTGTACTTCTTGAACATGATGTGTGAAAACACGTGTTTTTCATTTGTACCTTTTGTGGAATGGTTTGAGGTATTTGTATAAAAATTGGTGGTGGTTTAATAAATGTTTCTAGGGCTTCCAATTCTTATTTGGATTGTTATTGGTACTGTTTTGGTCTTGAATTAGGGTTTTGAAATGGGTTTTGTATGCAAACCTTTGTTGCACCTCTTGTGCTGGTTTTATGAAAATTGTAAATGATTTAATGAGTTACACAAAGTGTAAAATGGTTTCTTATGTACTGTTTTGGTGATAGTATGTTCCTAAAATATGTTTTTGAAACATAAAGTGTTCAATTATGTTGTAAAACATTTTGGTAATGTTTTGTAATTTGTTGAGGTGATTTATGAAATTGGGATGTGGGTGCGAAATGTGTTTTCTGGCTGTTTTGTGTGAGTGTGATGTGAAAAATGGACTTTGTTTATGAAAAGGGTATTATGTAACATTTTAGTGGGATGTTATGTGATATTTAGAATCTTGGGAAAGATTTTTTGAAATTGTTAAAGGATTTTTTGAATTGTGAAAGATGTGAAAAACGTGTTGTGGGCTATTTTTGGTGTGAGTATGATTTCAAAATTCATTTGAATGAAAAAGTGGATTTTTTTAGACTTTCATGGAATAAATGTGGGATGTTTGGTGAACTTGTGATGTGAAAATGAAATTTTCATGTGAAATTTATATTTATTGACTTGTTGAACTTGTCTGAGCACAAGGGGAAAACCCGGGTATCTAGGTTGGTGGACGTGTAATAGTATGCTAGTGAATCCATGGGGTTTGGCCTCAGTTTCACTTTGCAAGATTGACGGTTAGAACTCTAAATAAACAATGATTATGAGGATTGGTGACCACTAGGTTATGGGTATGTTCCCTACTAGTGGATCATGCACGAGAATAGTTATTGCGACGGTCACTTTCACCGAGATACGAGGTACCTGGGATCCACAATGAGCTAGTGCCTAGGGGTTATTTCCTATTGCCTATGCTCATTAGTTACTTTGTGATTACCGTCGTCATACGGTATGGTTGACTGGAAAATTTTGTAGTATTGACATTATTTTTAAAAGTGTTGATTCTTAATGATAACCCACTTGACAACTGTTTTAATTTTTTTTAGTTTCATCTTTTAGATATTGTAACTAGCATTTTCTGTTTATGAAAACTTGCAAGATTTTTGTCATTGAATGTTTATCACATGGAATCTCTTAGTGGTGGTATCCTACTGGGAATTGGCTCATACCCTACTTACACCTTTAGGTGTAAGTAGACTTGGTTATTTTGTTGTTGCTGGTTTGGATACAGTTTTTTGTTCCAGTGGTTCGGGGTTCTAGAAAGTCCTTGGTGGTGAAGTCTTGTGGAGATGGATTGAGGGAGGTGCCCCTTGCCTTTAGGGTTCTTGGGATATTTCATTTTGATTTTGTATTTTTTTTATAGTCTTTTTGAGTTGTTTTAAAACATGTAATTCAGTTCTGAATTTTGTAAAAGATGGTTATAGTTGAAAAATCCAGATTCATTTTATTGAGTTTGTTTGTTGTTAAACATTTATAAACTCAGGTAAATCATTCCCAAACTTAATTTTGTGATACCTGGGCACTTGTGCAAGCCCATGGGGATCAGGAATGCCCTTCAGGCCTTGTCATGGGCTAGGTCGGGCGCCGGTTTTGATAGCGACCAGATTCTGTTTGTGACATATTTCATGAAGAGTTACCCACACCTTCCTCAGAAAGAGAGGTAGAGTTCTCCATTGAACACGTACCTAGATCCCGTTTGTTATCAAAGACCCTGTATAGGATGGAAAATGTGGGGATGTAGGATTTAATGAAACAACTCCAAGATCTTTTGGAGAAGGGTTTTATTCGACTGATTGTGTCTCTTTGGGGAGAACCAGTTCTCTTTTTGAAGAATAACAATGGATCGATGAGGCTATGCAATGATTATAGAGAACTGAATGAGATCACAGTGAAGAAAAAAATACCCTCTTCTAAAAATTGATGACTTATTTTACCAACTTCATGGGGCTCAATTCGTCTCTAAGATTGATCTTCGATTTGGTTATCATCAATTGAGGTTGAAGAAAAAAGATATTCCGAAAACTGCCTTTCGATCAAGATATGGGCATTATGAGTTTGTTGTTATGTCCTTCAGATTGACTAATACACCTACAGTTTTTATGGATTTGATGAATAGAGTCTTTAAAGACTACCTAGATAACTTTATGATAGTTTTTATTGATGATATTTTGATATATTCCAAAATCACGATGAGTATGAGGATTATCTAAGGGTTATTTTAAAAACTCTACGAAAGGAGATGAGTTTTGGGATGTTTAGAAAATGTGAATTCTAGTTACAACAAGTTGATTTCTTGGGGAACATTGTTACCAATGAAGGACTCATAGTTGACCCTGAAAATAAATAAGTTGTAGAGGAGTGGACTCAGCCTACAATAATAACTGAGATCCAAAGTTTCTTTGGATTAACGAGATATTATAGGAGGTTTTTAAAAAAATTTCATGACTTTCTAATCCATTAACCATGTTAAATCGAAAAGCGGTCAAGTTCATCTTGAAAAAGGAGTGTGAGGAAAGTTTTCAAGAGTTTAAGGAGAGATTGTATACTACACCTGTGTTAAATCTACCCTCATTTGGAAAAGGATTTGTTATTTTTAGCGATGCATCTCTGAATGGTCTTGGGTGTGTCTTCATGAAAAATGACCAGGTAATTTCTTATGCATCTCGATAGTTGAAGAATCATTAGAAGAACTATCCTACGCATGATCTCGAGATGGCTGCAGTCATTTTTTCTATGAAGATATGGAGGCAATATCTTTATAGGGAGAAATGTGATATATAAATGGACCATCAATGTTTGAATTATATTTTCAAACAAAAGGAATTGAACATGAGACAAAAGAGATGGTTGGAACTTCTTAAAGACTATGATTGTTCTATTCATTTTCATCTTAGAAGAGTAAATAAATTAGCTGATGCATTAAGTAGGAAAGATTGAGTTGTTATTTCCATGATGAGGATTCAAAGAGATCCTTTGATCAATGAACTAGTAATGTTGGACATGGGAATTATAAGGTAAGGTACATCATCAACCCTAACCCAAATGATTTCTCAACCATAATTACTAGAGAAGATCAGGAAAGATCATTAATAAGATCCTTTGTTAGAGAAGAAGTTTGAGGCTATGATGGATGGGATGATTCATAAGTTAAATATTGATCAAGAAGGTGTACTGAAATTTTGTACAAAACTATGTGTTCCATCTATTCTGGAAATAAATAAGGAGCTTATGGATGAAGCTCATAGCTCTACTTTCTCTATACATAATGGAAGCAAAAAAATGTATAGGGACCATCATGATCATTATTGGTGGAATAATATGAAAAGGGAGATGGCTGAATACACTTCATGGTGCATGGTATATCATCAAGTGAAGGCATAGTGAAATATTCTTAAAGGGGTATTTCAACCACTACCCATACCAACATGGAAGTGGGACAATATCACTATGGACTTTCTCACTGGTCTCCTGAGAACATAAAAAGGAAACAATGCGATATGGGTTATTGTGGACCGTCTCACCAAGACTGCCCATTTTATATCCATTAGGGAAGATTTATCTATTGATCAACATGCCATGATTTACTTGAAGGAAGTGGTAAGGCTACATGGAGTTCCATATTCTATCGTATCTGATCGTGATCCTCAGTTCACATCAAAATTCTGGAGAATTATTCAAAAATCTCTGAGCACTGAATTGAATTTTAGTACATCCTATCACCCCCAAACTGATGGCCAATCTAAAAGGACTATTAAAACACTCAAGGATATACTGAGAACATGCTAAATGGGATTTAAAGGTGTATGGGATCAACATATCCCTTTAGTTGAGTTCTCTTACAACAACAGCTACCACTCGAGCATTCAAATAGAACCCTATGAAGATATATATGGTAAATGATGTAGAATTCATAATTTTTGGAATGAAGGTTGTTATAGAAAGCTTCTTGGGTTTGATCTTGTGCAATATACGACATAAAAAGTCAATTCCAACCAGCAACACATTGAGGTTTCTCAGAGTCGGAAAAAGAGCTATACCGACAACTGTTGAAGGGACTTGGAGTTTGATGTTGGTGACAAATTCTTTCTTAAAATTTCACCTTGGAAGAGAGTTATGAGGTTTGGAAAGAATGGGAAGCTCTGCCCTAGGTACATTTCCCCTAATGAAATCCTTGACCGCGTAGGAGTAGTGGCCTATCGGCTTGCAATTCCTCCAAATCTTGCACAAGTTCATGATGTCTTCCACGTATCCCTCTTGAGGAGGTACATACTTGACCCTTAACATGTACTAAATCCAGAGGAGGTACAACTGGAAATGACCTCTCTTATGAGTAGTAGCTGGTGGAGATCTTCGATTGTAGATTCAAGGTTCTACAAAACAAGACTACCCACCTTGTTAAGGTGTTGTGGAGGAACCAAAAATTCTATGAAGCCACATGGGAACTAGAGGATTCTATGAGGCAGAAGTACCCACACCTTTTCTCTTCTTAGGGTACGAGTTAAAATTTCAGGGATAAAATTTCTTAAGGGGGGAAGAATGTAACGACCCAAAATTTTGAATAATATTTGTTTTTTAAATTTGTGTGTTATTTCATTTTATACTCCAAAAAACTATATCCTTTAATTAATGAAGTGATACCTTTCAGTTTCAACTTTTATATGACAGTTGGTCAATATTATTATTGGAAACTAAACTATTAATTTTAGAATTATTGTTTATAAATAAATGTGATCTAGATTAATTAATACAGAAAGAAGAGTTGATGGCATCATCCAGTATACTCGAGCCATACGAAGCCCATTTGTCAGAGTTTGGGAATGAGGTAGCGTCTCTAGACTTTGCTCTGGACTAAGCCCAAGCTGAGATTCAACATGTGATGATTGAACGGAATCACCTAGAGGAGAATTTCAACATGATAGAAATCACCACTCAAGAAATGTTGTCTGAGATGCCCCAAGATTCTATCACCATAACCCACTTTACACTTAGGTCATATGTAGGTGTTATAAGGGGCTATGTAACGAGGCCTTAGTTACTTTTTTGTAATCCCTTGGTATAAATAAAATCGTTATTTCATATTATGGTGAAATTTGGGATTTTCAAATGTCTGGAAAAATATAGGATGGATATTATTGATAAATTTTGGAAAAAGGGAATTTTAAAATATTCAGGTAAACTTTAAATAATTAATAATGTGAAATGATTTTCAAAAAATGGTCTTCTACAGTTGTGATCAATAAAAAATTTAGAGTATAATAAGATCAACTTGATATTTAGTAAATAGTAAATTATGAATAATAACATACCCTTATGAATAGTAATGAATAGTAAATTGGCCAAAAAATAGAAACTTCACCCATGAGTGTATAAATACAATTTAGACATCTTAAAAGTGAAAAAATGATCATAGTATAAGTTTTGGTATTTTTATATATCATAAATATTTTATTTAAAATTTTATAATTTATTTAAAATTATAAAATGAAAATTTATTTTCATAAAATGTAATAATAAATTTCTACTTTACTATCATAGGGTTATATAATAATTTTATGGGACGTTGATTACTTTTTTCAAGGTATTAAAAAATAAGTTATAGTTTTTAGGTTGTTTTTTTGAATAAATAATGATTTTATTTAAAAATTAAATTAAAAATATTTATAAAAATATTTTTATAAAATAGAGTTCATTTTTGAATTAAGAGAATCGATATTAGGTTAGGGAGAATTTATGAGATTTTTATAATATGTTTTGTTTTTCAGTGAATAGAGAAAATATAGTTTTGAGTTTCATGTGTTTAATGACATCGTTAATGATGTAAAAATGATGTAATCATTCTATTAAACTTGTTAATATAGTGATTTCCTAGGAGGTTTCCCATGTGGCCAATACCATGGGCAGATACCATGGGAAAATACCTTGGGCAAATACCATGGGCAAGCCCATAGTTTTTCAAATACCACCGATGAGGTGTCCCTTGGAAATTAATTAAATATTCCTTCACTTTTCCTATAAATACCAAGACATTCTCTCATTCATGTCATTCCAAAATACTTCTCAACTAATCTCTGGCCATTTTACCTCCCAAGGTGCCCTCAATCCCCCAAGGTCCTAAACTTCAAACTTTTGAAGTTACTCTTCTAGGTAATGGAACATTTCACCCTCCTCTTTTAGTCCTGATTTCCTTTATGTTATGTCTTCCAGTTTCCATCTTCAAATGTGGAGGTATATTCTTATATATTCCTATTACTGTCCATTTCAGGTACAAATGATGATATACCCTTTCTTCTCTCATGAATTTATTTTATGAATTTTTAAGTGACGTCGTTAGGCTGTCGAATTTTCGTAAAAGAAATCACATTTTTTCTTTTCATTCAGGTTTCCTTTTCATGTGGTGTTTCATTCCACACCATGATTTTATTTCCTTTTATTATGCAACTCTACTTTAAATTATTCATTTATTTAGTGGAGACCTTTTCCCCCTTTCTATTTATTGTTTTCTATAACCATGTTATATATCTGATATGCTGTATAAATTTTGTCTCAAAATATCCCTATCTTTTTATCAAGAAATTATCTTGTTTTATTTATCTGAATACCCAAATATATTTTCATTTTTATAGGTATTCATAAAGACCAGAAATTAATCTATTTAATTCTGGAATTTACATACATATAACCATCACTCCCTTTCCATGGGTCATATATGACATAATGATCTTATATTTAAGAACTTTTAAAACATCGTGATTTTGAAATGAAACCCATTTCTTTTATTCTCTATGGGTTATTTATGAAATGTTTGATTATGATATATGTGGGTCACATGAAAATAAAGACATATTAAGGGTGCTCCCTGATAGTGCTCCAATGCATTGGGTAAAGAATTTAACCTCTAGGGATGAAAAGTTTCACGATACCTTAGTGATTAACCTAGGAAATTTTTATGACACCTAGGGGACGAAACATGGTGATATATTCATGAATATCTAAATTAAATAATTTAGCCACATATTCATGTTATGGTTTATGTTCTTTTAATTATAAAATGCCTCTACTTCAATTTCTCTTGTCTTTATGTTTTTAATCAAGTTCTTATTGATATCACAAATAAACTGATTCCCTTAATTTCCTTACTAGGCTTTCTGCTCACCCTTTTGTTTGATGTATGTCTCCAGATTATAAGATGTAGCAGTTGTACATAGGATGAACTTTTCAAGAGGATTTTCAAGGGGATGTAAAATAGTGTTTTAAGTTTTCATGTATTTTTTTTCTGATTTCCAAGACACGAGACTTTAAATGTCATCTGTTTGTAAAATGTAATGAAATGTTATGTAAAAAGGAAGGATTCCATATTTACTCAACTATATATCATGGTGAATAATCGCCCTTATAATTTATTATGGTAGATATGATACTCCCAAAATTTATTGAGTATGACGATCCTTTATCTATGGAGTGGATTACCCCATTAATGTGCTCTGGTGGGGTGTAGGTTCTCCACTATAGTATAGCCCCCTTAGCTATGTTACGCAGTGGCGAGGTGTGGGTCCTAAAAAATCATTCTTTATAGGTTACACATGATTCTTGTATAATATATGAATCATTTTTATGAGTGAGTAAACTAATAATTATTTTGATGGTTTTAGAGACGGAGATCCCCTTTCTCTCTTTTCATGGGTCTCTTTTGATAATTTTTAATGTAGTGTGTTTGTTATAGTTTTTCTTTATGGGTTGAGATGATTTTTTTATCTCTATTCTACCCCAGTTAGTTTTTTATGAACCCAAATGGATTTGTATATAATCACTCCTACATGTGTTATTCCCACACACACTGTGTCTTATGTAGATGATGATCAGATCATCAGTGATATCAGTGGACTAGGAACCATGTGAAAATAATATTATATGGATATGATGATCATGTTCATTGGTTATACATGGATACTATGTTCTATAATCTCATTAGATTTTCCTTTTTCAATTTTTTTCAAGTTGGGACCACATTTCTGGTAGGTTATGTATTCCTCCCTTTACATCATTTTTATTTCCTTGTTGTACTTTGATGTATTTTCTAGAGTTTGTTTCATGCATTGTAAATAATCGAGATGTTTTAGTGTATTCTGATATCTCTAGAATATTTTATAATGATATTTGTGTTCATGTATACATTAACATTAGGCCAATGACACATATTTTTGTGTTATTTGTAGTTTTTCTTTATCTCTATCCCTTGGCCTATCGAAACCAAGTTTGAGGTTTCCAAATCATGTTATTCCTTACCCAGGTGGGGTCTCAGTGGGTCAGGTCATGACTAAGTGGTATTAAAGGTGGTTAGTTCCTGGGTCACTATTCAGAGTGAGACATATTGTGAGGATTGGTTTCTAAACATAGATAAATAATTTCATAGTGTCTCAAGTTAATCTATTAGCATAGTAAACCTAGTGATGGTTTGATAGATACCATATCTATTAATCAGGACACTGACTACCTCTATATTATTTCAACACGATAATAAATTAGGTGTATAGAATCTAATGATACATTTATCACATATGATTGGGAATTTTGAATTTCATGAAAATTTTGAGTTAGCCCCCCATGTATTCTCATCCAACTATGGTGCATATTGTTATCTTTTATGATGTCTCCTTGTCAATAGCCATATATGATACTCATTTTGGTAGGTGAAAAATACTAGTTGAGTGATGATTCCCCAATATAGTTCCATTATGATGGTTAGTATAGTATCTTGGATCCAATTCATGAGAAATTTTGTTAGTTGGTTCCTCCAGTATGGTAGTAACTAGCCCCCCACATTGAGCATTGAGAGGACCACTCTCTTTGGGATAGATTTATGATTTGCATCAGATGAAATATATTTTCATTAAATTTATTCAAGAAGAAAGTGTGTGTAGAATGATATTTCTTATAGAGTTCCATGATATGGGACCACCGTGATTCTAGGGAGAGATAGACCCTATTGTAGTAGGTATTTGGATAAATTCTATAGTTTTAGTAATATGTTTTATTAGAATAATAGAAACAATTATCATCATTCTTATATCTAGCTTCTATCATAGGGTAGTGAGAATATGGTGGATTAGGATCACCAATACATTTGATGAGGTGACCCTATTTTTGGTAGAGAATTATATCATATTCTAAAGGGAGTTTTATCTTCCTACCAGACCACCATTTTAGGTACATTATATTCATAAATAGGAATGGGATATATAGGGATTCCCAATATGGGAGGGTTGGGAATCTAGATCTGGTCATGGAACATAGGGATATGAGTCATCTATAGTAGCTCCTAGGCCCCAACCATTGAGGTCATGGAATAGGAGGCATACTCATTCTCAAACATATATGTGTTGATATGAAGTATAGAATAAGTGTGTTGGAAAAACTATATTTATGGTCCTTTATCTCAGAGGCCTTGTAGAATATTCTAACATATCAATCAAGGGAATGATATTCTAGTGATGAGAAATTTAATTATTCTTAGTAATTTATAATCCATCTGGTTCTAGTGGGAGTATAGAAAGTTGAGGTATCCAATTATTGGATAGAGACATAGAATGATGTTTTTCCTATGGAACCTTTAACTTCAACTTTTTTTGATTAAGTTATTTTCTTTTATCCCAACCTTCTAGTTATATAAATTATCCTTAGTTTTGAACTTTTTTTATAGTGGGTGTTTTCACCATTCCTCCCTTTTGGAAGATTGTGTCAGTTTTATTTTAGAGTTTATCATGGGAAGTCTTTAGTAGTACCCTTACAAGTTTGATGGTGGTATAAATAGCTATAATTCTTTTGGAAAACACAAGGCATTGATGGTTCCCAATAATTGTAATGTGTGTTTTGGATTCAATAATGAAATAAGGAGGTATAATCCTCCCACCAAGACATGTTATCTATGGCACACTCTAAATATATGAAGGTGAGTTAGTGCCACCAAATTAATAACGTGTCCAGGTGTATTGGATGAGTTACTTTGATTTGTATGTCTGTGGTCATTTTGCCAGTACTGAGATGTCAGTATGAACCCATGTTTTGGGGAAGTGATTAAGAAGTGGAATGGGACCTTCAGGAAGTGGAGGCTAGTGAATCAGATTCATCAGAGGGATACAAGGTACCACCCATGACATTTATATATTTTTTGTGTAGATATGGGAGAGATTCATTCATTGATCTCTATTTCTATTCCATGAGAACTAAAAAATCATTTTTGATTATTTTGATAATAATCTATGTGTAGGGGTTTGTTCATGAAATTCTTCTTCTTTATTAGACATCTTTTTGTAGTGTGATTTGGAAACTCAAGAATTGTTCATGAAAATGTGGGAAATATCATAATGAATTTCGTCTATTATGATTTATTGAATATGGTGATGACCAAGAAAGTCCTATCCTTTATAAGTATTGAAAATATTTTCTTCTTTTTGAAAAGAATAATTTGGTGTTCAAAGATTGATATTATTTATTAAAACCATTAGTTGAGGGGCAGAAATGATTATAATATAAAGACATAATTCATATGTCACTATGAGAATTTTGAGTTCTTGGTAATTCCTTTCGGTGAGAATAATGACCTTATTATTTTTATGTGTCCTATAAACCAAATATTCCAGCCATATATGTACCTTTTTTTAGTTTTATTTATTTATAAAATTATCATATACTTAATGTTAGAGGAGGACTATATAGAAAATACGAGGATGGTATTAGTACAAGTCCAAGTGAAATATCTATATGTTAATCTATAGGAGTTATATTTTTTGACCTAATAGGTTCACTTTTGCAGGAATTTAATTATTTATAATGGTTTAGTTGTCGATCCGATGAACATGGATGCAGTGATTTCATGATGAACAAAATAACATGTTAGAGGTGCAAAATTTTCTTGATTGGTAAGGTATCTACCTACAGTTCTGGGAATACATTTCCAGAATTTAGTTACTTTTTAATTCCATTATGTGGAAAGGTATTTAATTTTCATATACTGGTTAGTATTAATGATCATTCATGTATATAATGGAGAGGTTGACCAATCCACCTATTTTGAGACTACAAGAAGAATAATTAAAAAACATGGTGTTTTTAGATGCCTATTGTGATGGGATTGGTTATTAATTGATTAATAGGAATGACATGATATCTTATGGGTAGAGGAAATTGATAACCCAATATAAAAATTATTGAACACATGACTTAGAGATTGCCAAAATAGTCTTCACTATGAATAAGTAGAGGCACTACCATCTAGGTGAGTGTTTCTTTGTTTACATACACCATTAGTGACTTAGTTAGAACTTCATAAAAATTGATCATAACCTAATAATTATAGGTATATTAGAGTTACTACTAGTTTATGACTTCAATATAGTCTATAATTTAGGTATGTTCAACCTAGTGGAACATCTCATTGGTCGAAAGTCTCATACTCGATTGGTGGAGGAGGTGTCAGAGTAGTTGGCATTGTTGTAGAAGACCCTAGTAGAGGATAGGGGATCATATTTTTTCAGTTAACGATGGTGAATACACTAATTATTCATAATATGAGAGATTTTATGATGTGATTTTTCAATTTTGATGATTTCTATGACCATATATCCTCAATTAATACACCAAATAGATTTTATGAATATGGGGATAATGTCATACATTTTTAGGGTGCATGGTATTTCTAATTACGTTGCATGATGATGTTTATAGGTAAGTTAGTTACCCCTTGGTTATGAATAACATTATAGATAATATATTCAATTTCCTTTAATATAGGTTTTTTTGGACTACAATGTGGTGGAGTGTAGCCTAGCTTGATTCTTGGTGGCTCACATGTTAGTGAGTAATGGTTGAACATTAGGATCCAACAGGTTTAACACTACCTAATGAGATTTAGGAATGGTAGTAGTATTGAATATAAATGAATTTTGTGATGGTACACCCATTGATAGATATACTTTTTGATATTATCTAGTTCATTTTATAGAAATTCATCTTTTTGTAACACTTTATTACCATATTTAAGTATTTTTATGTTGATATTTAGCATAGTTGTACATGCATGAGATCATATGGATTCATGGGGTACCCATGAAAACCATATTCAAAAATGATTCTTAGTTCATATTGTGATTTTGGAGGGGTTTTCAAGAGTCTTTCTAGGAACAATTACAGTTGAGAATAGTGTTTCACCAATAGTCATATGGACTGAAAAAATAGACCAAACATGATTTGTAGGGTATGATGAGAGCCTATGTGTTATAATTACAATAGAGTTGGGAGGGTAACCTACAATTGGTATAGTTTCCCTATATCAATAACTATTACTATACTATTATCATGGTAGGTTTTATAGCCTAGTATAAGAAACCATACACCTCACCCTTGTACTGAACTATGTTTGGATGCAAATAACTTGTTGTCCTATAATAAGTGTAGTAAACGATGATGGAAATTTAAGTGAACTCTGACTATTTTATAATGTCTTAGTGTCAAAATAAATCTTATATTGACTGACTTCATTTACCATTATAGTTTAAGTTGGTAGACTATTTTTTCCCAAGAGTCTACGCATGACTTAGAATGTGGTGTTTTGGGTAGGGACGAATTCTATCAGTGAGGTTTATTAGATCATTCCAGATCTTACATAGGGAGGGTGAGGTTCTATAATTCTTGACCAATCCTCATAATTGGAATGAGTGAATGATATCTTCCATGTGTCATAGGTGAGGAGATAAATGCAGGAACCATTGATCATCATTGGATAAGGTAATTTAGAAATAAAGAACTTGCATCCTTCTTTGTGTACCTAGTGGAATTAATGAAATGGCATTAGAAGAAAATTAATGGACATAATTTTCCTCTATTTTTCACGAATTCTCCTAATGAGAGAATGTATGGGTGATATTGGGAGCATGGGAGATATAAACGAGCTCAGTACCCTCACATTTTTGTATTGATTCTACTTTTTAGGGTGAAAATCCTTGGAGTATGGAATAATATAACAACATAACGTTCAATAGTTTAATCAATTTGTTTTATATATATATATCACTGGATTATTCATCAATGTCATAAATGAGTTTTGGTTGTCTCAGGACCCTAAAATTATTATTTTAGAAATATTATATATTATATCTCCCAAAGTAATCATTCAATAAGAAATGGTTTTTCCATTTATTGGGACCTCAAATAAGAAATCCAAGACTATGGTTGTTTTTAGAATATAGTGTTTGACCTCACTATGACATAATTTTTGTTAGAATTATCTATTTGGTTGAAGGAGACTATCTATGGGTATGTTAACTATGTTAAATTATTTAATTTAATTATTTTAATTACATGGAAAATACTAATATATATATATATATATATGTATTTATGAATAATTCTAAGGGTTAGTCACATAACCCTATCGGATTAGAGAGTAGAATGAGGAGAGAACCAATGGCATTGTCAAGCGTGGGAACATTGATCAATGACAAAGATCAACTAGAATCATGATACGGACACTAAATGTTGCAGGATAATCATCTTCATAAAAAATGGATTAGTTTTTCATTAAAAATCAATCAATTATTGAGGTAGGTTTCATTATTTAGATAATTTACACCAATTCATTAAATTTTTAAGCATGGATTTAATATCATCTAGTTATTATGATTTTCATTTCATCAAATTATCCAAATTTGTATTGGTATTCATGAAACTCGTTGTTTATATCTTTTGTGAACATGAATTTACCATATTTTTACAATTGTTATTAATGATTAGAATCTCATCATCTAATGGTGTTTCCCCTCAATATTTTACTTTTATTCCCAATGTTTTGTATATCATTCTCTATTGGCCCATCTAGATGCAATTAGACATTTTATGGTTAAAATCAAGCATGATTGAACCACTTAATTCACGGTGGGTGAATGAAATTCATAAAGACTAGTGTTTTTCGTATGGATCATGGTGAATTGTGGGTCATAGGTGGTAGATTCAAGTATAGGGACACAAAATGTTTTGTGATATGTGATTTATTACAAATCAGGCAACCGGATTCCTGTTTTATAGTCACTGAAGGTCAAGAAACAATCATTAGAGATGAATCTTTATGTATTCATCCATTATCATTGATTAAAATGTTATTGGAATTTGGAATAATCAGGAATTTGTTTCCACATAATAGCAAGATTTATTTTCTATGAAATCCACGACTACATGCCAAGTTACCCAGTGGAAGACATGTTGAGTAGTCCAAGTTTACGAGGTGGCTAGAATTTTGGTCGAGTTAAATATCTAGGATGTTTAGCTAAACAATCACATCCAGTGACCCTACCCAAGAATCCAAAATGAGTGTTCAAAACACATTCCTAGGACTATAGATAAGTATACACATTATTTTCCCATAAGAACATGTTGTGCGGATACAAATTTCTGGTAGAGTCGTGTCTCTATAGCACATACTCAGGTCTGAGAGTGGATGTACATTCTATGTGACCCATTTTATATGTGGTGAATATCTACATGGTTGTCCAAACCATGTACAGATGAGGAGATACCTAATTTTCTAGGTGTGGTCACACACTGTGTGACCCTTTATACACATCGTGTACATTTCCATAATCTTATAACTTTCATATCTTCTTCAAAAATACTCAGATTTGGGTTTTATGAGTAGGCTATCTTTAATAGTTTTCAATGTTTAATGTGATCATGTACATTTTTTCGAATTAAAGAAATAATATGAGATGATATTAGCATAATTCACTTTTAATGATTCTTAGACCAAGGTAGTGTTCGATTATGATCATAATAATTTTACAGTGATTGGTACTTACTCATCTCTCTTGGTTGTGGGTCCACCATATCCTTTATACATGTAGAGATAAAACTCACACACATTAGGGATAGTGTGGGTATCCTATATATTGATTGGATTCATTATCATTGGGATTTGGCAGTGTGTGGGTCCTCCATTTGGTTAGTTGTCCCTCACCTATGATACATAGTGGCAAATTGCGAGTACTCCATACTCATCCTTGAATGGTTACGTTTTATGCTTTCCTAGAAGATAAAACTATTGGTTCTATGAGAATAATAATAGTTATTAAAAAGTTGTGGAGATATATATCCAATTAATTTTATCTCATGTGTTTCATTCATGAAAATCTAATTTTGGGTTTTTTGTTACCCAGTTTCATTATTGGTTGATCTAAATGTTTTTGTTTTTATTTCATACAAGTTAGTTTTTTGGGTGTTCAAAATGATTTGTATATATTCAACCCTGAAACAAAAATGACTAAATGTGTTTTTTATTATGCATATTATCGGAATATTAGAAGTTACTTTTGTGGGCCTATTATTAGAGAAGAATAGTAGTTATTAAATGTCCCGACCGTGTTATGTTGCTGTACATAAATATTATGAGTAATTATCTCTTTAGTTTTAATTTTTTTAGTTATTTTCTTGTTGGGACCTGATTTTAAGATGGGTGTGTATTTTTCCCACTTTACACCATTTTTATTAACTTTTAAAAAATTGTTGTATTTCCTATAGGTTTATTCATGAATTGTTTCTACTTTAGATGTGTTATTTCATTCCAATATTTATGTATTGTTTAATAGAGATGGTTGTGTGCATGTATATATGTAAATCAGTCTAAGGATTCCCATTTTATTATTATTCTTAATCATTTTTGGTCACTATCCCCAAACCTATTGAAGTTGGGATTAGCGTGTAACACTCTTCATACTTCTGACCCAGGCATGGCTCTATCTAGTTTGGTAATTAAAATCTAACAAAAAGAGACTCCAATAAAGGAATTCAGGATAAATACCCCCCATTAGTGGTAAGGGAATACCCTTGGTAGGTGGTAATATTTGGGTGGATAGATGATCCCAATGTGGAGGACCAGTAGATAGAGAAACATATAATAAATTATTTCCACCTCTAACAATAGGTGGACCATTTCAGTCTTAGAGGGATTGTGGATAAGGATTTGGTTAGTTTTAGGCTATATAAGTGCATGATTAGGCTATGCGTGAGATTATTTGAGGCACGATATGTTTCTTACTTACCTTAGCATCAATAGAAATCTACAGAGGCTTGATCCATTATTTCATATAATTATCCCTTATTTTAAGGATTGAGATTTTAATTGGTTCATTAGCCCAATATTTATATTTGGAGATTTAGATGAGGTGTAATTATAATATTATACACATATACTAGTAGTTAATGTTTATATAGGATCTATTGTTTTTTTGAAGTAACATAACAACATTTAAATTTAGAATAGATATTCATGGTATATACTAAGTTAGTCAGTCACTATAGTAGAGTTTGGTTCCTATGGGAAGATAGTGTGATAATATTCTTAGTTAAAGAGAATGTCCTTATGGAATTATGATTTGTTGTCCTAAACATGAACATTTATCCAATGTAGAATAAAATATTCTGAAAACCCCTAGTGGACCTCGCTCTTTAGAAAACTTGCTTCTAGAAGTATTGAAGGAATAAATAGATGTTTTTAATGAACCTATTTATGGATGAATTGCACATAAAGATACCAATTTCAAAATTTATATACACCTCATGACTATAATGATATCTTCTTCCAAATAACAGATGGCCCCAGTTAATCTCCTAAAGATAATAGAGCAGTTGGAGGACCTTCCTGAGAATTGATTTATAGACCCATTATACCCCATGGGAATATCAAGTTTCACATGTGAATAAGGTGAGCGTTATATTAAAGGCATGAATTTATTATATTCAAATGAATCAAGTCACTATAATTAAAAGGCAGAATTTTCCATTGATCAATAACCTCATCATAAAGTTGAAGATCTCATGTTTTATTTCCACTCGTTGCTGGTTCATGAGGAGGACATTCCAAAGAATAAATTCTAATATTTCTATATGAAGATTCTATATGTGGTGAAGCACTTGGGGGTGATGAATACCAATATTATCTTTATGATACTTATGACTATACAAATCATCCATCGGAATATCGCTTCATTTCTACCCAAATAGATAAAATTATCATTTATGATGCATCAGATGAGGAGAGAACAAAACACTTGAGGATAGTTCAAGACATACTTTATGAGATTTAGTAAAACTATTAGATAAACAAATGTCAGTTCTAGATTATAGTGTTTAACATAATGGGGAATGTCATATTAGAGCATGGTTTGGATATGGAGATGAATAAGATAGAGGTAGAGCTATCTTGGGACCCAACAAATTTAAAATCATATCTGTGTATTTTTCTCAATTTAGGTACCTACTAAAATATGTTTTGGTAGAAAATTATAGTATTTCAATCCATTTAACTACATTAACATGAAAAGGGAATAAAATATCCGGGACTATGAAATTTCATAATGATTTTAAGGAGATGAGGTAGAGGTCAAAAATTGATTCAGTTTTGAGACTGTAAGACAAATGATTTGAGTATGAGGTGTTATATGATTCATATTAGGCTAAGATTAGGTGTGTATTGATTCAAGGGAAGTTAATTATATATTATGATTCCATGTATATGAGACACCAAGAGCCAAACTATATGACCCATGACTTAGTGATTTCATTAGTAGTATACACCTCAAATATATGGTGGCGTTATCTTTTAGGTAAGTGATTTTTTATTGGATAATATTGTTATAGTATCATGTAAATACTTTCCCAAAGATACATAAACAAAAAAATTGGGTTCATCTAGAGGTAGTAGTAGAAAAATATGTTTTTTACATCATTTTTTCTATTTATAACATCGTTTTTTGTGATGTTATTGTATGATAAGTTAAAAATTTTATTTTAATAATTAGTTATTATAAATGTCATTAAAATTACTATTTTAATTATCAATTACATAGGTTAAATAATAATTGATAAATAAAGTCACATTATAAATCCATTACTCTATAATCTATATCAACAACCCATTTTGACATCAGATATAAAAAATATTATCATTGAATGTGACTTTTTTCCTTATTATACATAGTAAATGACGTGAAACAATATCTAATTTTTTGAATTATTATTGCTCTATTTTGTTAAAATAAAACATAAAAATGGTAATAAAATCACAAAAATGAATTCAAATCCAGAAAATAAATGAAAATTACTTTACATAATTTTCAATATTTTTTTGGTGTTCCTCGACATAATTTTCATAAAATGAATGAAATCATTAGACATATGATTCTAAGAAATGAATGGAATTTTAGAATCTAGTGATAGATTTTAAAATTTAACATGACCAAAATACGAAATATTTTATTAAAGATAAATCATTAACAAGTGAATCAATTGATAAATCTAATCATAATCAAATTAAATCATAGATAAATAATTAAAACCACCATCTTGATATCATTGAAATATTAACATTTGAAACAACAGTGATGATAAAAAGAGTTGTTCTTAAATTAATATATGTGGAGGATATAATCAAAAAAAAAATCTGAAACACTTACTATAAAATCCATTTTTTATGGTAACTAAAAATTCCAAGGGTGTTATTTGACAAAAATGGAATATATCTTTAGAATGGTCCAAAATTAAAACTTTCACTTAAGTTTTTTTAACTGAAATTAACAACTAAAATTTGAAATTATTTATTTAATATATGAATTTTAAATTTTTTTATTGAATATTTTTTTAATAAAATATATGAAAAATTATTTTTAATGAAAATTAATTTAATGAAATATTACAACCTAATATAGAATGATTTTAACACTATTTATTTTAAATATTTTGTTAAAATTCCAATATAAAATCTATTATTTTACTAGTGAATAACTATAGGAGTTTTAAAATGAGATAATTTATACTCCTAGAAAATGAAACATTTTTTTGATGAACGTATAAGGAAATCCAATTCATTGTTTGTGAAGGATATTTTATTTCAGTTACCCTCATTATATATGGCCCTAGTGTAGGTCTGAGTTGAAAAATTATCTCCAACTGATGGTAATGACCCCACCACTTCTATAGTGTGTGTGTGAGGCACAATTTAGATTCATAGATTGTGAAATTAAAAAAGAATAAATATCCATAGGATATATATATGTGATAGATTTACAAAAGTTGGGGATAAAATCATCCTTTTCCAAGGAGATACAAAATTACCTCTTGGGCTATTTGATGAGGTGCAGGGAGACTTCCATAAATCATCGTTGGCATAAAATCTTGGATTCAAGAAGTTGTAATAATAAAATTGGTTTTTGTTTCGGTGTACACTCATGAGTTGATGTGTTTTTGAGTTTGTTTAGTGTTTCCTCATCTATCAATATGTGGATTCGAAGCCCCATGTTCTTTAATATTGGACTAAACCACCTATAAACCTATGAAGGAAGTGTGATGGAATATCAATATAAATTATAGGAATTATTCCACAGATAGAGATATTCTAAAATACTATATCGAATATTTTTTATCAACACATTAATTTTTCACCCTTACATTTTATCTTTGAGTAGATTTTGGTTGGGAGTTTGTGAAATTGGTTAGTGCGGAACTTCATCTGACAACATGGTGTTACCTTAATGATTATATCTAACCATGATGGTTAGTTCATGTCATGGTAATATAGAGATTTGTAGGAGGCCATCATGACCATGTTATATATGAACCTTAATTTAACCCACTAGACACAACTACCCCTTTGAGTATTGAAGGACATGCTATTATAATATCTGTTAGACCTTTATGAGAGATGTGAGGTTCACATTCCACTAGTGTAGTTTACATAGAATAAAAAATGTCATTAAACTATTAGAATTCATATATTTGAGTCTATATAAAGGAGGAATTTTATATAAGTATTTTTCTATTTTGAGATAGAAATATTATCATATATGGGTATGAATTTGGTGAAAGAAACATATTTTAATGTTCAGGTGATCATGGAGTGAATGTAGGCTACTCAGAGTTATTAGAAATATTTTGTGGACTAATTTCTTAGGCCATTGGAGTTCAATCATGGAGAACATATCTTTGTAATAGTCTCTCCATGATGTGAATTGTGTTTTATTTTAGGGTATAAAACTATTAATGAGTTTCATCATCCATTCAACAATTAATATAGTGTTGGTGAGCATACATTCATCTTTTCTTCACCCGCACCATTATATCAAATTCATTAAATCATCCATGTGCATCACATCCCAATGTTACATTAAGGTACATAAATCCATTTTTATAACCATAATTCATTTGGATATTTTATAGAGTCATTTCAGGTTAATTTTTGATGTTGTTAGAGGTCTCAGGGTCTGTTCATGTTGAGTTAATTATTAGGGATTGTCGTGATGGTTTTTATTGGAAACAATTAATCTTTTTTTGGAGTCCTAGAGGTGGGTGCAAAATTTGGTGCATGTTTATCCAAAACTATGTGAAATTTCTATCATATTAAATGTCTTAGGAAATATGTCTTTAACTTGTTTGGTAGAAGTTTTTTCAAATCATTCATCCAAACCATATTGTTCCATTAATATCCTGGTATAAGGAACATAATTAATTCATAGTTTTCTAGACCATGAAATGATGGCCTGTGACATGAATTATTCAATCTTCATTTTAGATTAATGACCTAAAACTCATAATTTATTATTCATTGTTCTTCCAGTTGAATATTCTCTCTACTATGAATTCTCCACACAGATATTTTTGAGATTACATGCCTCATAGTGATTTATTTTTACATATTCTTTGGTGTTCGGTCATGTTTTTTCAATGTTATGTGTCTATTTATTGATGTTATTTTTTTATTATATAACTAGTCTTATCTCCATGAATAGTACCTTAGATATATATTTTTTTATTTCTGATTTCTGATTTTTGAACTGATAAAATTGGATTTCATATTTATCCATCAAGGTAATGGGATTTGAATTTATTGTTTGGATAATCATTTTGGGGCTGTATTTCAAGGATTATTCTTGTTTTGTTCTTTACCTCTAGCTCTCTGATTGTAGATTTTTCATTTAGAGATCTATTACACCATGAGTTAAGGAAGTTTTCGTTATAATTTAATCTATATATACATAAACCTTTGATTATTTTTTCATTTGAAATTAATTTTTAATCTATTTCCTATGGATGAATAAATATTCTTGGTAAATGATTTAATATCTCATAGTGTGTGTTAAACCTCTTTGAAAATGATTTTTTAAATAATATTTCGATTCATAGAAAATTATTTTCTATATATATGGATTATTTGATAAATAATTTTCATGATTACTTTTTGAAAAATTATGGAAATTGTTTTTCAATAGAATAAGTATTATTATTTTAAAGGCATGATTTTTGATGAAAATTATAAGATACTGGATTTTAAAATGAAATGGATTTTTTGAATCATTATTTGGGATTTCATGTGAAATTATTAAAGAAAATATTTTTATATGAATGATTTTACCCATGATTTATATATTGAATCACTTGTAAAGATGGGTAGTTAGGTGTGTGATAAAGGATATGAATATTATGCATGACTTTTCTCTTCCTAGAAATTAATTGACAAATAAAATTCTAACTAAAAATAATGATGGTAGGGGCTTATTATTTTGAGTGGAATCTTATATTCCATAGGCCTATTCTCTTGGGAAGTGTGTACACCTGGGGCCATATTTCACTAAGAGTGTCTATAACCTTGACCCTTAATATTACTAACCTCAAGACTTATAAACTTGGTGCTGGGATTGACTATTATATATTAATGCATGTTTTGACTGATATACTAACATATGCATATTTTTTATAGAAATTATTATGTGTATATGTTTTATACTTACCATTGTAGTTACATGAAAATTATATTCCTATTATAAATTATAATAAATATTAACATTCCGCGTTTTATTTATAATTAATCATATTTTTATTATTGGTTATGGACTACATATGAATTGGTTGCTGGGATCTTATTCATCTAGTCTCAATCACACCATACATATTCTTTTTTGAATATGTAGATATTCATTTTCTAGGTCTAGGAAAATGGAATTCACTACATGGAGTTTATAGGGGATATTGGTTGGAGAATATTGAGAGTTTATGGTGACATTTAGACTTTGTGATCCACCGGTTATGAGGATATATTGTTGGTCATGTCATTATTGGTTAATGTAATTATTAGAGTATTGTTCTATCTCAAGTTATGTACATTCTAATTTTTTGATACATTTAACTTGTTGAAAATATTTCAATATTAACCATTTAGGGATACATATCTTCTTACTTCACATTTCTTGGTTATCAGTATAGAGAAATCATTCTTCTTGATCGTTTGTGATGCCAATATGATATACACCAGACTATAGGGACCGAGATCTCCCTTTTGAATCTTTTAGGGATCTCTTGGGTTCATGTATACTTGTTAATTTCGGATAGTTCATAAAAAAATGGTATCATATGATGTTTTTGTATTATTTAATGTATTTATGATGTTTGGGATGATTAGGTAGACATAAGATTGAATTTATTGGAATTTAGGGGTTGGTTATGGTAGATCTCATGGCCATATCCCATCAATGTGATAAATATATTTTCATGGGACATTGAATAATGTGAATTTATATAATTAATTAATCTTATTTTATACTTTTCCCAAACATTGATATGTGTTTTTTGTTCCCATGTTGAGTTCTAACTGATAGAGTTAACAGTTTTAATATTTTTTAAAGTTTAATTATTTTATATTGATGATGTGTAGTACCATTATAGGAATAAGTCAGTTAATACGTCTTTAAGGGGGAACGGATGATGATCCATAGATTTTGATCCCTCTAGTGAATTAGAACCTCATATAGGCAGAAGTGTGTGCGGTTCGACATCTGGTATAAGAGGCCCTACATGCCCTTGTTCATGCTTGAGAGGTGGATCCTCAAAGATATTATAGTAGAGATTGTGAATATGAATTTCTTTATAAAAAAACACTGTTTTAATGTCACGACCCGACCCTACTCGGGCTTGAGCCGCAACTACCCCAAGCCCGCCTCCATAGGCCAGGGGCTGGCGACAAGCGCCAAAGGCTAAACAACTCGGGGAGGCCTTTGCCTGAGTACCTGTACACACACACCCGCAGCACACTCAATGAAAAAGTGAAGAGTAAAAGAAAAGACAAGTAAAGAAAAGGGCAGCTGTTATATATAAATCACAATAGTGCATCGACCTCTAAATAGTACAAGTAAGTGCTGAGATAAACTAAAAAGAAAAGGGCCAAAACACTCACCCAACCAGTAAAAAGTGCCACAACCCGACAACAAGTAAACAAAGGGAAAACAACTGGAAGGGTCCCCCACCTGGAACCTGACTCCGACCACCGCACGTGGTCCAAGCTCCCGAACTCCCAAGCTCCGCTGAAGTCACGGCCAACCTTTCCGTCGTCTGCAAGGGAACACCAAGTGCTGGAAAATCCCAAAAAGGGGTGAGTATAAAAATACTCAGTAGGATACCCCGAAGGCTCGAGGGAGCAACAAAGGAGGTACCAAAGGGTGAGAAGTAGATCGAACATGGTAGAGTAAATGAGTACAATAAGGAGTGCAGTAAAGAGTACAGCTCAACCGAATAAGAGAAAGGTAGAAGACTCGTCCTAACACAAGGATCTAGGAACGGTGAGAAGATGAACTTATCGTCAATCTTTCGTTACCTATAGCAGGAGAGTAGACTCGTCCAACCACGAAAAGCTAGACACGGAAAGCACGTGGCATACCCCACATGTCTTCGCCTCTCCTAGAAGGAGAGTAACCAAACCCAAGAAGTGAGTACTAGAACAAGGTATATACAAATACATATGCTCAAAAAGATTCCCAAACAAGGTCGTAAGGGGATATCCATCCCGTAGCTCAGCCCAAGAAGGGGAGTCTCCAAAAGTCCCAGAAGTAAACTCCATTGATGCCTAGCATCCCACACGTCTGACCTGAACTACAAGCCAAGAGGCTCAAATCACCACACCTCAACACTATTCTCTTTGGGCGGCATTGACTCTCCCGCACAGTTTTAGGTCGCATCGCAAGGATGCGTCTCGGTGGGGAAAAATGATCCTTGTACATGAGAGTTATGGGGGAACGTCAACCACAACTCGTCACTGCCCCGAATTCGAGAGGTCTTCTCAAAGTCAAGGTCGTTCCATTCTGTCCCGTACAACCAAGGGTCCAGCTCTGGTAATCATGAAGGAAGGCCACAGTCTTTCCTTGTAGAAAGGACTGAGTCTGGAATGTCAATGGGGGTCCCATTGCCCAGCCCTGCTGGAGGGTAATTTATAATAAGATATCGGGTGACCCACTGCCCAGCCCTGATGGAGGGTAAACCCTAATACATTATCAGGCAACCCACTACCCAGCCCTGCTGGAGGGTAGACCTGGAATAAGTCGACAGACGTCCCACTGCCCAGCCTTACTGGAGGGTAGAACTGGAACTAGACGACGGGAGACCCACTGCCCAGCCCTGCTTGAGGCTAGACCCTAAGAGGTCTTCAGGTGACCCACTTCCCAGTCTCTGTTGGAGGGTAGACCCTAAGTGGTCATCGGGTGACCCACTGCCCAGTCTCTGCAAGAGGGTAGACCCTATGTGTCGGGTGACTGACTACCCAGTCTCTACTGGAGGGTAGACCCTAAGTGTCGGGTGACCCACTACCCAGTCTCGGTTGAAGGGTAGACCCTAAGTTGTTGTCGGGTGACCCACTGCCCAATCTCTTCTAGAGGGTAGACTATAAGTGTCAGGTGACCCACTGCTCAGTCTTGGATGGAGGGTAAACCCTAGAAGTCAGTGAGCAACCCACTGCCCAGTCTCTACTGGTGGGTAAACCTGGAACTACTCTGGCCATCCCTAGTAGATGGTAAAAAACTAGCCAACTGAACACGGAGTGGGTATCGTGAAACCACCTGACTCCGAAAGAAAACCAGGGGAAACTACTCAACCCTGCTAATCAACAATCGGGAACCGAGGGACCCTCTACGTCGCGAGAGGTCAAAAGTACGCAAAGCATAACACGAAACGCACCTAGGTCCCGCACGAAGTGTGGCCCCAAGTCAACCCCAACCAAGCGCACAAACGTTCTCGGGTACCCAAATCCACATGTACCTCCCAGTGTTCTCACATAATCGCAGAGTATTCTGCGTCTCCAGCCAAAAAGGCTAACGTGCACACAACACCCAACATCAACACGAAGGCGTGAACGTAACAACCCCAACTTTCCACCTCAACGACTGAGGCATGGCAAACCACATCTCTTCAACCACCAACATCACTCTCCCAGGAGTGCGCGCGATCACATGCCAAGGGTCCGCTACAAACACGATAGAAGAACCGCCACCGGGGCACCTTTCATATTTCCACATTTAATAAGATCACGTATGAGGCTTAGCTCACCTGAACAGATTACATCATTGTAATCCTTGCATAAAAACAGAAGAGATAGACTACTTACTCCCCCTAAATAGTCAACAAGTGAAAAAGGTACTATTTCCCGTAACCAACACGTGTGGGGGCCGCACCCCGACTCTGATACTCGTCGGAGGAACTATGCCGTCGCGATGCTCTTAGAAAAACACGCGGAAACGAATACTCGAACGCCCGAAATGGATGCCTGGTGAAAAATACGCGAAAACGCCGCACATAGCTCAAGAGACAGCCCATGGGGCCCACGCCTCAAATCTGGCTTCAACGCCTGAAACCACGCCGGTCAATTTTTCCTCGATGCTAGGGTCACAACGCTGTTGACGGCGCCTGAAATGAATTCCGAATGCAGAAGCTGGAACTCCCCGTGTTATATGAAAAAGGGGACCCCATGGGGCCCACACCTTGGGCCCAAATTCAAGAGGGCGAATTGCACCATTGCAATCCCCTCAAAAAAACACCTAGAAACGAGTACTCAAACGCCCCAAATGGTTGTCGGGTGAGAAAGTGGTGTTTCACCGTAAAACGTGCGAACTAAGCCCCGTGGGGTCCGCACCTTGTCTCCAACTTGAACGCTTTGGAAAGCTCCTCAAAAATTCTGCACGAGGACTCGGGTCATGCTGCCGCTGACGGCGCGCCAATCGGATATCCCAAGCGGGAGTTAGGTCCGATGCAGCAATTAATTAGTTAATCAAATGATCAATTAATAGTTCGCATAAAGCGTTTCGTTCCACCGAGAAACGAAACCAAACTTCAAGGGCTCCAAACCAACTTTGTAAGGGTCGGCTTAGCTATGTGGCACCTATGCCCTTGACGGTGCTCAAAACGGACGTCAGATGTGTCCGCGCCGCCTAAAATAAGAACCCACCGAAGAAAAATGTCATTCCACTTAAAGCACGCGTCGTGCTACCGAACTCCCGTCCCGGGAATTAAAATTTCTCGAAACCATCTCAAAAAGTTCCCCTTGATCCATGGAACACGTCTCCGTAGACGGCACGCAAAACGGACGCCCGTAGCGGAAAATACGAGCGTCCGAAACATGAGGGGCAAGGCCCCTTGGGCAGGACCGGCTTGGGCCGGCCGGTCTGGGCCGACCCATGCTGGCCGGACCGACCTTCCACTCCCGGCCCGCGGCTTGGCCGCGTGGGCCAGTGGTGGACTCGGTCCCCCGCTTGGCCGACCGGCTGAGGCCGGTCGCCGCGCAACGACCTGCGCGACGTGGGTTGTGCTCCCTCGCGGGGTCGCATGCCGCGACCCCGGTCCACCGCGGAGCGCCGCGGGCATTCGCCACCTGCCACCTGAAGTGCGGCCGCCATGCTGAGAGATGCCGCCGCCTACCTCCGTCGAGGCCGATCGTGCCAACCGCCCTGCCGAGGGACCCCCACCGCAGGAACCACCGCACGCCGCCGCTTGGGCCTCGCCGGACCGCCAGAAAACCCCCAAAACTCCCGAAATTCCCACAAGCGTTGCCGGACCGCTCCGGCCTCCTCCGAACTCATATTTCATTTCTAAAAGATGATATGGGAAGAAAAAAATGTATACTACACGACCATGGGATTTTTTCGAAGATAAAACAACAAATTGACACTAAAATTTGGATTCAATGAGGGGTTCGGGATTTAAAACTCAACGAGAACCGCTTACCTCTTGGGCGTCGCAAGACGCTTCCCGGAGGGTCCGCCGCCATGCCGCTGCCTTGCTGGTGCCTCCTCACCGTAGTGGAGGAGGAGAGGAAGGGGCTTCTGCCTACTGCTGTCCAGGCGAAGGAGAAGAAGAGGGAGGGGGCGAGTTAAGTGTTTAAATAGAAAACCCTTAAACACCCGCCCGTCGGCCCGAATCCGAACTCCCGACGGGGTCGGGATTAAGCCTATCCTAGGATAAAAACCATGATAACAGAGGTCTCATAATTTTAATCCAAGGCCCCGTTCAAAAGTTATTAAACTGAACGCCCGAGGCCGCCAAATTACGAAAATGCCCCTGGGGCCATTTTTCACAGACGGCTCGCACCCATGAAACTTACACCCCTCCTAGGGTAAACGACACGTTCCAAAATCAACGGTGCCCTAGGTTTTCCAATCCGAGCCACAGTTTAAGAGATACTTGAGTTTAACCATTAAATGAATAAATTAAATAATTAATTTATCCGTTTAACGTTCTAAAAGCGAGCGAGGGGTCCAAACGTCCTGCACTGACATGTTTTATGTCGTTCTTAGGGTAAAAACCCCATTATGGACCCATCCATACACTCGGGTCTCTGATTCGAAGCACCGTTCAGGAGTTATCCCATTTATTTGGCGTTCTCAGTGTGAACGCACTGAAAATTTAATTCTGGCCACTCCGGGGCTCGGAATCGCACGCCGTCTGAGGGCGCTACTCTGGAATAACATCAAGAATATTCTAAAGTATTTCTCAGCAAAAACTGGGTTCTTACATCATTCCCTCCTTCAATATTTTCGTCCCCTAAAAGCAAAACCAGGGAAAAACTCAGGGTACTCAGCCCGCACCCACCTCCTCCGTACCCAGAAGAACTCAGGCACAACTCTGCGCCACTGCACACTGACCAAAGGACTGATCCATTCCCGTGAGGTCTACCCTCGCCGATGTCGTGCATAGGAGCACGCACACCTCTTCTCGGGTGAGTCATGTGGGAGACGTCATGCACCCAAACCAGCCTTTGGGGTTAGGGAAAGGCGGTAGGGAACCATTCCATCCCTTCGCACGGTCCAAAACAGCCTGACGACTCTCGGGGGTAGCTCACCTCCCCAACCAAACCTCTATGTCGCACGCCGCGACTAGAATCACCGCCCGCACCCAGGACAAGGCTCAGTGATTCCCTCCTTCAGAATATCCATATGGTGAAACACCCAAGGATATCTGGTCATGCAAGGTTTCACAGTCGATGTCCCACAACCAAGTCTCTCTTACACGCTCGAAAGGCGAAGGAGTCAACACCATCGACTAGAGAAAAAGGGCCCATGCCTTCTACCTTACCAACACTGGGTTACACCCGACGCCCTACGTCACCCTGGTAACACCTCAAACAAGGAGCAGGGAGGAAATCATTCCATACGCAGAGACTAACAAATCTACTTTAAAAAGGTAGAAGAGCCTTAGGGCGTACCTCTTATCACCTCATGCTCTATAGGGTCGTAGAAATCCAAGCTCATGGCTGTCCGCGGTACCAACTGTTAGCTCCTAGAGCCTGACATGGACCGCCTAGTGGTGATGAGAAGGCCTCGTAAAGACGTCCCCCACTACCAGATCCTCCTTCTCCTCTGCTAGCACCACCTCTCTGGGTTCTACTCCAATCATGGCGCTGCCTCCGTCGTGGTGGTGCACCTACTGCCTTCCCGAATCTCTCTGCATTTCTGGTCAGGCAGTCCCGTGCCAAGTGACCTCGCCCGTCACAAGCATAGCACCAATTATCTCTGGGCTGCACTGGTGCCCTCCGGTTCCAATGTGGCGTACGAACACGCCCCTGAGTCTAGTTGTCATAAAACCACCTGCGTCGAGGTTCTGCTTGCCGACGCCCGCTAGCTGCGACAGACGTCTCGGGTCCGATGTGCCTGCTGCCACCACCAACTCTAAAACGTGGCAGGAATCCCTTTGTCACCGGAACCTGCTCTAGCACCCCGACATATGTGGAAATGCCCAAGGGTAATATGATAGCATGAATCTCTCAGCGGAGACCCTGCTCAAACTTCCGCGCTCAGATGTTGTCGTCATGGACCAAGTTCGGGTAAAAGCGTGCACAGTCTGCGAAACTATCCGCGTACTCATCCACCGTCATCCCTCCCTGCTGAAACTGCAGGAGCTCTTGAATCCAAATGGAGCACAAGAAAGATTGGAAAAACTCCTCACAGAACAACAACTGAAAGTCGCCCCACGAAAGCGACGAATTGTCAAGAAACTGAGTCACCAGACTCCACCAATGCCAAGCTGCTCCACGAAAAAGGTCGGCAGCCAAATCCACCATAAGATCTGTCAGCGTCTGTACAAGCCTAAAAAGGAGAACCACTGTCTCTAGCCAAACCTATGCTGCCTGAGGGTCTGGCTCACCACTAAACCTCAGTGGTCTCTGCCGCTGGAACTCGTGGAGTGCGCTCAAGCTCAGCCTGCTCTGCTGAAGCTGTCTACTACTCAATAGGTGGGGGTACTACTACCGGCCCACCCAGAGAAAGGGGGATTGCATGATGGGTCCTGGACAGAGGCCTCATAGCTCACAGGATCGTCGTCATGAACCAAAGGTGGCATCCTGACCGACTGTCTTAACGGAGACATCCTGAATATTATCAAGGAGTGCCGCGGTCGGATGAACATATATGTATATACCAATAACAACAGCGATGGGAAGCTGACTCAAGAAGGGAAGTCAAAGACTCAATCCTATGTGATGAACTAACCAATTTTCCCTGCAACAAGTGTCTCAACATGCTGAGTCGACAAGTGGGTTATCAGCGTCCCGGTGATTGGATACGTCGGCCGCCGCACCATCACTGGACTCCCTGGCCTGAGAGCCACTCTCGAGACATGTTAACACTATTTCCCTAGATCCCAACCAATTCCTTTTATTTTAGGGACGTCTGAACAGCGTCCCAAGGAACGAACCAACTCTGATACCACTTTGTCACGACCCGACCCTACTCGGGCTCGAGCCGCAACTACCCCAAGCCCGCCTCCATAGGCCAGGGGCTAGCGACAAACGCCGAAGTCTAAACAACTCGGGGAGGCCTTTACCTGAGTACCTGTACCACACACATGAAACACACTCAATGAAAAAGTGAAGAGTAAAAGAAAAGACAAGTACATAAAAGGGAAACTGCTATATATAAACCACAATAGTGCATTGACCTTTAAACAGTACAAGCAAGTGCT
Source organism: Viscum album (assembly GCA_963277665.1). NCBI lineage: Eukaryota > Viridiplantae > Streptophyta > Magnoliopsida > Santalales > Viscaceae > Viscum > Viscum album. Next base: position 246,613,234 of record OY728153.1, on the reverse strand, counting down.
GAGGTAAACTGAAAAGAAAAGGGAAAACACACACGCCCAACTAGTAAAAAGTGCCACAAACTGGAATCAGGTAATCAAAGGGAAAATAGCTGGAAGGGTCCCCCACCTGGAACTGGACTCCAACTACTGCACGTGGTTCAAACTCCCGAACTCCTAAGCTCCGCTGAAGTCACGACCAACCTATTCGTCGTCTGCAAGGGCACACCAAGTGCGGGCAAATCCCAAGTAGGGGTGAGTATAAAAATACTCAGTAGGATACCCTGAAGGCTCGAGGGAGAAACAAAGGAGGTACCAAAGGGTGAGCAGTAGATCGAACATGGGAGAGTAAAGGTGTACAACAAGGAGTGCAGTAAAGAGTACAACTCAACCCAACAAGAGAAAGGTAGAAGTCTCATCCTAACACAAGGAGCTAGTAATGGTGAGAAGATGAACTTCTCATCAATATTTCGCTACCTATAGAAGGTGAGTAGACTCGTCCAACCACGAGAAGGTAGACATAGAAAGCACGAGGCATACCCTGCGCTTCTTCTCCTCTCTTGGAAGGAGAGTAACCAAACCCCGGAAGTGGGTACTAAAACAAGGTATATACAAAGACACATGCTCAAAACGAATCCCGAACAAGGTCGTAAGGGGATCTCCATATTGTAGCTCAGCCCAAGAAAGGGAGTTGCCAACAGTCCTAGAAGTAAACAACATCGATGCCCAGTATCCCACACGTCTGCCCCGAACTGCAAGACAAGAGGCTCAAATCACCGCACCTCGACATTATCCTCTTTGGGAAGCACTGACTCGCCCACACGGTTTTAGTCCGCGTCGCAAGGACGCATCTCGGTGGGGGAAAAATTCTCCCCGTACTTGAGAGTTCTGGGGGAACGTCAACCACAACTCGTCACTGCCCCGCATTTGAGAGGTCTCCTCAAAGTCAAGGTCGTTCCATTCTGACCCGTAAAACCAAGGGTCCTGCTCTAGTAATCATGGAGGAAAGCCACAGACTAGCCTAGTAGAAAGGATTGAGTCTAGAATATCAACGAGGGTCCCACATACCATCCCTACTGGAGGGTAATTCATAATAAGATATCAGGTGACCCACTGCCTAGCCCTGCTGGAGGGTAAACCCTACTAAATCATCAGGCGACCCACTGCCCAGCCCCGCTGGAGGGTAGACCTGGAATAAGTCGACAGGCGACCCACTGCCCAGCCTTGCTGGAGGGTAGACCTGGAACTAGACGACGAGATACCCACTGCCCAGCCCTGCTGGAGGGTAGACCCTAAGAGGTCGTTGGGTGACCCACTACCCATCCTTGTTGGAGGGTAGTCCTGGAACTAGACGACGAGCGACCCACTGCCCAGCCCTGCTGGAGGGTAGACCCTAAGAGGTCATCGGGTGTTCCACTGCCCAGTATCTGCTAGAGGGTAGACCCTATGTGTCGAGTGACCCACTGCCTAGTCTCGGCTGGAGGGTAGACCCTAAGTGGTCATCGGGTGACCCACTGACCAGTCTCTGCTGGAGGGTAGACCCAAAGTGTCGGGTGACCCACTGCCCAGTCTTGGCTGGAGGGTAAACCCTAGAAGTCAGTGAGCAACCCACTACCGAGTCTCTACTGGAGGGTAAACCCGGAACTGCTCTGGCCATCCCTACTGGATGGTACAACACTGGCCAATCGAACACGGAGTGGGTATCGTGCAACCACCCAACTCCGGAACAAAACCAAGGGAAACCACTGAACCCTGCTGATCAACAATCGGGAACCGAGGGACCCTCTACCTCGTGAGAGGTCAAAAGTACACAAAGCAGAACATGACACGCACCTGGGGCCCACACGACGTGTGGCCCCATGTCAACCCCAACCAAGCGCACAAACATTCTCAGGTACCAACATCCACATGTACCTCCCAGTGTTCTCACATACTCCTAGAGTATGCCGCATCTCCAGCCAAAAAGGCTAACATGCACACGACACCCAACGTCAACACGAAGGCGTGAATGTAACAACTCCAACCTGCCACCTCAACCAGTGAGGCATGTCCAACCACATATCTTTAACCACCAACATCACTCTCCCAGGAGTGCACGTGATCACATGCGAACGGTCCGCTACAAACAAGGTAGTAGAACTGCCATCAGGGCACCTTTTATATTTCCACATTTAATAAGATCGCGTATGAGGCTTCGCTCGCCTGAACAGATTACACCGTTGTAATCCTCATGGAAAAACATGCGAGATAGACTACTTACTCGCCCAAAACGGCCAAACGGTGAAAAAGGTACTATTCACCCGTAACCAACCCGTGTGGGGCCCGCACCCCGACTCCGATACTCGTCGGAAGAACTACACCATCGCGATTCTCTCGGAAAAACACGCGGAAACGACTACTCGAATTCCCCAAACGGACGCCTGGTGAAAAAGGCGCGAAAACACTGCACATAGCTCAAGAGACGGCCCGTGGGGCCCACGCCTCAACTCCGGATTCGACGCCTGAAACCACGCCGGGAAATTTTGCGTCGATGCTGGGGTCACAACACCGTTGACGATGCCTGAAACGAATTCCAATGTAGAAGCTGCAACTCCCCGCGTTATACAAAAATGGGGACCCCGTGGGGCCCACACCTCGGGCCCGAATTCAAGCGGGCGAATTACACCATTGCAATCACCTCAGAAAAACACTCAAAAACGAGTACTCAAACACCCCAAATAGATGTCGGGTGAGAAAGTGGCGTTTCACCGTAAAACGTGCGAACTATGCCCCGTGGGGCCCTCACCTTGTCTCCAATCTGAACGCTTCAGAGAGCTCCTCAAAAAGTCCGTACGAGGACTGGGGTCACGCTGCTACTGACGACGTGCCAATCGGACATCCCAAGCGGGAGTTAGGTCCGACGCAGCAATTAATTAATTAATCAAATGATTAATTAATAGTTCACATAAAGCGTTTCATGACACTGAGCAACGAAACCAAACCGCAGGGACTCCGAACCAAATTTGGAAGGGTTGGCTCAGCTCTAGGGCCCCTGTGCCTCTGATGGCGCTCAAAACGGACGTCGGATGTGTCCGCGCCGCCTAAAACTAGAACCCCCAGAGAAAATGTCATTCCACTTAAAGAAAGCGTCGTGCTACCGAACTCCCATCCCGGGAATTAAAATTTCCTGAAAACATCTCAAAACGTTCCCCTCGATCCAAGGAACGTTTCTTCGTAGATAGCATGCAAAACGGATGCCCGAAGCGGAAAATACGGGCGTCCGAAACCTGAGGGGCAAGGCCCCTTGGGCTAGACCGGCCTGGGCCGGCCGGTCCGCCCTGTCTGGGCCGGCCCGCGCTGGCTGGCCCAGCTCACCACGCCTGGCCCACGGCTGGGCCGCATGGGCCGGTGGTGGACCTGGTCCACCGCTTGGCCGACCGGCGGAGCCCGGTCGCCGCGCGTCGACCCGCTTGACACGGGTCGTGCTCCACCGCGGGGTCGCATGTCGCGACCCCGGTCCACCGCGGAGCGCCGCGGGCGTTCGCTGCCTGACGCCTGAAGCGCGGCCGCCACGCTGAGAGCTGCCACCGCCTACCGCCGTTGAGGCTTCTAGTGCTGACCACCCTTCCGCAGGACCCCCGCCGCTGGAACCACCTCACGCCGCCGCCTGGGCCTCGCCGGACCGCCGGAAAACCCCCAAAACTCCCGAAATTCTCCCAAGCTTCGCCGGACCGTTGTGGCCTCCTCCAAACTCAGATTTCAATTCCGAAAGATGCGATGGGAAGAAAAAAATGTATACTATACGACCATGGGATTTTTTTGAAGATAAAACAACAAATAGACTCTAAAGTATGGATTGAAAGAGGGGTTTGGGATTTAAAACTCAACAAGAGCCGCCTGCCTCTTGGGCGTCGCCCGATGCTTCCCGGAGGGTCCGCCGCCGCGCCACTACCTTTCCGGAGCCACGTCATCGGAGTGGAGGAGGAGAGGAATGGGCTTCCACCTACCTCTGTCCAGGCGAGGAGGAAGAAGAGGGAGGGGGTGGGTTAAGTGTTTAAATAGAAAACACTTAGCCACCCGCCTGTCGGCTCGAACCCAAACTCCCGACGGGGTCAGGATTAAGCCTCCCCTAGGCTAAAAACCTTGCTCTGAACGCAACGGCTATCTCAGAATTTTAATCCGAGGCCCTGTTCAAATGTTATTAAACTGAACACCTGAGGCTGCCAAATTACGAAAACGCCCCTGGGGCCATTTTTCACAGACGGCCCGCGCCCGTGAAACTTACACCCCTTCTAGGGTAAAAGACACGTTCCGAACACAACTTTTCCCTCGGTTTTCCAATCCAAGCCACCATTTAAGAGATACTTGAGTTTAACAATTAAAAAAATAAATTAATTAATTAATTTATCCGTTTAACGTTCCGAAAGTGAGCGAGGGGTCCAAACGTCCTGTGTTGACATGTTTTATGTCGTTCGTAGGGTAAACACCCCATTCCAGACCCATCCGTACATTCGAGTCTCTGATCCGAAGCACCTTTTAGGAGTTATCCCATTTATTTGGCGTTATCTATGTGAACACACTGAAAATTTATTTCCGGCCACTCCGGGGCTCAAAATCGCACGCCGTCTGAGGGCGCTACTCTGGAATAACATCAAGAATATACCAAAGTGTTTCGCAGGAAAAACAGGGTTTTAACATTTAATGAAATGAATGATCATAAAGAGTAATAAGATTACATGGAAATATTGAACAACTCTTTGACTCCATAAAGAAGCTAGATTCCATTATGATGATCATTATCTTATTTATGAATGATGGTCCTAGTGAGAGATAGCGGGTTCTATATTTTTAGTGAATTGGAATGCGGTATTATAAATGAATTCCCCCATGTATTGTTTCAATGATAATTAATATAGAGAGTCAATTATATTGGCCATATCAATGGATTTTCACATTCACCATCATGGTTATTGGATAGTGACATAGTACACCAATATTTTTTATTTTAAATGATCAGATTTCACCAAAATTAGTTTCAATTGTGATGAAAAAATAATAAGGGTTTTAGAAGGGCCTTTGATCATATATAATGTCTTATGTATTTATAAGGAAGTATTCCACTTAAGCATATGTTTTGGATAGTCTCTGATACTATAATTTTATACAGTTGGTATATCAGAGTTGACATGATTTCCTTTAGTAACTACTTGCACATTTGGAAGTTTCCATAAGTAAAAGAGAAAGATAAATGATACTAACAGGTGAAATAGATGTTTTTCCCCAACAAAAATATTTTTACAGATCATATATAATTTCTAAAAAAGTCACAATAACTTGATTCTAACGTGGAAATATTACGAATAAATATAATTAATTCATTGGGAATTAAATTTTTTATCTCACATGGATGTTCAAAACACATATATAATTTCTACCATGTTTTTAATTTCCTTCATAGTTTCATGGTATTGTTATTTCTTAGAGTGAATTTGGAACAATCAGATTCTTCATGAACAATTAGGCTATATCTATAGGTATTGGGAATAATGAAATATCATAGATTTGATGAAACTCTTGAGGAAACTAATGTGGGACATATAATAGTGATAGATAAATTTAATACTCATTGTGGAAAACTTTATTTGATACTTTTTTATATCATTCAATCATATCAATCCATAATGTGGTCCTCTTAAATATTCTAATGAAGATTTTGAATTATGTAAAAGATATTGATAACCCTATTGAGATAAAGAGGGGGTACGGTATCTATTTACCCACTAGTGTTTTTCATTAACAAAATTTTATCTTAGCATGTAAACATTGGTTGTTGAAGATAATCCACTTGAAGGTACTCTTAGAATGAAGTAGCTAGTTTCTCTCAAATCTTGGAATGTAATTTTCTTCATCGACTATCCTTTACATCCCCTAATGGGGAGTCACATATTTTCCAAGAAAAATTGGAATTTACAGATAGTCAAGTTAGGAGAAATATTCCATATATTTATAGGATGATACCCCTTTATCCTATTTAAATAGAGAATTTGGCACCTTGTTATCAACATCCTGTAATAACTATTTATTTTCCGTAAGTGCTTCAATCAAACATTGCTAGTTTACACCTATAAGGGGAGGTGTAGTTCTCTATCAACTTGGTTTTTGGAACACAACCAATATATATTATATCCTACCACTTGAAACCATATGAATAGAAGAAACTAATAAATCAGTTATGTAACATGATTTCTAATGGATTTGTTTTACCCAAAATGTCACTTTAAGAAGCACCAGTAATTTAATTTCAAGAAGTCCGATAAATCCCTTTGACTTATTTTTGATTATCAGAATCAAAATTGGGTTATGGTTGTAGAAACCATGAAATGTGTCACATGATTTTTTTCGAAAAATGTCATCAACCAGGCTTGAAAATTTTGTTGTGCGACCCTTCATTTTTCATGGGGGTCAGTGACGGTAGCGAAGGCACCGGGCCAAAGGGCTGGGACTGAAGCCCAGAAGTGAACCCAAGAAGGGGTGCATGGGCGTATCCCCTATGGTATGGAACATAAATTTGGATAAGTCTTCAAGGAGGATCCTAAGGTACTAGCATGCCACCATGATGGAGCAGAATAAAGGTATTATTTTTGATAAGTCCTCAAAGCGGCACCGTAATTAGGACAAATCACCGACGACACGCAAGTCTACTTTGGCATAACCCATCAGGCACACATCCACTTGCACGCCACAATTTTTCTATGCAACCCACTTGCACGACCAAACTCCTTTTTCCCAGGGTCCTATTTTTTTTAAATAGACCTCCGGGGACTTCATTTGTACAAACAAATTTACATAAAGCCTAATTGCTGCTCTAGTCTCCCTAGTGCTTCGCCCAAGTCCTTTGAAACATTAAAGGTATTTATTTAACACCTAAAGTGAAGGAATCGAAGGAGGATCATATGACTTAAGTCCTTTTAAAGTTTTAAATCCATAACACTTTCATGACTAAAGCACCCAACCTCCCCAAATCAAAAACACTTGCACGCCACCTATTACTTTCACAGGAACCTGAGTGCCCCACTTCTGGGAATACCTGTGAATACTCTTGAAGGATTGATTCAAGTCTCTCCTAGGTATTAACATCTATGTTTTTCATTTCTTTTGTGAACATCAGGTTACCCAAGCCTACTTGCGTGCCCATTCATTCACGCTAGTACCTACTTCAGATACCCTCTTGGATTCACCCACTCTCTTCAGTATGCAAGACATTAATCCCTCTCAAAATCCATTCATTGAAAGTATTATTCTTCAATGGATCTCTTGTATAGAAGGGATTCTATTTATACCTTCACCGAAACCTCCTGACCTATCAAACCCTTGAGAAAGGCACATCAGTGTGTCTCTTATTTGAGTTTCTATATCCGCAGTCAGATGTTTACCATAAATATTTCACAATGGGGTTAGGATTCATAGAGTGTTTGTGGGTTTGTATATCCACAGTCATATGGACCTTTCTCCTAAGCATAGTGATGGGAAGTTCCGGGTTTGGAGGATTGGGGTTTGGGTTCTGACCTCCCCTTCTCGTCTCTAAGACCCGAAACCTCAGTTCTCTATTAGGGAAGGTATGGTTCACGCATTATTTTCCATGAAATAAAAAGAGAAGTCTGCCTCCCCTACCAAGATCCACCAGGGTAGCCATCCTGGTGTAAGCCCCTATCATTTCAAGTAAGAGGTTTCAGTCTTGCTCCTCTCTACTTCCTTCACCTTCACTCCTTCCTTTCATTGGACCGTTCTCTAATGTAAATTGAAGAGAGGGAAGGTTCGTCGCCTCTCCCTCTTCCCAGGTTGACTCGACCTTACCCACCCTCACCGCCATAGGAACACCCTCTTCCATCAGTGGAGGAGGAGAAGTCTGGGCGACTTTCTTGAATCTTTGACATCCTATTATTTCTCACACAGTTCATGACTTACGTGGGATTAGATATTTGTCATGATCACAACATTTTCACAACTAATTGAACTATGATAAATACGATTCCTATTCAAACCAGGATACATAGGAAGCCTTCTTAAAGGCCCGATCTCAAAAGGGTGACTTTCCAAAAGGGTTTACCCAATCATATCCCCTCTAATAGGCATATCTCAAGCATAGGACCCAACACAAACACATGAACTATGAGAAATATAATTCTTGTTCAAACTAGGATATTTAGAAAGGCTTCTCAGGGCCCGAGATCATTGGATATCCTCTTCATGAATCCAACCCTAATTCCCTTAATCTGGGAATCTTCCTTAGGAGTAAGCCCCAAATTAAACCCCCAAATCACCAAGGCATCCTTTTTAGGAAGTAATCCCAAACTCATTTCTTTAAACATATTATACATTCCTATGAGACTTATTGAACAACATGGGCTTTGATTCCCATCCACATGGTATACGTAGGAAGCCTCCATGGGGTTTAAACCGAAAACTTTAAATCAACCATGTTCTCCTTGGTCCAGATTCCCAATAGGTTCTAATCTTACATGAAAAACCATATTGTTTCCAAGTTCCTTGGGCTTCTTCGGCATAAGTCCCACACCAAACTTTGACTAAGCACCTTTTTCTTAGATGTCCTTACCAAGAGACATTAAACTGTATGGTTAAATCCATATCACATGACCTTAAAAGGTATGATGTGTCCCATTAAGCGGCACCAAACAATGAGGGTTCTTATTTCTTTCACAAGGATATGTAGGTAGCCCATTTTATGGGTACGATCCCAATATCAAAACAAATATTTATCTCCCTAGAAGATAGAAAATTCTAGAGTGCCCCATTGAGTGACTTAAAAACCAGTATCATCATAACAATGATTAAAAGAATCGTTAAATAGTATATGAGAGGATAAAATTGATTAAGAAACTCAAATACATACAGATATCTCCATTAATGATGAACCACGAATACATACAGATGAATCCAAATTTCACACATGTTAATAAGTGATTGAAAATTACCTTGGAAATTTATGTTATACTTGGTTAATTAATAAGTATTCATGAAAATATCTTAAATGTATAAAGAGAGTCCTAGAGTAGACCATAATTCCCCCCAAAAGGGTGTGATGAGTCCGACCTCCCATCCTCTCGACCAATGCATGTTCTTAAGTAACATAAAGTTAAATCTTAACCAATTCCTGCCTTTGGAAAGCAGGTCCCTTTTGGATAAAAAACTATTGGATGTTTCCACTTCCATGAATAAATCCAATGGAAACCGTCTGAAAGCAGTGATTCTTAAAACAAGAACACACATTTCAAGGAACTAAGAAACAAAAATGGTGAACCCGACATGAATCTTTAACTAAGTAAATAATGTTACCCACCTATCAGGCCCCTATAAATTGATAAAGGAAGGCCAGACAATGAAATAAATTATGCATGTATCCCTCTAAAAGATGTTTCTTTAATGGATTTTATTTCTTTTTTCCAGTTTTTTTTCTCATAACTCCCTTTAGTCCAAAATGGATTTCTTCAAGACGACATCTACGATCTTCCTGACCGCTACTCAATCTAGATCCTCATCCATGGGATGGATTCCATCACCCACACAACATCTTCATCACTAGTTTTCCAACGTGCTAGTAAGGGAGTACCATCAGTATGGTAAAATGACAACCTTGGAGGATACCCGATAGGCTCTCCAGTTCAATAACAATCCTCGATCGTCTGGAAAAAAATGACCAATGATCAAGAATTAGACGGTTCCTACCACCGTCTTTAACCATTTCAGGTCCTTATCGCCGGAACACAAAAACCAATCCATATCGTACTATAGGGAGGTAGATAAAGAGGTTACTCAGGGCATCAATTCAAGGATGAAGGGGTCCTTCCTGAGGATTCCCACCAAAAATCGCCGCGAGAAGAATCGCGCGACATTGAACCCCAAAAATGATGGGGGTATTTCCTCTGAATGTTCGGCCTAGGTCCCTCATACTTGGGTGTGAAAGACGAACCACTAGGGACAATGTCTGGTCAACATGGAATATGCTCTTACCTATGTATCCTCTGGAGAATTCCATCAACCAAACATGATGGTGAACAATGAGAAGGCACTTACACATGTCTGTCCTAATTCCGCTATGCAACAAACCACCAATCTCACCAGGAAAATATGGTGGAGTACCATGAATAGGAACATGTACCTATTTAAAAATTATTAGCCAGTCAGTAGGCTCGTATGACTGCATTTAATGAATCCCTCCAATCAAATGTGGTGGCAACTGGTAAACAGGAACATACACCTTCTTACAATCTCTAATTCTTATAGTAGTCTTGTCTATCAGTATTGAAGGATGTTTTTCTAACATTTCTTGTTGAAAAAAAACCAGAAGACACATACACCTACTAGCGTTAATCAATCCTTCTAATTGTCTCGTTTGGAAACACCCGGAGAAGTCAGTCAGAAAGCCCTGATGACAAATTTGTGGTAGAATCAACTCACTTTCCCCATACATGAGTATTTTCAATACACATTATTATGAAAATGAGGATAAGAGCATACACATACACCTACTCCAGATACAGAATGGAATTATATTCCTATTTTGACTACTGAAGTCACAAAAAACATCTTATCAATGGTGAAAGGGTAGACAAAAATTCCTTCCTCTATTATAGAAGCATGCCCAGATATCATAACAAAACATTTAGCAGTACCAAGGGAACAAACACATAAATATATCCCCACACCTAGGATGACACATCGGCACGCCATCCGGGAGAATATACATACCTCTGTTCCAGTCCAGGAGGGTCATGGGGCATACTCCACCATATCATATGGACAACTAGATTGGCAACATACACCCCTTCAAATTGGAGGTAATCAGATCATTCTGATAACCACTCCAAGGCAGGCACATACACCTGCCCATGATAACCACTTCTCCCAGTAAGTGGACCCAACTAAGTGTAAGAGAGAATCCAAGAAGAAATATCTCCAAACACAGTTGGAAAATCAAGAGTCATTGCAGAATTATGGATCCTCTTAAAGATGGAGTTCTTGAAGACCTCATACATTTATCTATTGTAGTTCAAGATACTACCATATCATTTCCAAATTATAGGAGTGGTTTCAGTAATTATGAATTTCTCCTTAGAACACTTCATCATGAAGGCTTGCTTCAAGAAAATTTGGTCAATCCAGAGTTCCAATATCTGAATGAGATCCACAGAAACCCTCAGTGTGTCCAGAAGACCAAGGAGCAAGAGGATTTATCCCTTTCTGTGATCTACCCTGTTGGTCCTCCTCATGGTGTAATTTTCTATGAATGTTCTCTCTGCCGTAGTATTGCACATTGTCCAAATAATTCTATAACTGAAAATTTAGTAATGAGAAATCCCTCTTATCTTAAGGCACTTTCCAACACAAGGATATTCATTTATGATTCCTTACCATTAACGGGTGAAATACATTCTCAACCAGAAAATATATTAAAGGAATATTCTTTTTCTGAACTTCCCTTGGGTCATTTTTCTCTTAATACAACATAAGAAAAATCAACTGATCCCATTGTTTTTAAGAAAACAATCGAGAAGATTCCACTTTGTCCAGAACTAGTGGAGAAAACACTAGTGAAAGATGACGAAGATATGTTAAACATGAGAAAACAATTGGCTAAAGGAGAAATACAAGTCATGTTCTGGCCTTTGGAAAATTCTCAGTATAATATTCTATAATTGTTGGAAAAATATTACATTATTGATTTCCGCCTCAACTTACGGAATATTCTTATTCATTTAAAAACCAACATATTAACCTATTATGAATATAAAAATCATGTAAAGGTAATATAATGGTTGAAATGAAAAATTGATTTGGCACCTCTCTTAGTTTCTTGACATTTGAAGGTTGAAATGCAGTGGAGAACCCTTCAGTATTCATGCCTCAATGACCTAAAGAGGATATTCTAGTTAATTTCTAACACCCTATTTGGTGTTCATATCAGAGGATGAGGTTCACATGGAGAATTTCATTTCTCTACACTCCAGAATTAGAAAATCCAACCAAAAGTGTTATCATGCAATGTTATTTCACACTACTGGCTTCAGTCAATAAATTTTGTATGTAATTAAATGCACACTCAAGAATAGGACACAACTAGCTCTCATCAGAGTCAGGAACAAAGAAAGAAAGATGTTGAGATACTTTTGCATCAATAATATGAGAATCTTAAGAAGTCCTCCCGCTTAGAGGATGTCAACCATCAGATGATGAAAATGTCTAAAATAGCACATTGATCTTCTGAAATAGGTGATTTGAGTGGTTGTAAGATAATTCACCCAGCTAATGTACGACCCAAAATTAACCAAATCAGAAGGGAAACTACACAAATATCATCTATATTAGTTCAAGATCCACCCAACCTACATGGATGGGGGAATGTTTGATTCAATATTTGAATTCATTAAACAAAGTTCAATGGTTTGAAGAAAAATAATAGGAACAACCCCAACCTGCAAGGATGGATGATTTTTCATATTTAAAATCCCCTCCTCAACCAAAGTAAGTATTCTACTGATTAGGGAAGAATCCACAAAGAGATTTCAAAACTAAACTATCCAAATATTCTATTCAGCTAACTGTTCGCCAAACAATTCCTGAGAATTCAGCATATAGAAGAACTGAGTCTCATGGAGTATATAGAAGGAGATGATATTAAAAAGATACTGACATAATTCCATTATTGCATTATGCTTCAGTAAATTTCCTTAACAACATTGCAAAAGATCCTCCATAAAATGAGTCTATTTCAAGGGAATCTTAAGTTCAAGTTCTTATCCACAATACAATACACACTAAATAAAATAAAGAATTTGTGCGTACCCGAAATCTGAGGCTTACCCAGAATCTTGGTATGCCCCCAAATAACTAACTCCCACCCCTCAAAAATGAATTTAACAAGGGGAAAGGTAGAAGTCATATCACATCTCACATTTTCATGGGATAAGTTCAATCTCTTTCACATGAAGAAAGACTTTCACAGTAATAAGAGGATATGAACGAGTTTAAAATACTCAATACAGAGTTACTTCGAAGCAGCATTTCTACTAGACGTACTTCACAGGAATATCCTCAACCTGAAAATCCAGTATGAGATCCTCAGCAAAAAAGATTTGCGGTAACTAAAGATGTGGATAATGAATTCCATCAATTGGGTACACAACTAGGGCAAGATCAAACACATCCTTATAGGCCTATTCCTGTGGTTTATCCAAGAAAAATACCAGCCCCAGTAGCAGTAGTTTTTCAGTCATTGCACCGGTTCAAGCTCTAGCTACTGTACCTATACAGGTCCTTGCTCATCTAGAAATTCCCCAAGTTCTTATGAATCCAATTTAGGAATTAACAAAAATCAATTGGACCCTATAGAAGAACAATGTGCGTGAGTTATACCGAAAAATAAATCTTACCCTGAGTGGGTGGATTTGATCCCTCACCCATCAGATTTTGTGAATACCACATTACTAATCTTTAATGGTTCAGAAGATCTAGAAAAACACTTAACACATTTAATTTCTCATTGTGATACCATGATGGTAACTCCTCAACAACAAGAAGCAGTAAATCTTAGGTGTTTTTGTAGACATTACAAGGACCAAATTTGTTATGGTATAAAAGTATTCAATCTCAATCAATTACTAGATGGGAAGATCTCCATTAGAAATTCATTCTTCAATTCAGCTCCATGATACCAAAGACAAAAAAATTGATATTAAAAATTGAAAAAAGGGAGAATGAAATAGTTTCAGATTTAATTACTCGATAGAAAGGATTAACATATTCTTTAAATTCAGATTTCCCTCAAGAAGAGTTGCTGTCAATTTGTGTGGAAAATCCACATGATGAGTTACGGACACCAGTGATCCCTATGAAATAAATAGGAGGTTTTCGATACCTTGATTTAATTACTCATCAGATAGAAGATTCCATTATGTAAACTAAAGAGAAAACTCATGTAATTCCATTAGCTCTAGGTAGGAGAACAGGGAATGTAGAAGCTACTATAGTTACACTTAAACAAGCACCTGAACATGCTTTCACTTCAAAACCTTCATCATATCAAAGGGCTCCACCTACCGAGTGTCAACAGAAACAACCACATCATCAAGATGATCAAAGAGATCAATGTTGGAAATAGTTTGAGGAGTTAAAGGGAATATTTTATTCTTTCTGGAATTAACAAGTTCTCAGTTACTTCATATCAACTCTGGAAAATAATTTGGTTCAGTTTCTAAGGCCAAAGAAACCAAACAAAGAAGGAGATGAAGATATTTAGAATTATTTTCCCTTTCACTAGAAGTTGGGGAATCCCATTTAAGAGTGTTTTTTTCAAAGACGTCTTGGAAAAAAGGTCGACTCTGGAAAATTAAAACTTAAAAGTTCTTCAGCCCAAGTAGTATGTGTTACTACTAGTGATCCAGAAGAAGAAAGTGAATAGCAGGAACTAAAAAGTAAATATGTGTAGAAATATGATGATTGGATGATTAGAAAAACAATCGAACAAACTCATGACATCTTACGAACATTGTTGAATCAACCAATTGTGTCTTCTGCTACTTCTGCCACAACAGAACAACCTTCATAAAAAGGTCAATAATCAAAGAAGCACCTTGATCAGAAGGAAAAAAGATAAGTCAGTAGAAGATGAGCTCGTGTCAAGGCCAAAGTTGCCTTTGATTCTGGAAGATTTAATGACATCTATTTCAAAAGTATGAGCAGCACCCCGCCAAACGACACAATTAGAATGAACCTATCAAGAATAGTACTCATCAGACAAAGAATTGATCTTTGGTTCCTTTAACGTTATCCACTTAATGGATCCAAATACTGATGGTGATTATGATTATAATGAGCCTGATTTTCCTATACCTAATTTGGGAACTAGAGTAGAGGCCAAGTTCAAGGATACAGGGGAAGACATAGGTATTCTAGAATCCACTATTTTAACTATACCCCTTCTCGGACCATATATGTAGTGGAAACTAATAGAAGATCCCTTCAACGAGCTCAAAAAGAACAAGAAGATTCTTCCATGCATGATAGGTTTATTATTAACATTATTATTTTGGAGCACCTATTAGTGGTCACACAATCTTCCTCTCACCAAATAGATAGACCTAGTCTGTCTAATCTACCAAATCCAAGAGTATATCTAGTTTCTGCTCCAACATAGGGTACATCTACATTAGAAGAGTAAACTTACAAGGAACCTGCAAAACCACATCCCCATAATGGGAAACATAGACCTCTTGACCAAAAGTATGATGTTTTGAAAATTTGTCCCACTTACTAGCCATGTTTTCAGTTTTGGATGCCTTGAATTTTTCAAAAGATCTTTGAGAATCACTTATTGAGGCTTTGTCAAGTACTCAAGAGTTTGAAACTGAAGTTGATGCTCCTTAGGTTTACCGTATAGTGAATAATCCTACAAAATGTCATGCAGTTATATGTTTTATGGATGAAGATGAAGATGATATTGTACATTGAAATATCAGGCTCTTGTATCTATCTAGAAGGGTCAATGACATATACATCTGTCAAGAATTTATTGATAAGGGCTCAAGAGTCAATATCATTGCTATTTGTACACTTCATCAATTGGGCCTCACTGAATCTGAATTATCACCTTATAATTTAATTTTGAAAGGATATGGAAAGAATGAGAAATAACCTCTAGGAAAGATTACACTCAGAACTCCTTTTGGGGATCTTGTGTCTAATTCAGATTTCATGGTTGTTCGTTAGGACACAACCTTCAACATTCTGCTTGAAAGGCCTTCACTATATCGACATGCGACCATAACTTCATCATACCACCAACGTCTCAAGTACCGTTTCAATGGTCAAATCGGGACATTGTATGGTGACAAGGCTCCGTTCAAAACCTATGAATCTCACTACTTTGAGGCATAATTTTATCACAAGAAGGGAATGAAGTCCATGGAAAAAGAGGTAACTAGAATCAATGCTCCAAATGCCTTGGAAAAGATCCCAACAAACCCATTGATAAATTTGAATATAGATTATGTGTTTCGTATCAATCAAATTTAAAGGATAAACCAAAATCTAAACACTGATCTTGTGAACTATATAATTTCAATTGTAGCAATCAATCCTAACAACATGAGAGAATTTGTTGATTCACTAAGAAGTGGTGAAATCTTAAATGGAGATGTCTTCATTTCCTCCACTGAACTTCATCAAGCCTCTAATTCATTGATAAGATTAGAAGAATTTGTAGCAATACTAAATTAAGGCATGGATGCTGATTACCAATCCATAATCTCCTCTTTTTTACCCCATGAAGGCCCTTCCTCATTAGTAGGGTCAGAAATGGTGGCATCTTCTTCAGGATGTTCAAATACCAACTCCTCCCCTAAATATGGATGTTTTGCTTCATCATATACTATACAAGTAAAAATAGAAGAAGTAACACGTAATGAAGAAAAAGAGAAAGATCTTAGTGATTCTCCTCCAGAATTTGAGGAAGGTGTATCTACCACTGTGTATGAGATCAGAGAAATAAATATGGGTTCAGAAGAAGATCCACGCCCTACTCTAATTTGTGCAGCCATGACTATTGAAGATCAAGAGATGTATACATAATTTCTAAATCAACATCAATATATAATTGACTGGAATTATACAGAAATTCTAGGACATAATCCCAATGTATCTACTCATCATTTGGGTTTTCCAAATGAACATCGTGGATTCAAGAAGGAAGCAAGAAGAACACACCCAACTCATACCCCTAAAATTGAAGCTGAAGTTGATAAGCTTATAGAGGAAAACTTTTTCAGGGAGGTTCAATATCCCAAATTGCTGGCCAATATTGTACCAGTGAAAGAGAAGATTGGGAAAATTAGAGTTTTCATTAATTTCAGAGATCTAAACAGTCATTGTCCTAAATAAGACTTTCCAGTTCTGATCATAGAGATTTTAATTGATGCAACAGCTGGATATGAAGCTCTTTCATTTATGGATGTTCCCTCTAGGTATAATAAAATCCACATGGCCCCATAGGATGAATAATATATATCCCTCAGAGCCCCTCAAAATGAATTTTTTAATCGGGTAATTCTCTTTGGATTAAAGAATGCAGGTGGAACGTATCAACGTGCCAGGTACTATACCTTCAAACCATTATTACAAACATTTGTCGAATGTTATGTGGATTATTTTTTGGTTAAATACATACAATTTCCCAATCACATGGCTGATCTGGAGACCATATTCAATAAAATTCAGCAACACAATTTGAAGATGAACCCCTTGAAATGTGATTTTTTAGGTAAAATTAGGGAAGTTCCTCAGCTTCGTTGTATGCTATATTTGTATCGAATTTGATCCAGAGAAAACAATATCAATCCTTGGTATGTCACCTCAAAGAAATTTGAAATAATTATGAGGACTACAAGGAAAATTGGCCTATATTCGATGATTTATCTCTAATTTGGTAGGAAAGTGTTTTCCCTTCACCAGATTAACGATGAAGGGAGTCACCTATTAATAGACTGAAGACTGCCAAGAAGAATTTGATACCCTAATGAAATATCTCTTGAGTCACTAGTTCAGAAAAGGTTTTTAATGTCACCATTTTTTACGTCTTTTATATATAACAGACGTGAAAATCCGTGATACGTGTTTTTTTACATCGATTATTTTAATAACAGACGTAAAAAATCCCGCGCATTCGTTTTTGACGTCAGTTATTAATTAACTGACGTAAAAAACCAAAGCGTGGAATTTTTTATGTTGGTTATTTGATAACCGACATAAAAAAAAGGTATCCAATTTTTTTTTACTTCGGTTATAAAATAACCAACGTAAAAAAGGTGGCATCTAAGGCCTTTTTGACATTGGTTAGAAAATAACCGACGTAAAAACCCAACCCGCTGAATTTTTAACATCGGTTATATTATAACCGACATAAAAAACCAACACCCTGCAATTTTTACATTGGTTATAAAATAACCGACATAAAAACTATGTGTTCTGATTTGTTTTTTGCGTCGGTTATAGAATAACGGACGTAAAAAACCAACATGCGGCTTTTTTACGTCGGTTATCAAATAATCGACGTAAAAAATGTGTTCTCTGATACATTTATAATGTTCGTTATTATAATAACTGAAGTTATAAATGTAATAAAAATATTTTATAAGGTTGGTTATTAAATAACCGACGTTATAAAACATTTAAAAAATTAATACGCCCCGTGGATTGTCATTTATGATTTTTCGATCTACAGACTGGAGACTCATCTCTCTCTTGCGGAAAACCCTAATTGACTCTTCGATCTCGTTTTGTTAAACACATTTTCCATCATCTTTTATTATATTTACTCTCCTTGGATCTATCATCTCCACTCACAACACTTAGGTAAGCCTCTAACGACTTTATTTCCTTCGTTTTTTTCCCGGATAGTCTATATTTATGTTTTGCGATTTTTTTTGTTTAAACTAGATAAGATTCTTCAATTTCGAACCCTATTACCTCAAATTTCCATAATCATCTTATTTATTATAACTAGATCTATTATATAGACTCGCAATATTCATTTAATCCTCACCTACTTCTATTTCATTTGTTTTTGTTTCGCAGATGCCCGACATTGATGATAATTTCTGATTTCATTGACAACTAATGATCTCATTCACCTATATTACTACAATTTATATGTAAATCATTGTGATACACCCATTCTGTGTACCAGTGTGATTTATTTTATAAGTATATATGGTTTTTCATGGTGGAATGTTTGTTTGGGATCCTTGGTTGTTTCTATTTTGGGTATCACTATTTGTAGTTCCATAATCTATTTATGTCGCTTATTTTCGTGGACTATTATAAGTCTTCATATGCTATTAAAACCCGATTTGTTGCATAGTAGAGAATTTTAGACTAGTAGGAGATACAATTCATGGTTCTCATTTTGAATAATGGCATGATACCAAAACTAGTATCTTGAGGTTAAAATCCCTAGATATGCCAAAACTAATAGCTTGAGGTTAAAATACCATGGTTCTGGAGGGCTGTCAAGAGGGTTGGTGGATGTGTAGGGGGTTGGGGGTTATCCAGAGGGTTGGGGGCTATCCAAGGTGTCCATGAAGGTGGTGGTGGTGGTGGTGGTGGTGGGGGGGGGGGGGGGTGGTCCAAGGGGGTGGGGGTGTCGAGGGGGGGGGGGGGGTCGTCCAAGGGGGTGGGGGGGGGGGCTGTCCAAGGGGTGGGGGAATGTCCATAGGTTTTGGGGGGTTGTCCGGGGGTGGGGTGGGGGGCTGTCTAGAGGGTTGGTGGGTGTCCACAGGGGTGGGGGTGGTGTCCAGGAGGGGTGGGGGGGGGGGTGCTATCTAGATGGGTGGGGGATGTCCATGGGGTGGGGGGCTGTCAAGAGGGGTGGGGTTTGTCCAAGGGGGTGGGGGTGGTGTTTAGAGGGTTCAGGGGGCTGTCCAGAGGGTTGGGCGTGTCCAGGGTGTCCATGGAGGTGTGTGTGTGTGTGGGGGGGGGGAGGGCAGTTCAGGGGTGTGTGTGTGGGGGGAGGGGGTTCCAAGGGTGTGGGGGTGTCGAGGGGGGGTGGGGGCTGTCAAAGGGGGTGGGGGCCTGTCCAGATGGTTTGGGAGGTTGTCCGGGGGGGGGGGGGGGTGGCTGTCCAGAGGGTTGGGGGAATCCAAGGGGGTAGGGGTGGGGGTGGTGTCCAGGAGGGGTAGGGGTGCTGTTTAGAGGGGTGGGGGCTGTCCAGGGGGGGGGGGGGGGGTTGTCCAGAGGGTTGGGGGTGTCCAGGTGGGTGTCCAAGGGGGTAGGGGGTGGGTGGTGGTGTCCAGGGGGGTGGGGGTGCTGTCTAGAGGGTTAGAGGGTGCTTTCTAGAGGGGTGGGAGGCTTTCTAGAGGGTGGGGGCTGTCCAGAGGGGTGGGAGGCTATCCAAGGGGGTGGTGGTGTCCAGGGGGTGTCCAAGGGGGTGGGGAATAAGTGTCAATTGGGATTGACTACTGCATCGTGGTTTGTGAGATTATGACATGATGATTGTATTGTTTCACGGATATTAGTGTTGCAATATGATTCTATTTGGTTATATATATTTTGACCAGTCATTGACTATGAGAAAATTATTGGTTATGGGGGATACCATGTTTTGGTTTTCAAATATGTGTAGTTATCTTGACCCCATTGTGCCGTGATGATTGGATTTACATTGTGATTTTCTTCATTTGAGTTTTTATTTTAAATTTGTTTTGATTCTCAGGTTTACTCCATTTTCAACAATTTTCTGTCAGCCATTGGAGGCCCCATGGTTTTATTTGATTCAATGGAATTTAAAACTGTTTTATATAACTATATTTTCTTTTTAAAATCACATTCAAGCATATTTTTTAAATACGCATAGATTTGTTTCATATTTCAAAATTGTTTTACATTCAAATTATTATTTTTTCATATAAACATATATTTGTCTTATCTTAAAAAGATGTATAATTTTGATATTTTTTATAGATAATAATGAGTAGAAATTGGATTACAACACATCTAATGAGAAATGAATATGAGGAAGGTGTTGAAGCCTTTTTGGAATTTTCTAAACGAAATGTTCCAAGTAGTGACATTTTTTTTTCTGTCCATGCCTGAAATGTTTGAATATGAAGAAGTTGAAAAGTAGAGAGATAAAATATCATTTGATGTTTCATGGTTTTAATCAAAGTTATATCCCTTGGATTTGGTATGGTGAAACTGGATGTAATTTAACTGATGATGATGATTCGCAAGATGGTAACTCTGATAGAATTGAAGAAATGATTCACAATATTGCAGCAGAACAAATTTAGATAGAACCAAAAGTTGCACATCTATATGGTGATGCTGAAAAACCATTATATACTGGTTGTACAGATTTTACGGTTTTGTAGGAGGTGTTAATATTGATTAACTTGAAGTCGAAATATGGATGGAGTTACAGAAGTTTTACAGAGCTACTACAATTGATGAAATACATTCTTCCAAAAGATAATGATCTTCCAGATTCACATTATAAGGCCAAGAAAATATTATGCCCGATGGGATTGGGATACAAGAAAATACATGCCTGTCCGAATGACTGTATTATATATAGGAAGGAATATGAACTTCTATCAGAGTGTCCTAAATGTGGGATATCACGGTATAAGGTGAAAGAAAAATCCCAGGCTGATGTAGAGATTACAAAGATCCCTTCAAAGGTATTTTGGTATCTTCTTATAATTCATCATTTCAAACGTTTATTTTCTAATTCACATGATTAAAAAAGGTTAAGATGTCATGAGTATGAGCGGTTATGTGATGGAAAAATACGTCATCTAGCTGATTGTCTACAATGGAAGAAAATTGATGAGCAGTATTCTACATTTGGAAATGAAATTAGAAATCTCAGACTAGGGTTGTGCACAGATGGAATGAATCCATACCGAACCCTCAGTAGCACACATAGTTCATGGACAGTTTTATTGTTAATTTACAACCTCTCTTCTGATGTTTGTATGAAGTGCAAATATGTCATGTTGAGTATAATGATCTATGGTCTGAAGCAACCCGACAATGATATTGATGTTTACTTGTCACAATTGATTGATGATTTGAAACTTTTATGGGCTAATGTTATTAGGGTGTATGATTCTTATAAAATGGAATATTTTCAACTGCATGCAGTGCTTTTGTTCACTATAAATTACTTCCCAGTATATGGAAATTTTTCTGGATATAGTGTCAAAGGGCATAAAGCATGTCTAATTTTCGAACAACAGACATCATATTGTTAATTGAATCATGGGAGAAAAATAATGTACATGGGTCATTGAATGTTTTTGCCTATGGATCACCCTTATAGAAGACTAGAAAAGGCATTCAATGGCTCACAAGAATTTGATATTTCTCCAAAACATTTATCCCCTAATTTGTATTTTGAGAGGGTGAAAAACCTTAATGTGACATTGGGAAAGACACATAAATATAGTATGGATAGAAATATTTGGAAGAAAAGGTCAATATTTTTTGAGCTACCATATTGGAGATATCATGAAGATAAACATAATATTGATTTCATGCACATAGAGAAGAATATATGTGATTGTTTGATTGGAAAATTTTTATATATTAAAGGAACGAAAAAATATGGTTTGAATTCAATATTAGACTAACTATCAATGAGAATTCATTTAGAGTTAGCTCCCACTCTAAAAGGAAGACAAACATTCTTTCCCCCAGCTTGTCATACATTATCAAAGAGGGAGAAAATTATCTTTTTTCAGTGTCTTCATGATATCAAAGTGCCTCAAATTTATTTTTCAAATCTAAAACATTTTGTCTCCTTGAATTAATTGAAGTTGATAGGTATGAAATCACATGGTTGTAACGTCATGATGCATCAAATTCTACCAGTTGCATTGTGTGGAATATTGCCCATCTGTGTCAGAAAGACAATAATGAAGTTGTGTTATTTTTTCAATTAAATTTTCAATTAGGTGATTGATGTGAATGCTTTGAACATTTTGGAAAAGGAGCAATTTTTATACTTTGTCAATTGGAAATGTATTTTCCACCAACTTTTTTTTGATATAATGCTGCATTTAATGATTCATCTGGTTCAAGAAATAAATCTTTGTGGACCTGTATATCTTCGTTGGATGTATCCTTTTGAAAGGTATATGAAAATATTAAAGGGGTATGTTAAGAATCCATATCGACCTGAAGCCTCCATTATTGAAAAGTATATTTCTCAGGATGTTTCAGAGTTTTGTACGAGCTACTTGGATGCGGCGTAGCACATAGGTTTGTGTCCATATTTCCATGAACGGGTTAATAATGATGGTAAGGGGATTCGTGGATTGAAAGTCAAATCATTGTTAGCTGAACAGATAAAGAAGTTAGAATCATACATCTTGAATAACATAACTAATGCTCAACCGTATATCACATTGCATATTAATGAGTTGAAATAATGTCATCCAAAGAAGAAAGAAATGTGGATTTTGAAGGAGCACAAATTTTTTTGTCATGGTTTAAAAAGACCTTTCTTGGTAGACCAGATGTATCAGAGACATTAAAATGGATAGTGGGTGGTCCATGTTTAAATGTGATAACATGGTCTAGTAATGACATTAATGGCTATACATTTCATACGAAAGCTCAGGAAAATAGAAGTGCAGTTCAAAATAGTGGTGTATTGGTGTTTGCAGAAGTAATGCATTTTTTGAGTGCTAAGGAGAAAAACCCCAATTTCTACATCAAGTTCATATTATAAAGTGATTGAAGACATATGTGAGGTTGATTACTTTAAAATTGAAGTTCCTATTTTTAACTGTAAACGGTTTATCGGTAACAACAATGTCAGAAATGATGAATTTGGAATGACACTTTTTAATCTGAATAGATTGGAAGACACAACTGATTCTTTTATAATGGAAACACATGAAAAACAAATTTTCGATGTAGTAGATCAATAAGATATGTAGGGGTTTGTTGTTTGACAAGAGAAAAACAATATGTTGGTGAGGATGAACTTGATGAAGATGATGATTTATTTGAGATCCCTACTTCCATGGAAAGATTAACAGAACATAATGATGAGCATGTTGAATACATGGTTTGTGCCATAAGGAATGATCATGATGAAGGAATTTGGGAAAACAATCCATTTGTACATTCTTAAAATTTTAGGTAACATATGTTTATTTATTTTTTACATTTATTTTTTTCATAAAATGTTAGATATTGTAAGTTTTCTCTTTATTAAAACATGTATTAAAACAAAATAAGTATATGTTTTTGTTTGTTTTAAGTTTTTTTAGTTTAATTTATCATGTTTACCGTTACATGAATTATATATATATTATTTTTGTTTAGTGACAATTACTTTACCATGTTTACCAGGTTTACCAGGTTTACCATGTTTACTATGTTTACCATCTTGACCATCTTTACCACCTTTACCATTGTTTAACATGCTTACCATATTAACAATGATTACTATTATGTAACTTAGTACAATTTTATATTTTCTGATTATAGTAGTATTAAAATATTTGAATTTTTATATTTATGAACTAATGTTTGTTTTTTTGATTTGAAGGATAATGACAGATCATTTAGTTGATCAACCACATGATTCTGGAGATAAGAATATTGGTTATACCTCTAGGGAGGAACATTCACATGCTCCTCTTGATGTTCCCCAATCTTCCTCATGTGATCCTATTACGACAAAGAGTTCAAGAGTTGGTAAACGTGGGGGCACACGTTTACCAAAATTAGCACTTTCCCAATGGAAGGATAAGAGGATACTCGTTGAGTTTGATGATGATGATATTTCTAGAGGTCCAAATGCAAAATATTTAAAGAGTTTTGTATCAAATCAGGATAAGAGAAAAATAATCATTTTGTATGATGACTGGAGAAGTGTGGATAAAGCGATAATCTCTCAGTTGTGGGAGATGATTTTGGTAAGATATTTTTCTATTGTTTGACTATTATTTAAATGTTTCTAGTATATATAATATGTTTAACCTCTTCTTCATCAGATGAAATTTGATATTCCTGACACTGGAGGAGTCAGGAAGAAATGCTTATCGATGGCTGCCAGGAGATGGAGGGATTTCAAATCAACCCTCTCATCTGATTTCATTTTTGGTCATGGGAGTCATGACAATACATGTCATATATATCCTTTTATAGATTAAGACACGTGGAGAAAATTTGTTGAAATTAGAAGAAAAGAGCCATTTTTGGTAAGGTAAATGTAAAATTTTATAATCATTCTTATATAAATTATCCTATTAATGTTTTGTTAATGATTTCTTATTCTTAATTTACAGCAAACATGGAATGCTAATCAGGAGATCCAATCTAAAAATGTATACCCTCATTGTATATCTTAGGGAGGGAATGCATTTTTGGAAGAACAAATGATGGCAGAAAAATTTCAAAAACTAAGAGATGAGACTTCATTCTCTAGAGAGGTGACCCCTCTATCCCCTCCATCGTGACATGAAAAATGGAAGAGATCTCGGATGTAAAAAAGGGCAATATATTTTGGAATAATCGAGAATCGTAGCTGAGAAGATTGTAAGATATCTATTTTATTTATTTAAGTTAACTACTTTCTTCATATAATTTCAATCATTACAGAAATTTTTAATTAATTAATACAGGACTCTCTTGAGGAGCAGAGCTCACAGGGGGCATTTACATCTACTGGGAGGCAAGATATTTTATCTGTAGCATTGAGAAAGCCTCAACATCGTGGTCGTGTAAGAGGATATCCGAAAGGTGTATCGGTAATAAAAGTGTTTCCACGTCCTTCAACTTCTAAAGTTGAGGGTTTTTATAAAAAAATAGAATCCTTGGAGGCTAAAGTTCATAATATTAATGTGATGATGGAGTAAAATAATAGAGCATTGGTACAATCTATGTTTGCAGACATGCAAAGATAATTTCAGACTGCAGCTTCCACTCCTCCACCTCCCCCTATAGACCACATTATTTATCCTCCAACTCCTCCAGTAGCTCCCACTCCCCCACATCAGCATGCGAACCCCATTTTTTATCCTACTCCTCCGCCGCAGCTTCCTACTTATTGTGAGTTGTATATTGATGATCCTCAACACCATATAGTTGCATATGGGTTGGTATATTTTATAGGAGATACAGTTCATCATCAATAATTAGAGGTAGAGAATCAGAGGGTCACTATACAGGATATTATAGATAGATCAACTCGAGTACCATTTCCTACAGATGAGGTGATGAAAGTTGGACATAGTATCGACCATTTTTTAATTTGGCCATCCAGACTTCTTCGACTCATTACCATAGAGGTATGAATGTTATATATATATATTTTTTAATTTTTTTTATTAATGTTTTTTTATCATTTGAAAACTAATATATTGTTCTATTTATTTTTACAAGAATACTTCAATGGTAAAGAAATATTGTATAGACAACAACAAAGACACATGGCTATGACATCAGATACATATTCTAGTAGTCTTGACAGATTGTCAAGATATTCAAATTTGTTTGTGGGTCATTATGTGTTTCCAATGGAAGCTCATGTTTGTGGACATTCAATAATTGTGGGGATTATGAAAACTGATATCATGGAGCTTGTTACTGGAGATAATTTGGGCATCAATGTGGGGAAATTTTTTTCCATGTAAGTCTTAACACCTTTTCCCTGCATTATATTTATTAAAAATGTATACTTATGTCTGTTTTGTATTAGTTATCTTTATAACATTTGTGAGAGGAATGAGCTGACATATTTATATGGATTCATGGACCCACAATTGATTTCCCCTGAAGCATGTGCATTGGATGAGGAACAAAGAATGATTTATATTGCTGAAATGCTTGAACAGAATATAGTCACACAATGTTGGATGATTCCTTTTTGTGAGAGGTATGAAACAAATCTCTCTCAAAGAGTTCATTATCTTTTAACATAAAAAACCACTAACCTTAAATTTTCTTTTATCAGTGACCATTGGATGTTAGGGGTTTTTTGCCCAAGGGAGAAATCACTTTATTGGATATGCTCTGTCCATGATGATGTGCTGGAAAGTTTTAAGAATATATTGGAAAAGTAAGTTTCAATTTATCAATAGTTTTATATATTATAATGAATTTTAAATTTACCCCATTTGTATTATTTTATAACAAAGGATGGGTCTACTTTTGAAAAAACACATAGAAAAGAAGTGTAAAGATAAAATATGTAAATGTGAAGGTAAATATCCATTTATAATTTGTAATTTTTGATTTATTACATAAAAATAATATAATGAATTTAAAATCATTCAAACCAAATTGTCATGAACAACAAGGCATCATAAAATGCGGATATTATATGTTAAGATTTATGTATGAAAGAATAACAACTGGGACAGTTGTGAACTTTGACCTGGTAATATTTCCTTTTAAACTTTTCCATAATATTTCAATTTGATTTATTCATTAAACATGTTAACTACTATTATTTTTATTTGTATCTATTTGATGACCCTCAAACCTATACTACTGAAGACATCAAACACTTACAAGTGGAGTGGTCAAATTATTTTACAGGTTTGATTGAAATTTAGATGTTTGTAGTGTAAAATTTAATTTTGAATATTGTCATTGTAATTGTGTATTTGGTAGTTGTTTAGGTTGGATTTAGTTTATTTTGAAGTTGACAGTGTAATTTTTGAATGTTATATATGTGAATGTTTAATTTTGCTATACTTCTTGTTTTGGTCTACTTATGATGGTTTTTCTGGTATGGATTTTGGTTTGGGTGGAGGGGTTCCAAGGGTGTGGGGGGTGTTTAGTGGGGTTGGGGGTGACCAGGGTTGTGGGAGGGATATCCGGTGGGGGGGGGGGGGGTCCTGGGTGTACATGAGAGTGGGGGAGCAGTCTAGGGGGTGGGAGAGTTTCTAGGAGGGTGGAAGGGATGTACAGGGGAGTGGGAGGCTGTCCAGGGGTGTCCTTTGGGGTGAGGGGGTTTCCAGCGATGTGGGGGGGGGGGGGGCAGTCCAGGGGGTGGGAGAAGAGGCGCTGCTATCCCTCGGGGGGCTGAACACCGCTAGAAGGTTTTTATCACTCCAAAATGTGAAATATTTTGAGAGCTCAAGCTTTTCATGTGGGAGTAATGAGTACCTTCCAATGGCGTGCCCCCCGAGGGGGTGTACAGGATGGTGTCCAGGAGGGTGGGGCGGGGGGTTTCCAATGGGTTTCCAGGAGGGTGGGGGTGTCCAGTGCTATGGGGGGCTATCCAGGGGGGTGGTAGGGAAGTCCACGGGTGTGTGTGTGTGTGTGTGGGGGGGGGGGGGGTTGTCCAGGGGTTGGGGGATGTACAAGGGGGGGTGGGGGTGGGGGTGGGGTTGGGGTTGGGGGTGTCTAGGGGTGTGGTGGGGTGTCCAGGGGTGTGGTCGGGTGGGGGCTGTCCAGTGGGTTGAGAGGTTTCTGGTCTATTTTTTGTAACTTTTGATCTGTTTTAGGGGTGTGGGAGTGCTGTCTAGGGGTGGGGGGTATACAAGAGGGGGGGGGGGGAAGTCCAGTGGTGGTGATGTCCAGGGGTGTGTGTGGGGGGGGGGTGTCCAAGGGTGTGGTTGGGGTAGTCCAGTGGGGTGAGGGGGTTCCGGTTTGTTTTTGGTTACTTTTTGGTTTGTTTCAGGGGTGTGGGAGGGCTATCCAGGGGTGTGCGAGTGTTGTCCAGGGGGTGGGAGTATACATGAGGGGGGAGGGGGGGGGGGGGGTTATCCAAGGGTGTTTGGGGCTGTCTAGGGGGTTGGGAGGTAGTCCAGGGGTGTGGTGGGGGCTGTCCAGTGGGGTGAGTGGGGGTGGGAGTGCTATCAAGCGGTGTGGGAGTGCTGTCCAGGGGTTGTCTCGGGGTGTTTGGGGCTATCCAAGGGGTCGGGGGGGGGGGGGGGGGCAGTCCAGTGGTGTGGTGGGGGCTGTCCAGTGAGGTGAGGGGTGGCTGTTCAGGGGGTGGTGGGGGGCTGTCCAGTGGGGTAAGTTTTAAATGTTATCATTGTAAATGATTAATTTTGCTTTGGTTATTTTTTTGGTCTACTTATGTTATTGTGGTATGAATTTGTGATTTAGTTTCTAGTTGTTTCTGGGGAGAGCAGAGGACTGCATTCCATTTAAAAATAATTGGTCTTCCACGTAGGTTATTTTATAACCGACGTGATAATGGAATGGGTAAGGATTTATCACTTTGGTTATTTGAATAAACGACGTGATAGACACTTGTGGAATGGTTTATCACATCTATTATTTAATAACCGACATGATAAAACCCCCCCAGATTGGTTTATCATGTCGGTTATATAATAACCGAAATGATAAACAACCCCGCACTATTTTATAAGGTCGGTTATATAATAACCGACGTGATAACCCCCCCTGGTTTTTTCATGTCAGTTAATTAATAACCGACGTGATAAACACCACGATGTTATGTTTTTTAATCCAGTTTTTAAATAACTGACATAAAAAACAATATTTATAACATCGTCCGTATTAACGTCGGCTAAAAACCGATGTAAAAAATGAAAAATAACCAATGTAAAAAATGTTCTCTGCACTAGTGAGTCCACCATTATTAATGACACATGTTGAACGAAGACAACTTATTCTTTATGTGACATCTTTAGAGTGATCAATGGGTTCCTTCAATGCCCAAAATATTGATGCTGGAATGAAAATTGCCATTACTATCTTAGTCAAACTATGCTTGATGGAGAAGCTCGGTATTCAAGAATTGAAAAGTGATGCTTGGCATTAATATTTTTAGTTCATAAATTAAGGCACTACCTGAAACATCATGAGGTCCAATTTGTGTCTCATAATAACCTTATCAAATTTATTCTCATTTTTCATATTCTTACAGGGCGTCTAGCATGGTGGGAAGTTATTTTGGAATAGTTTGATATTCAGTTTAAGACTCAAAAGTAAATAAAGGGCCATGATCTGGCCTAATTCCTTGATAAACACCCATCAACAGAAGATAAATCCTTAAATACTGAACTATTCTATGAAGAGGTCATCTCTATTCAATATAATTCCCAAACATGGGAAGTGTACATTGATGGTTCCTTAATAAGTCTAACAGGGAAGAGAATGGAATTCCCTAAACTCAAAAAAGTTGGGTTGGGAATTGTATTTATCTCCCCAGAGAAGGGAATGTTTCCTTACTCCTTCATGTTCTCAAAAGGCAGAACCAAAAATGAGGTAGAATATCAAGCTCTCATTGCATGTCTGTAATTGGAACTTCAGTTACAAGTGAACCACTTGAAAGTGAAAGGTGATTCAAAGTTGGTAATCACACAAATAAATGGGGATTATTCCCTCAAAAAAGAAAATTTAATCCCTTTGTGTGATTATGTGAGAGGGGTAATGATTGAATTCCCCTCAGAGCTGACATTGTCTTATGTCCCGCGATCACAAAATGCCCAAGTTAATGCATTGTCTAATGCAGCTACAACCTTGGAATATCTAAATCGGGATGATACAATAATCAATATAGCGCATCATTATGTGGTCTCACCTTTATTCAAACTATAATGGATGAAATTAATGAAATTAGCTGTATTTTTTTATCCATATGGTCATACCACAGGATGGAGAATACCCATCAAGGAATACCTTCAAAATGGAGTAATTATACAAGATAGGGATGAAAAAGAACACATCTGATGATGAGAGAACAATTTTACTCTTTATGATAGTCCAGATAACAAGAAGATCATCTAAAAACGAGCCTTTTATGGAATACTATTGAGGTGTATTGATGGAGAAGAAACTGCAGCTGTTATGAAAGAAGTTCATTTAAGAGCTTGTGGGGCTCACTAGTCTGGGCATAAGCTTTCTGATCAAATCCAAAGTCTTCGATACTTTTGTCCATCAATGACGCAAGATTGCACGGATTTTACTAAGAAATACCATCCCTACCAAGTTCATGGAAACATCATTCATCAACCCCCGGAGTTTTTACATATAGCTAAATACTTCAGTCCATTTTCAACATGGGAAATGGATGTAGTAGGGCCTTACCCCCAGATACAGCTAATAAGTTCTAGTATATTCTTACCGTTACTGACTTCTTCTCGAAATGGGCTGAGGCAATACCTCTCAAAAAAACTGGAGCCAAAAGCATTGTCTGTCTTTTTCAAAACTAGCATCATCACCGGATTTGGTGTCCCTTATACTATATTGACGGACAATGGAAACAATTTATGTTCTACTGAGATAAAGAAGTTATATCAGGAGAACAATATCAAATCCAACCTTTCATCTCACTATCATGCAGTGGCCAATGGACAGATAAAGGCCTTTAATAAGACCCTATCAAATATACTCCAGAATATGGTAGATAATGATAAGAAATCATGGTCTGATAAACCTTTTCCTGATTTATGGGCTTATCGGACTACCACCTGTACTGAAACCCAGGATTTCCCTATATTCATTGGAGTATGGAACAGAAGAAGTTTGGCTGATTGAAATTCAGTTTCCTTCAATCAGAATTGAAATATTTTATTAGTTTTCTATAGATGGGAAGTATAAGAGATGGTTTTATGATCTGTAAGGATTAGGAAAAAAAATATTTCATACTTCACATCCTTTATAAGTCTATAAGAATATAATAGTGCGAGACTTTAACAAGAAAGTTGTTCTCCATTCATTTCTTCAAGGATAATTGGTATTGGTCATCAGGAATCCAATAATACCAGGAAAGAAATCTCCAAAGGATGAGACAAAGTGGAAAGGAACTTATTAGATACATAAGGTCTACTCAAATGGATCTTATTCCTTAATCTCAATGGATGTATAGATTATTACAACTACAACCAATACGATATTCTTTAATAAATACTTTGTGTAATTGCACAATGTCCTCACTTCCTAACATAATACTACATAGAACAAGGTCATAGTCACAAGACGTTAAACTATATAAAAACTTTAAACATCCATGCTTCATGATAATAAAATGAGTAGCATCTTTGTCCTTTTCGCAAAACGTTAAACCACATGCCATCATTTGTCATCATTACACAACATTAATCTGTACGGTTAACATATTCTCTACATGACATTGAGAGCTTCCATATGAAAGCATCATTGACATCATTACTGCACTTTAGTTGCACATGATTCCCTTTCTTTCCTATTTCTGAATCAGATCTTGATTGGGTCCTCATTTCAAGAACTACATGTGGATTGATTCTCATATATATTTGAGATACGTAGAGATGCCTGGATCTCCAATCTTGGTCCCAAACACAACAAAATTTAATTATTTTACTTTTCTCCTCCTGTATATTAATAATATATATATAGAGTGTTCCCTTAAGATACATGGTTTTATCTTTATATCATTTTGTGTCTTAAGTTTTACTTTTCTTCCAGAACGTGTTTAATGCCCCCGTCTTTCATATCAAACTCTATTTGTGTGAGAAATGAATGTTTTATGAACTACATATGAATTGATTCTCATATATATTAGAGACTCCTAGATCTCCAATTTTGGTCCCAACCTTAATAAAAAACCCCTTTATTCCATATATAAGAATCAAACCTGCATAGGGAATATTAAAGAACTATGTATGGTTTGATTCTTTCCCCCAGTAATACATGTAGTGACACTTGGGGTTTTATTCCTTGGTCTACCTACAACATTTTTTTTCTTTTCATATAGGTTCATCTTTTTCCTTACAGCATGAAATTAAACTGCATGGAAATCTACGAACTACATTTAGATTGATTCTTGCTCCAACAAGATACATAGTGAGCCTGGGTCCTATGCTCTAGCCCAACCATCATTTAATCACAATACACCGACTATTCACATGTGTCACCATTGTGTTACAAAAGAAACCTTTAATTATCCTTGTTTCTTACACTGAGCATAGCTCACGTGGGCTTAGGAATTAAGTAAATTGCTTATTTATATAAATAATGTGTCACAATTCCTTTTGAGGTTATCAATGGTCCTGGCTGTAAGACCTTAAAAGGAAAAATAGACGTCCTCATTGCATGATGACAAACTACACAGTCTTTTCAAGAACTACGTGTGGCTTGATTCTCATCCCATTGAGATACATGGTGATGACTATGCCTTAAATCCTAGTCCCCGTCATGGGGAAATTTGTTTCCCACCTTTCTAGTATACTGTAAAAAATTCTATCTATGGATTTTTTTATTTTATGTTATCTCTTTAGAGAACCCACCATGGAAACAAGAATATCCCACTTTATATATAAGTCAGTTCTATGTAATGGACTTCTAAATCATGGACAATATTGATTCAAACATTTATCATATGCATTGAACATTACCCCTCCCATATTTCACACTCTTAATCTCGAATATTTTTAGATCTTCATAATCTTTTTATGGTTTTTGGTGATTGTGTTTCTAATATCTATGATTTATTTTTCTTGACTATGCAGTACGTGTCATTAGGTGGTCTTTCATAAGTTTCCTACAAATGGGCCAGTCAGTCAAAAGATGCCACTATTTGGCTATCTGGTATATGCCCCAGTTGGCCCTGCATAATACGGCCCCCATAATGGGTTTTTCAAATGATGGTAATTTCATTCTTGGTTATAATGTCTTTGTCCCCTTCAAAAATTGAATAAAATATACAAGAATATGTATTTTAAAGTAGTTATTCTTGTATATTTGTCACATTACCTTTCTATCAATATAAAAGTCTTCAAGACTATGATATACACATTTCCCTCTCCATGTGTTCAATGAAATATGAAATAACATTGCATCACATGAACACATATTATATACTATTTCTATCTTTGGTCCTAGTCATATGACCTATAACATACAGATACTATTATTCCTACATTTGGGTTAGAAATTTGTAGAAATCCTATTCCTCCGATTATTTGGAAGTCATGATTGAAAATGCCCTCTCCATATTCAAGTAACTATCTTCAAAAACCAAACTCTGTGCTTTGGAAAATATGAATCTCTATAATCTGTCATTGTATTTTAGAAATCGAATTTCAAACTTCTGAGGGTTCTTTTTCCCCACTATGCAGTACTTTCCCTTAAGTGGCCCTGTATATAATTTTCCTATATAACTGGCCTGTAGGTCAAAATATGCCGATATTTGGCTACGAAACATATTCCCTAGTTGTCCCTGCATAATACAACCCCCATAATGGGGTTTTAAAATGATAACAACTTCATTCATGGAAAAGACTTCCTCTAATGCCTTTATCCCTTTTGTTCCCATATCATTATTTGAATTTAGAAATCCCTAAATCATAGTTTACATTTCTTCCCTTTCATACCTGAATATGGTAGTATGTTTCCAAACAAATTCTCAAGAAATTGGGAGAGTCTCATATATTTGGTCAAAGCTGAAGACCTTAAATAAATATTACCCAATGAACTCATTGCATGACTTAAAACTACACAGTACAATGGCTTCTCTGTATGACTTAAAACTGCACAGTATAATGTCCTCACTACATGAATTAAAACTGTGTAGCCCGAGATCCGAAATTCCCCTTTTTGAAATTTTTTAACCATTACTCATAAAAAACATCTGTGTAGAAGTGGTTTTCCTATTCATGACATATGTTGTCATAGATAACCATTTATTCATAAAACCTTTTCCTTGGAAACACCACCCACTGTGGTCTTGATTTGCCCAAATTTTATTTTCCATTGTCTATCAATAGTAAAATGTTAAGTTCCTAAGAACTCTTTTTCTTAAATATGCAGTACATTACCATATGAGGCCTCACAAAAAAGTTTCCTACATAACAGTCCTGTCAGTCAAAAGATTAAATTATTTGGCTATGTATAATATGCCCTAGTTGGCCCTTCATAACACGACCACCAAAACAATTTTGACAAATAATGGTAACCTCATTCTTGGAAAAAAATTATTTTATGTTTATACAAGTTTTTTATTTGGTGTCCATAAAAATCATGACTTAAGATTCCCTATGGAATTATTTAAAGAATATTAGAGAAATTCATAGCCACTGAGTCTTGTTTGGGATCAAATTTCAAAAATTTATGGTCAAATCTATTCGACCTTAAACACTATCCCTTTACATTCCAATATTCATAAATTTAAACTACCAACATTAAGAGACGTAGTACTCACTAGATTGAAAACCTGCAATGATATCTCTGGACAAAAGTCAAGTATCAGCTCTCTAGAATTACATTTTGTAAGTTCTAGGAAATATTGAGAAATAAAAATCCAAAAGATATAATGTTTGTGGGGTTGTCTAAATAACCCTAGTAAAAATCAAACTATTCTCACTATGTCCCATGGATTAGGAATATATTTGAGAATCCTTCCAAATGTGACGTAGCTCCAAATATGAGAAAATGATGTTGGAATGCATCACTGTTCTTTAATTTTACCTTAGAACAAGATTCTATTCATTTTGAATGAATCAACTTTTAAGGGGGGGGGGGGGCTTTTGTAGACACCATAAAATGTGTTCCATCCACATTTTCCGAAAACGTCGCCAACTTGGATCGAGAAGTTCACGATGAGACTCTGTATTTTTCATGGGGGTCAGTGACGATAGAGAAGGAACCGACCCTTAGGTTCGGGACTTCAACCTGGCAGTGAACCCAACTAGGGGTGCTGGGTCGCAACCCCCATGGTATGGAACAATAAATTTGGCTAAGTCCTCAATGAGGCTCCCTTGGTATCTGTATAAAAACACCTATGCCCCACCATTATGGATCAGAATGAAGGTATTATTTTTTATAAGTCCTCAAAGCAGAGCCCTAATTAGCCCAAATCACTAGATGCATGCAAGGCCACTTGGGCACCAACCATCTAGCAGGCAGGCACTTGCGTGCCATAATTTTGGCACGCAACCCACATGTGCAATCAAACTCCTATCACCTAGGGTCCTTTTTTCCTATAAATAGACCTTTGGAGCCTTCATTTGTACAGACGAATTTCTCTAAAGCCTAATTCCTACTCTGGTCGACTTAGTGCTTCTCCCAAGTCCCCCAAAACATTCATGGTAGTTGTTTAACTCCAAAACTGGAGGAATTGAAGGAGGATCGTAGGACATAAGTTATTTTAGTGTTTTAAATCCATAACACTTGCCCACGTAACGTTCCAAACCTCCCTAAATCATAAATACTTATGCACCACCAATTCCATTCACAAGAACATGGGAGCCCAATTTTGGGAATACCTATGAATACTCTTGAAGTCTTGAGTCAAGTCACTCCAAGGTATTAACATCCACGTTGTTCATCGCTCACATGAACATCATGTCACCCAATCCTACTTGAGCGCCCATACATGCATGCCAGTACCTACTTGGGAGCCCCTATTTGATTCACCTACTCTCTTCAGTCTGTAAGAAATTAATCCCTTTTCAAATCCATTCCCAGAAAGGATTATTCTTCATTGGCTCCCTTGTCTGAAAGGGATTCTGTTTAGAACTCCACCAAAACCTAATGACCTATAAAAACCTTGGGAAAATCACATCAGTGTGTCTACTATTTGGGTTTGTATATCGGCAGTCAAATGTTTCCCAAATTTGTTTCACAATGGGGTTAGGATTCATGGAGTGTTTGTGGGTTTGTATATCCCCCGTCATATAGACCATTCTCCCAGGAATAGTGTCGGGAATTTCCCAGTTTAGAGGATTGCAGTTTGGGTTCTGACATCTCCTTCTCTTCTCTAAGACGCGGAACCTCAGGTCTCTGGTAGGGAAGGTATGGTTCATGCTTGGTTTTCCATGCAAGAAAATGAGAAGTCTCCCTCCCCTACCAAGATCCACTAGGGCAGCCATCATGGTGTATTCCCCTAACCATTCAAGTAGCAGGTTGTAGTCTTTCTACTCTCTACATCCTTCACCTTCACTCCTTCTTATCATTGGACCCTTTTTCAATGTAAATTGTAGAGAGGGAATATTTTTCATGTCACCCTCTTCCTATTTCAACTCGAACTCGTCCACCCTTGCTGTTGTAGGCGTGAATTATTCCATTAGCATAGGGGGAAAAGTGTGAGCGCCTTTGTTGAATATTTGACAGCCTCTTGTATCTCACACCAATCATGAATCATGTGGGCTTGGATATTTCTCATGATCACAAAATTTTCACAACTAATTGAACCAAGAAAACTCTAATTTCTGTTCAAACTTGGATATGTAGGATACCTACTTAAAGGCCCGAGCTCAAAAGGTTTCCCTTCCAAAAGGGTTTACCCAATCATGTCCCCTCCAATGGGAAGATCTCATGCATAATCCCCAATAAAAGACTTGAAATTTGAGAACTCTGGTTCTTATTCAAACTAGGATACATAGGAAGCATTCTTAGGGCCTGAGCTCATTGGATATCCTCTTTATAAATCCAACCCTATTTCCCTTAATCTAGGGATCTTCCTTAAGAGTAAGCCCCACATTAAACTCCAAAATCACTAAGGCATCATTTCCAATAAGTAATCCCAAACTCATTTATCTCAAAGGACTATACTCTCCTATGAAACTTATCAAACTATGTGGGATATGATTACCATCCACATGGGATATGTTGGAATCCTCCTTGAGGTTCAAACACAACACTTCAAATCAACCCTGTTCTCATTGGTCTATATTCCCTATAGGGTTTAATCTTAGTTAGAAATCCATATCCTTTCCAAGCCCCTTGGGATGCTTCGACATAAGTGCTACACCAAACATTGATTAAGCACATTTCTATTAGATATCCTTACCACGTGAAATTAAACAGTATGGTTAGGTCCTTATA
Organism: Viscum album; assembly: GCA_963277665.1. NCBI lineage: Eukaryota > Viridiplantae > Streptophyta > Magnoliopsida > Santalales > Viscaceae > Viscum > Viscum album. The sequence goes on along the minus strand of OY728153.1, from coordinate 246,575,959 downwards.
CAATGACATTAAAAGGTATGATGTGTCCCATTAAGTGGCACCGAACTACAAGGGTTCAGATTCCTTTCAAAAGGATATGTAGGAAGCCCATTTTATGGGTATGATCCCAAAATCAAAACAAACCTTCATCTTTCTAGACAATAATAAATTCTAGAGTGCCCCACTAAGTGGATTAAAAACTGTATCATCATAACAACGATTAAAAGAATCTCTAAATATTATATGAGAGGATACCATTGATGGAGAACCTCTAACACATACAGATATATCTATTAATGAAGAACCTTGAATACATACGGATGATTCTAAATTTCACACATGTTAAAAAGTGATTGAAAATTCCATGGGAAACATATGTTATACGTGGTTAATTAATAAGGATTCATGAAAATATATTAAATTTATAAAGAGAGTCCCGTAGTAGACAATAATTCCCCCCAAAAGGGAGTGATGAGTCTGACCTACCATCCGCTCGACCAATGCAAGTTCTTAAGTATTGTAAAGTTCAAAATTAACGAACACCTGGATTTAGAAAGAAGGTCCCTTTTGGATAAATAACCATTGGGTGTTTCCAGTTCCATTAATAATTATAATGGAAACCTCCTTGAAGTAGTGACTTTAAAAACTTGAACACACATTTCAAGGAACTACGAAACAAAAATGGGGAACCCGATGTGAATCCATAACCAAGTTAATAATGTTACCCACATGTCAGGACCCTATCAATTGATAATGGAAGGCCGTATAAAGGAATAAATCCCACATGTATCCATTTAAAAGATGTTGCTTTAATGGAGTTTATTTTTGTTTCAAGTTTTTTTCTCAGAACTCCCATTAGTCCAAAATGGATTTCTTCAAGACGACATTTGTGAACTTCCCGACCTCTTCTCATGCTGGATCCTCATCCATGGGAAGGATACCATCGCCCACTCAGTGTCTTCAACACTGGGTCTCCAACATTCTAGTTATGGAGTACCATCATCACGGTACAATCTCCACCTTGGAGGCTACCTGATAGGCTCTCTATGTAAATTAAAATCCTTGATCATTCGGCCAATGATGACCGATGATCAAGAAGTAGATGGTGCCAACCACCGTCTTCAACCGTTTCGGGTCCTTATCACTGAAATCCAAAAACAAGTCCCTCATGTAATACATGGAGGTGGATCAAGAGGTCACTTAGGACCTCAATTCAAGGATGCATGGGTCCTTCCTAAGGATTCCCACAAATAATCACGACCAGCATAATCGTGCGGCAGTGAACCCCCACCACGATGGGGGTGTTGCCTCTATAAGTTAATCCCAGATCCCTCAAACCTAGGCATGCAAGAGGAACCACCAGGGAAAACGTCTGATCAACATGGATTAGGTTATTACCACTTCCCACTCCAGAGAAGTCCATCAACCTAACTTTTTGGCGATCAATGAGAGGGAACATACATCTGTCCGTCCTAATTCTGCTTCCCAACAAAATCATTTGGAAGCAACCCACCAATTCCCTCAAGAAAATCCGGTGGTGTACCATGAACATGAAAATACACCTGTTTACAAATTATTAGTCAGTAAGTAGGCTCGTTTGACTGGATTTAAAGAAGCCCACCAATCAAATGTTGTGGAAATTTGTAAACAGGAACAAACACATGCTTACAATCACCAATTCTACTAGTAGTCTTTCTTGAAGGAAAAAACCGGCAGACACATACACCTTCTAGCATTCATCAAGCATTCCAACAGTCTTATTTAGAAGCACCTAAAGAAGTCAGTCAGAAAGCTCTAATGACAAATTTGGGGCAGGCCCAACTTTATACCCCCATACACGAGTACTGTCAGTACCTATTGACAGAAAAAGGAGGAAATGAGAATGAATATACACCTACTCTAGATAATGAATGGACTTATATTACCATTTCTTCCGTTGAATTCACAAAAAACCTACTATCAATGATGAAAGTGTAGAAAAAAAATTCCTTCCCCTATTCTGGAAGCATGCCCAGATATCATCACAATAACTTCAGCAGTACCATGGGAACAAACACATAAATATGTCACCACACCTAGAATGACACATCGACATGCCATCCTGGAGCAGATACATACATTTTTTTTCAGTATAGGAGGGTCATGGGGAATACTCCCATATATCATATAGACAACTGGATCCGGAACATACACCCTTTCCAATTTGAGGTAATCAGACCGTTATGATAACCACTCCAAGGCAGGAACGTACACCTACCCATGATAACCACTTCTTCCAGCAAATGGACCCATCTAACTGTAATATATAATCCATGATGAAATATCGACAACCACAATTGGAAAATAATGAGTCAAGATGCAATTTGGACCCTTTTAATGCTATATTTATTGAATCCCTCAGACATTTATCTATTGCAGCTCAAGATCCTACCCTCTCATTACCAAATTATTGGAGTAGTATTACTAATTAGGAAGTTATCCATCATACACTTAATCATGAAGACTTGATTCATGAAATTTTGGTCAATCCAGAGAGCGTATCTTTAGATGAGAGCCACAAAAACCCTTCATGTGGCTAGAAGACAATGGAGCAAAAGGGTTTATCCCTTGATATAATACACTATTTTGGTCCTCCTCATGATGAAATTCACTGCGAACATTCTCTATAAAGTAGCATTTCACATTGTCAAAATAATTCTTTAATTGATAATGTAGTAATGAGAAATCCCTCTTATATTGAGACACTTTCCAACACAAGGACAATCATGTCTGATGCCTTGTCATTAACGGGTGAAATACTTTCTCAACCAGAAGATATCTTATGGGAATATTCATTCTCTGAACCTCCCTTCGTTAATTTTTCTTCTAATACAGTAGAGAAAAAAGTGAATGATCCAATTGTTTTTAATAAAACAAACAAGAAGCATTCACTTTGGTAAGACCATGTGGAGAAACCTCTAGTGAAAGACGATGAAGATATGTTAAACACAGGAAAACAATTGGCTAAAGGATAAATACTAGTCATGTTCTATCCATTGGAAGTATTTCAATATAATATTCCGGAATTGATGGTAGAAGATTTCATTAATGATGTCTGCCTCAATTTACGGAATACTCTTCGTAATTTTAAAACCAATGTATTACCATATAATGAATATCAAAATCATGTAAAGGTAATAGAAGGGTTGAAATGCCAAATTGACTTGGAATCTTCCACAGTTTCCTGACATCTGAAGGTTGAAAAGCAGCAGGGAACCCTTCAAGGTGCATGCCTCAATTATATAAAGAGGCTACACCAGTAAATTTATGACACACCATATTGTGTTTGTATCAGAGGATCAGGTGCACATGGATCATTTCATTTCAATGCACTCCAGAATCAGCAAAGCCTTCCAAAAGTGGTGTCATGAAACGTTATTGCCCATGATCAGCTACAATAAACAGATTTTGTATGTAATCAAATGTATGCTCAAGAACATGCCTCAACTAGATCTCATCAGTTCCAGGCCCAAATAATGAAAGATATTGAGATTATTTTTCATCAAGCATATGAGAAACTTAAGTAGGCCTCCCACTTAGAGGAGTCATCCATCAGATCACTCAAATGTCAGAAATAGAACATTGATCTTCTGGAATAGATGATTTTAGTGGTTGTCGGATAATGTAACCATCTAATGTATGAACCAAAATTCGCAAAATCAGAAGACAAATGTACAATTCTTAGCCATAGAAGTTCAAGATCCACCCCAGCCTATAGGGCTGGGGGCTTGTTTAATTAATTCTTTGAATTCAATAAACGAAGTTCAATGGTTTGAATAAAAATAACAGGAAGAACCCCAGCCTGCAGGACTAGGGGAATTTTCACATCTAAATTCCCCTCCTCATTGGAAGTCAGTTTTCTCCTAATTAGGGAAAAATCCATAAAGAGATCACACAATTGAACTATCTAATGATTCCCATTGGGTAACTATCTGCCAAACAATTCCCAGTTATTCAGAAATAGGATAATAATGTCTCATGGGAGATATAGAAGGTGATGATCTTACAAAGATACTGACATAATTCTATCAATTCATTATGCGTCAGTAAATGTCATTAACACAATTGTAGGAGATCCTCTATAAAATGAGTCTAGTTTAGGGGAATCATAAGATGAAGTTATTATCAATAATATGGTACACACAAAAGAAAATGAAGAAGGTGTGCGTACCTGAAATCAAAGGCTTACCGAGAATCTAGGTATGCATTCAAATAAAAAACTCCCACCATTTAAAAGGCATTTAACTAGGGGAAAGGTAGAAGTCAGATCACATCTCAGTTTTCCACTGGAGAAGGTCAATATCATTCACTTGAAGAAAGATTTTCACATCAAGAAGACGAGATGAATGAGTTGAAAATACTCAATACAGAGTTACTTCGATGCAGCATTTCTACTAGACATACTCCCCAGACAGATCCTCCACTTGCACAATATTTAAAATATCCTCAGTAAAGAGGATTTTTGGTAACTAAATATACAGATAATGAGTTACCTCTATTGGGTACACATCAGAGCATGATCAGACACATCCTTACAGGCCTATTCCCGTGGGTTATCCAAGGAAAATACCAGCACCACCCCCAGTGTTTTTTCCTACCATTTAAATAGTGGAAGCTCCATATGCTATACCTGTATAAGTCATAGGTCATACAGATATTCCCGAAGAGATTATGAACACAATTTAGGCATTTAAAACTCTATTGGAAGATATAGAAGAATGACGTGTGCCCGTTCATCTGGAAAAGAAACCTTACCCTGAGTGGGTGGATCTGATCCCTCCCCCACCAAATTTTGTGAATACTATATTCCTAATATTCAATGTTTTGGGAGATCCAAAAAAAACACTTAACACATTTTTTTTCTCCTTGTGATCCCATGATGGGAACTCCTCAACAACAAGAAGCAGTAAAACATAGGTGTTTTGTGCAGTAATTATAGGGATCAACTTTTGTATGGTATATAAGATTGAAATATTGATCAATTACTAGATGGGAAGATCATCATAAGAAATTTATTATTCAATTCAGATCAATACTTCCAAAGACAATAGTTTTTGATCTTACAAAATTCAAAAAAAGGGATAATGAAATAGTTTCATATTTCATTACTAGATGGAAAGGATTAACATATTTCTTAAATATGGAACTCCCTCAAGAAAAGTTACTACCAATTTGTTTGAAAATTTTCACGATGAGTTACGCACACCACTGATCCCTGTGAAATACACAAGAGGGTTTCGAGACCTGGACTCAATTCCTTTATAGATATATGATTCCATTATGGAAATTAAAGCTAATACTTGTGTAATTCCATCAGTTCTGGGAAGGATAATAGGGAAAGCATAGGCTGCTACAGTTACACTTAAGAAGCACCTGTACCTACTTCCACTTTAAAACCTTCATCATATCAAAGGGATCCACCTCACAAGCATTTATAGCAATGCCCTCCTCGTCAATATGTTCAAAGAGATCAAAGGCGGAAATAGTTTGAGGAGTTAAAGAAGAATGTTTATTATTTTCTAAATGAACATGTTCCCAGTTACTTCATCTCAGCTCTAAAAAATAATATGGTTCAGTTTCCATGGATGAAGAAACCAAACAAATAAGGAGATGAATATCTTTTGAATTATTTTCCATTTCACTAGATGTATGGGAATTTGATTCGAAAGTGTTTTATTTTCAAAGACTTATTGCAAAAAATGGTAGACCCTGTACATGTAAAACTGAAAAGTTCTTCAGCCCATATAACATGTGTTACTGCTACTGATCTAGAGGAAGAAGGTGAATGAAATGAAGTCAAAAGTAATCATGCGCAGAAATATGATGATTGGATGATCAGGAAAATGATCAACCGAACTCATGCCATTTTATGACCACAGTTTAATCAACCAATTGTGTCATTTTCTACTTCGACCATAGCAAAACCCCCTTCATCAAAAGGTCAATCATCAAAGAAGATACAAGATCAGAAAAACAAAGAGCAATCAGAAGAAGACGAGCTCATGTCAAGGCCAAAGTTTTCATTGACTCTAGCAGATTTCATGCCATCTGTTTCAAAAGCATGGGCATCGCCCCGCCAAATAGAACAATCAGAACTGACCTGTCATGCAGAATCCTCATCAGATGAAGAATTGATCTTTGGTTTCGTTAATGTTATCCACTTAATATATCCCTATTTCAATGGTGATTCAGATTATAATGAGCTTTAGTTCCCTGTACCGAATTTGGGAACTAGAAGAAGAGGCCAGGGTCGAGGATACAAGGGAATACATGGGTATTCTAGAAGCCAATATTTAACTCTACCCCTGCTCAGACCATTTATGTGGAGGAAACTCATGGGATATCCCTTCAGCGGGCTCAACAAGAACAAGGAGATTCTTCCATACATGATAGGTTCAGTCCTGAAATGATTATTTTGGAAGACCAATTAAAGGTTACACCAACTTCCTCACATCAAATAGATAGACCTAGTTAGTCTAATCTACCAAAGATAGTAGTATTTCAAGTTTCTGCTCAGACATAGGGTACATCTACAAAAGAATCGTCAACTTCCAAGGCACCTACAAAACCGCATCTCCATGATGAGAAACAAAGATCTCTAGACCAAAAGTATGATGTTTGGAAACAGATGTCCCATGTACCAGACACATTTTCAATTTTGGATTTCTTGAATTTGTCAAAAGATTTTCAAGAAGCACTTATTGATTCTTTGTCAAGTACTCAAGAGTCTGAAACCGAAGTTGTTGTTGCTGAGGTTTACCGTATAGAGAATGATCATGCAGAATGTCATGCAGTTATATCCTTTATTTATGAAGATGAATATGATGTTTTACATGGACACATCAAGGCCTTGTATCTATCTGGAAAGGTCAATAACCTAGAAATCCGATGATCCATTATTGATAATGGCTCAAGATTCAATCTAATTCCTATTCATACCCATTTTTGATTAGGTTTCACTGATTCAGAAGCATCTCCTAATATTTTAATGTTTCAAGGATATGAAAATAATGAGAATGAAACTCTGGGAGATATCTCACTTAGAACATAGTTTTGTAATTTTGTGTCTAATTCAAATTTCATGGTTGTTTGTTAGGACACAGCCTTCCACATTATGCTCGGAAGGCCTTGGACACATAAACATGAGGCCATACCTTCATCATACCATTAATGTATCAAGTACTGTTTCAATAGTCAAATCAATTCATTGTATGGTGATTAGTCTCTATTCAAAACATGTGAATCTCAATAAATTAAGGCATAATTTTATCACTCAAAGGGAATGAAGTCTATAGAAAAGGTGGTAACTAGAATCAATTCTTAAAATGTCTTTGAAAAGATCCCAAAAAACCCATTAATACATTTTAGTATAGATTATGTGTTTCATATTAATCAAATTGAAAGGATAAACCCAAATTTAGAACTCATCCTATGAATTCCATAATGTCAATTGCGGCAATCGAGCCTAACAACATGGGGTAAATTTTTGATTCGCCAATAAGTGGTGAAATCTTAAAAAGAGATGTCTCCATTCCCTCTACAGAACTTCAACAGTCATCTAAATCGTTAATAAGATTAGAAGAAGTTGTAGAAATACTAATGGAAAACAAGGATGTTGATTCCTATTCTATAATCTCCTCTTTATTACCCCAGGAAGACCCATGATCATCAGTAGGGTCAGAAATGGTGGCTTCTTCTTCAAGATGTTCAACTACTAAATTATCCCCTAACTATGGATGTTTCGGATCATCATCTACTATGCAAGTAGAAACAGAAGAAGTAACACATAATGAAGAAGAAGATTAAGATCTCAGGGATGCTTCTCCAGTATTTGAGGAAGGTGTCTCTACCATTGATGATGAGCTCAGAGAAATAAACTTGGGTATAGAAGAAGATCCCTGCCCACTATAATTCATGAATCCATGAATTATGAAGAGTAAGAGACATATAATTCATTTCTAAAGAAACATCAAGATATATTTTCTTGAAATTATTTAGAAATTATATGACTTAATCCCAATGTAGCTACTTATCATTTGAGTTTTCTAGATGAACATCGAGGATTCAAGCAGGTAGCAAGAAGAGCACACCAAACTCATGCCTCTAAAATTGAAGCTAAAGTTGATAAGTATATAAAGGCTATATCTGTCCGGGAGGATCAATATCCCAAATATATGGAAAAAATTTTCCCAGTGAAAAAGAAGAATGGGAAAATCCGAGTTTTCATTGATTACAGATATCTTAACTGGAATTTTCCTAAATATTACTTTCTAGTTCTGATCATAGAGCTTTTAATTGATGCAATATATGGCTATGAAGATCTTTACTTTACGGATGGTGACTATGGGTATAATAAAATACACATGTCCCCCGAGGATGAAGAATCTACAACCTTCAAAGCCCCTCAAGGTGTTTTTTTCTATCGAGAAATGCCCTTTGGCTTAAAGAATACAAGTGCAACATATTAGAGTTCCATGCAACATATCTTCAAACCATTCATAGGAAAATATTGAGAATGTTATGTGGATTATTTTTTGGTCAAATACATACAATGTTCTGATCACTTAGATGATCTGGAGACAATATTCAATAAACATCAGTAGCACAATTTGAAGATGAACCCCTTGAAACATGATTTAGGGGTAACCTTAGGGATGTTTTTCACCTTTTTTGTACTCCATCGTGGTATAAAAGTTGATCCTGAAAAAAAAATCAATCCATATTTTGTCACCTCCTCAAAATTTGAATGAACTAAGAGGAATTCAAGGAAACTTGGTTTATATTCGACGCTTTATCGCCAATTAGGAAGGAAAGTGTTTTCCCTTCACCGGATTAATGAAGAAGGGAGTCACCTATCAATGGACTGAAGACTTCCAAGAAGCATTTGATAACCTCAAGAAATATATCTTGAGTCCCTCGGTATTAATTACACCTATTGAAGGAAGACCACTTATTCTCTATGTGACAACTTTAGAGCGATCACTGGGTTCCTTCTGTTCCAAAAAGAATTGTGTTGTGAATGAAAATATCCTTTACTATCTCAATCGAACTATGCTTGATGCAGAAAATTAGTATTCAAGTATTAAAAAGTTCTTCCTAGAATTAATATTTTTAGTTCAGAAATTGAGGCACTACATGCAGCATCATGAAGTCCAATTATTGTCTTGCAATAACCTGCTCAAATTTATCCTCAGTCGTCCTATGTTTACAGGGTGTCTGGAATGGTGGGAAGTTATTTTAAAATAGTTTGATATCCAATTTGTTCCTCAAAAGGCAATAAAGGGCCAAGATCTAGACGATTTCCTTCCTGAACACCCATATATAGAAGATACATCATTAAATACTGAACTTCTTAATGAAGAGGACTTATCTATTCAAGATAATTCCCATACATAGGAAATTTACTTTGATGGTGCCTCCAGAAGTCCAATAGGGAAGAGAATGGAAAACCCTAAACTCAACAAACCTGGGTCAGTAATTGTATTTATCTCCCCAGAAAAGGAAGTTTTTCCTTATTCCATCCTGTTGTCGAAAGGAGGAACCAACAATGAGGAAGAATATCAAGCTCTAATTGAATGTCTAGAATTGGAACTTTAGGTACAAGTGAAGCACTTGAAAGTGAAATGTGATTTAGAGTTTGTAATCAAACTAATAAATGAGGATTATTCCATCAGAAAATAAGAGTTAATCCCTTTGTGTGATTATGTCAGAGGGTTAATGGATGAATTTCCCTTAGATCTGACATTGTCTTATGTCCTGCGATCAAAAAATTCCTTAGATGATACACTGAATAATGTAGCTATAGCTTTGGGAGATCCAATCCGGGATGAGACAATCATCCGTGTAGCCCATATTCGTGTGGTATCACATTTAATTCAAACTAGAATGGAGGAAATTAATGAAATTAGCCCTATCCTTGAGCCATATGGATATACCATGGGATGGAGAACACCCATCATGGAATACCTTCAAAATGGAGTACTTTAAAGAGATAGGGATGAAAAAAACAGATCTGATGAAAAGAAGCCAATTTAAATCATTATGATAGTCCATATCACTAGAGGATCCTCTAAAAATTAGGCTTTGATGGATTATTCTTGAGGTGTATTGATGGAGAAGAAACTGCAGCTTTTATTAAAGAAGTTCATTCAAGAGCTTGTGGTGCTCACCAGTATGGGCATATGATTTCAGATCAAATCTGAAGGCTTGGATACTTTTGGCCTTCAATGACGTTGGATTGCATATATTTCACTAAGAAATGTCAGCCCTTCCATGTGAATGCCAACTTCCTTCATACACCAACAGAGTTGTTACATATAGCTAAATACTTCTAGCCATTTTCCACATGGGGAATGGATGTATTAGGGCCGTATACCCTAGATATGGAAAAGAAGTTCAAGTATATTCTTACCCCTACTAACTTCTTCTCCAAATGGGCTAAGGCAATACCTCTCAAAGAAATCAGAGCCAAAAGCATTATTAGTTTTTTCAAAATTAACTTCATCACCAGATTTGGTGTCCCTTAAACTATTTTGATGGAAAATGGAACCAATTTCTGTAATTTGGAGATAAAGAAGTTATATCAAGAGCACAATATCAAATCCAACAATTCATATCTCTATCTTGTGGAGTCTAGTGGATAGATATATGCCTTCAAAAAGACCATAAAAAATATACTCCAGAGGATAGTGGATGAAGATAAGAAATCTTGGCCTGATAAACTTTTGCATGCTTTATGGGCTTATCATACTACCACCTATACATACACCCATGAAACCCTTTATTCAATGATGTATGGAACAAAATAAGTTTTTATAATTGAAATTCAATTACCTTCACTCAAAATTGCAATATGCGATCACTTTTCTATAGATGAGAAGTCTTAGAAACGGTTTGATGAGCTGAAAAGATGAGATGAACAAAGATTTCCTACTTTTCATCATTTATAAGTCTATTAGAATAGAATAGTGCATGAATTTAACAAGAAAGTTCCCCTCTATTCATTTCTTCAAGGATAATTTGTATTTTTCCTCAAGACTCCAATGATACTAGGAATGAAACCTCTAAATCTTGATCCAATGTGGGACGGAACTTATTCCATACATAAGGTCTACTCAAATGGAGCTTTTTCCTTAACAAAAAATGGATGGAGAGCTTATTATAACTGCCACCAATGTGAGATTCTTGAAGAAATAATTTTTGTAATTGAAAAATTTTCTCACTACATGACTTAAAACTGCACAACACACGGTCCAAGTCATAAGATGTTAAACTGCGTAACAACCACAAGTGTCCATGCTGTACGACGATAAAATGCGTAGCATCTTTGTTCTTGTCTCACAATGTTAAACTGCATGACATCATTTTTACTCGTTACACATCATTAAACTATATGGTTAACGTCTTATCTACTAGATGTTAGGAAATTCTATATGCAAGAATCATTGACATCATTTCTTATATTTAGTGTCACATGAGTCCCTTTCTTCCCTATGTCTAAATCAGATATCTATAGGGACCTCATTTCAAGAACTACGTGTCGCTTGATTCTCATCCATTTGAGATACGTAGAGACACCTCGATCTCCAATCTTGGTCCCAGTCATAACCACAATTTTTTTTATTTTTCTTTTGTCATCCTATATATGAATTAGATCTATATAGAGTGTTCCCTTAAGATAGATGGTTTGATCTTTATACCATTTTGTGTATTATGTTTAACCGTTCTTCCAGAACGTGTTTAACCCCCCCGTCTTCCATATCAAACTCGATTGGTGTGAGAAATGAATGTTTTGAGAACTACGTACATCTTTATTATCATATATTAGAGATATGTAGAGACACCTATGTATCCAATATTGTGCCCAACCACGATAAAACCCCCAGCAAGAAATGTAGTGACACCTGGGTTTTATTCTTTGGTCCAGCTACAACATGTATTTCTTTTCACATCAGTTCATCTTCATCCTTACTGCATGATGATAAACTACATAGAAATATAAGAACTAATTTCATCTTGATTCTTTCTCTAATAGGATATGTAGTGAGCCCAGGTCCTATGCTCTGGATCAACCATCAATAAATCATAATACCCTGATTCTTCACTTGTGTCACCTTTGTGTTACAAAATAAAACTTTACTACTACTTGTCTCTCACACCGAGCATAGCTCACGTGGGCTTAGGAATTATGTAAAATGCTTCTATGGATAAATACGGTGTCTCAATTCCTTTTGAGGTTATCAATGGTCCTAGATGTAAGAACTTAAAAGGCACAACATGTGTCCTCGCCGCATGACGATAAACTACACGGTACTTTTAAGAACTACATGTGGCTTTATTCTCATCCCATTGAGTTACATAGTGACGACTATGCATTAAATCCTAGTCCCAGCAATGGGATTTCCCCCCCCTCTCTTATATACAGTAAAAAAATCTATACATGAATTTATTTATTTTAAGTTCTCTCCTTAGAGAACCCACAAAGGAAACAAGAATGTCCTCACTTTACATATGAGTTAGATCTATGTAATGGGCTTCAAACTCATGGACAATATTGATTCAATAATTTCTCATATGAATTTATCATTACCCCTACAATATTTCAAACTCTTAGTCTTGAATATTTTCATATCTTCAAAATATTTCTTACGGGTTATGGTGGAAGAGTTTTTAATATTTGAGATATATTTTTCCTGACTATGTAGTACATGTCCTAAGGTGGTCTTGCATAAGTTGCCTACATAACAAGCCTCTTAGTTAAAAGATTCCCCTTTTTGGATGTGTATTATATGCCCTAGTTGGCCCTTCATAATACATCCCCAATAACATGTTTATTAAATGATGGTAATTTCATCCTTGGTTATAGTGTCTTATTCCCCTTCAAAAATTGATGAGAATATACAAGAATATGTATTTTAAAGAAGTTATTCATGTATATTTATCCTATTACATTTCTCTCAATTTTAATGTTTTCAAGACCATGGTTTACACATTTCCATCTCTATGTGTTCAAAGAAATATGAAATAACCTTGGATAACGTGACCACATATTATATACTGTTTCCATATTTGGTCCCAGTTGTATGACCTAAAAACTACATACACCATACTCCCTACGTTTGGGTCATACCTTCATAGAAATCTTATTCCACCGATTATTTGGAAATCAGGATTGGAAATACCCTCTTCATATTCAAGTACCTGTATTCATAAACCAAACTCCATGCTTTGGAAAATATGAATCTCCATAAACATTCTTCGGCTTTTAGAAACAGAATATCAAACTTTTGAGAGCTGTTTTTCCTAACTATGTAGTATGTGCCCTTAGGTGGACTTGCATAAAATTTTCCTACATAATAGGCCTGTCAGTCAAAAGATGCCACTATTTGTCTTTATAGTATATGTCATAATTGGCCCAGCATAATACTACCCTTATAATGGGTTTTTCAAATAAAGGTAACATCGTTCTTGGAAAATATTTCTTCTAATGGCTTTAGCCCTTTTGTTCCCATATCATTCCTCGAATTCAGAAATTTATAAATCGCGGTTTATATATCTTCCATTCCAAAGTTAAATATGGTAGTATTTTTCTAAAAAAAATATAATGAAATTGGGAGAGTTTCATAACTTTGGTCAAAGCTAATGATCTTAAATTAAAGTTACCCAATTTCATAACTACGTGACTTAAAACTGCACAATACAATATCCTCACTACATGAATTACAACTGCACAGTACAATTTCTTCACTACTTGACTTAAAACAACATATCCTGATATTAGAAATTCCCCTTTATGACATGTTTTAACCATTCCTCATACACCAAATCTTTGTAAAAGTGGTTTTCCTATTCATTAATTATGTTGGCATAGATAACCCTTTATTCTTAAAACCCTTTCCTTGGAAAAACCACCCACTGTGGTCTTGAGTTGCCCAAATATTATTTTACTTTGTCTATCAATAGAAAAATGTTAAATTCCAAATAAATCTTTTACTTGACTATGAAGTACGTGCCCTTAGGTGGACTCACATAAAATTTTCCTACATAATAGGCATGTCAGTCAAAATATGCCCTTATTTATCTAGGCAGCATATGCCCTAGTCAACCATACATAACACGATCCTCATAATGGGTTTTTCAAATAATGGTAACCTAATTCTTGGAAAAGTATTCTATTATGTTTATAAAAGTTTTGGATTTGGTGACCATAAAAATCATGACTTAAGATTCCCCATGGAAATATTTAAAGAATAGTAGAGAAATTCTTAGTCACTGTGTCTTGTTTGGGATCTAATTTAAAAACTTTATGGTCAAAGATGTTTGACCTTAAACACTAGACCATTACACTCCAACATGCATGACTTTAAACAACCAACATCAAGATACATAGTACTCACCAGATTGACAACCCTCAATGGGAAGTATGGAAAAAAGTCGATTATCAGATCGCTAGACTTACATTTTGTAAGTTCAAGTAAATATTGAGAAATAAAAATCCAAAAGATACAATGTCTTTTAGGTTGTCTCTATAACCCTAGTAAAAATAAAACTATTCATGCTATGTCCCATGGATTATGAAAAATTAGAGCAGGCTTCCAAACTTGACGTAGCTCCAATTCTTACCAAATGATGTTTGGATTTTTAGAGGTTCCTTACTTTTACCTTAGAACAAGATAATTTTCATTCTAAACAAATAAAATTATAAGGGGGGATTTTATAGACACCATGAAATGTGTTCCATGAACCTTTTCAAAAAAATTCATCAACCGAGCTAAAAAATTTTGTGGCGTGACTCTTCATTTTTCATGGGGTTCAGTGAAGATAATGAAGAATCTCACCCAAAGGGTCATGACTGCATCCTGGTAGAGAACCTGAGAAGGGGTGCAGGGGTGCATCCCCCGTGGTATGGAACAATAAATTTGGGTAAGTCTTCAAGGAGATCTCAATGTACCTGCATGCAAACACCTGTGAACCACCAAGATGGAGAAGAATAAAGGTGTTATTTTTGCTAAGTCTTCAAACCAGCTTCGTAGTTAGGCTAAATCTTCAGTGGTGTGCAAGTCTAGCTGGGCACCACACATCCAGCGTGCAACCACATCTGCGCCACAATTTTGGCGTGCAACCCACTTGCGTGACAAAACTCTTTTCACCTAGGGTCCTATTTTTTATATAAATAGACATTTGTGGCCTTCATTTGTAGAGACAAATTTCCCTAAATCATAATTTCTGCTCTGGTCTCCTTAGTGCTTCGACCACGTCCTCCAAATCTTTCAAGGTATTTCATTAACACCTAATGTGGAGGAATTGAAGGGGGATCATAGGACATATGTCCTTTTAGTGTTGGAAATAAATAAAACTTGCATGGCTAAAAAACCCAACCTCCCTAAATCAGAAACACTTGTGCGCCACCTATTCCTTTCACAAGAACTTGAGCACCCCACTAATGGGAATACTTGTGAATACACTTGAAGGATTCAGTCAAGTCTCGCCCAAGTATTAACATCCAGTTTGTTCATTGCTTAAGTGAACATCAGGTCTCCCAAGCCTACTTGTGAACCCATACTTATGAACTAGTACCTAATTGGGATGCCCTCTTCAATTCACCTACTCTCTTTAGTCTACAAGACATTAATCCCTCTTTATGTCCATTCATGGCAAGGATTCATCTTCATTGGATCCCTTGTATTAAGGGATTCGGTTGAGACCTTCACCAAAACCTCCTAAACTATCAAACCCCTGGGAAAGGCACATTAGGGTGTCTCATATTTGGGTTTGTATATCTTTAGTTAGATATTTTCCACAATTGTTTCACAATGGGGTCTGGATTCATGTATTTATTGTGTGTTTGTATATCCACAGTCACATGGATATTTCCCCCAAAATCAATGATGGGAAGTTCCCAGTTTGGAGGATTGGGGTTTGGGTTCTGACCTCCCCTTCTCGTCTCTAAGACCAAAAAACCTCAGGTATATGGTAGGGAAGGTATGGTCCACACTTTATTTTTCATGAAAGCAAAGGAGAAGTATCCCTCCCCTACCGAGATCCAGTAGGGCATCCATATTGGTGTAAGCCCATAACCATTCAAGTAGGACGTTGTAGTCTTGATCCTCTCTACTTCCTTGACCTTCACTTCTTCCTTTCATTGGAACCTTGTCAAATGTAAATTGAAGAGAGTGAAGGTTCAGCGCCTCTCTCTCTTCCCAGGTCAACTCGACCTCATCCACCCTCACCACCATTGGTGTGCCCTCTTCCACTAGTGGAGGAGGAAAAGTGTGAGTACCTTTGTTGAATCTTTGACATCCTATTATTTCTCAAAACAATCATGACTCACGTGGGCTTAGATATTTGTAACCATCACAACATTTTCACAAATACTTGAACTATGAGAACTCTGATTCCTATTCAAACTAGGATACATAGGACGCCTTCTTAGTGTACTGGGATCAAAAGGGTGCCCTTCCAAACAGGTTTACCTAATCATATACCCTCTAATGGAAATATCTCATGCATAAGCCCCAACACAAAGACTTGAATTACAAGAACTATGATTCCTGTTCAAACAAGGGTACATATGAATCGTTCTTAGTTTATAAGCTCATTGGATAAACATTTCAAGAATCGAACCCTAATTCCCTTAATATGGGCATCTTCCTTAGGAGTAAAACCCAAATTAAACAGCCAAATCACCAAGTCATCCTTTTTAGGATGTAAGCCCAAAATGATTTCTCTAAAAGGACTATACTCTCCTATGAAACTTATTAAACTATGCAGGATTTGATTTCCATCCTCATGGGATACATAGGAAGCCTCTTTGAGGTTCAAACCCAACACATCAAATCAACCATGTTCTCTTAGGCCATATTCCCAATAGTGTCTAATCTTACTTGGAAACCCATTTCCATTCCCAGTACCTTTGTCTGCTTCGTCATAAGTTCCACACAAAAAATTGACTAAGAACATTTCACTTTGATGTATATACCACATGAAATTAAACAATATGTTTAGGTCCTTATCACATGACCTTAAAAGGCATGATGTGTCCCATTAAAAAGAACTGAGCTACGAGGGTTCTGATTCCTTTAAAAAGGATACGTTGTTTGCCCATTTTGTGGGTACGATCCCAATATAAAAACAAAACTTCATCTCTCTAGATGACAATAAATTCCATAGTGCCCCACTGAGTGGCTGAAAAACTAGTATCATCATAACAATGATTAAAATAATCTCTAAATAGTATTTTAGAGGATACCATTTATGGAGAACTGAAAATACATACAAATATCTCCATTAATGAAGATCCTCAAATACATACGAATGATTGTTAATTTAACACATGTTAATAAGTGATCGAAAATTCCAAAGAAAACTTATGTTATACTTGGGGAATTAATAAGGGTTCATGAAAATAACTTAAATTTATAAAGATAGTCTCAGATTAGACAACACTTCCCTCTAATAGAGTGTGATGAGTCTAACCTCCCATCCTCTCGACCAATTCATGTTCTTAAGTATCGTAAGGTTCAAACCCAATGAACTCATTCTTTTAAAAAGAAGGTCCATTTTGGATAAAGAACTGTTGGGTGTTTTTGGTTCCATGAATAAATCCAATGGAAACCGCCTGGAAGCAGTGATTCTTAAAACTAGAACACACGTTTCAAGGAACTACAAAACAATTGTCATGAACGAGTATATATGAAATTCTTTGATAATTTATTTTTTCAGATTATTGGGTAAAAGTGATTATATATGATTTAAATTTTGTTTGGATACCACTGTATCAAGATTATGGAGTCCAATATTCAAATATTGCATTCAGGAGTAGGTCTCTGGCCACTCTGGGAATAATGATATGGAATTTTTCCAAATCGATACTATAGTAGCTCTTATGTTTCTAATGAAAAGGATTATCCTATATATATCAACAGATTAATTGTGGAATTCATGGATGAAATACTGATTTAATAGAATAATAAGGATGATCATGTATATTTTTAGAGAGTAGTTATGAAGATCACGAGGAATCACTAACCTTATGTAATTCTATCAAATGTCCAATTATATTTTTTGGAGGAGACTTTATTGTGGAATGTAGTCCCAAAGCATGGTATTTTAATTTATCCTAAAAAATTAAATGTTTCTATATCATTAGGGGAACCATGGAATGACTATGATATTCAGATATTATTAGATTTAGTGGGGTTTTATTTCTGTTACCTAAAATATTGATCCATGAAAGCTCCTAGATTTTTTCTACCACTCATAAATAAGTGAAGTTCATTTTAGATTCCAAATATAAGACTTAATTTGACGATATGAAGAATTTCTTGATAGAATCTTTAGTGATAACCCTTTTAGATACTATTAAGGGCTGTGCATCCTTTTATAATGCATCATGATTTGGTTAGGGATTCATTTTCATGTAGGGAGATCATGTTGTGGTTCATGATTTCATGTTTTCTTCAATTAAATGTGGAGAAAAATACCATATAAGATCTATAAATCATAATCTTGAGGCACATAATTAATATATTGAGACACCAAATTTTCTTGTAAAGGATTATAGTCTACTCTATTCACAAGATGTTTAGTTATATATTTCTCTATAAATATTAGAATATCTGATAGAGAAAATTTATGGAAATCACAGAATATTTTAACATTGAAATTTACTACACCCCAGGAGAGTTGAATGTTACTATTATTAGGAATTAATCATCCTAGGATATAATGATATCATATTGGGAATTTAATATCATGAAACTCTTTACAAACTTGTGTTTTTGAGTTCTAGAGGGTGATATCAAATTTTTTTCTAGAAATATTTCTTGTTGACATCGTATTTTCTTGATATGATCCACCAAGATAAATAAACATGAATATGGGTTATGAGATACCATAAATTCCCTATATTGTTTGGATAACATCAAGGAATGATATATACAACAAGAGATATTTCTTTTCTTTATAAACCATTATTATATTACGCTTCCTTTAAGAATTTCTATGATAGTGGGTTTTCATAATTCATTGTGGATGGTTCAACCAGTCATGAAAAATGTGATTTATGATATGAGGCACAAATTCTGGTTTCCACGTATAGAATAGGTCTGCGATGATTTGGATTCACATAGTTATACTTATCAGTTAGTCAAGGATAAACATAAGAATCAGTATATTTTACTTCAAACCCCCCTATTCCAAATTTGAGATGGGCTAAAATATTGATGGATTTTATTTTCATTTATTATCATTATCCTCATAGATGAAATTTTATTTGGGAGGGGATTGAATGAATTATCGAATTGGATCACATTATTACTATTAATGTTACAACTGATGTTGATAATTTTAAGAAGGGATATTTCTAGGAAATTGTATGATTACATAGATTTTCATCTATCATTTTTTCTGAATGGTACCCCTAGTTATCATTTTTATTTTGGATATGAATCTAGGAGGAAATGGGATCCTTGATAATGTTTAAAAAAACATAATATCCTCATATGGATGTTAATATATAATGGTAAATTAAAATTATTGAGAAAATTCTATGTGATTGTATCCATCACATTGGAAGAGTGTGGGATTTTCATCTGTGACTGGATGCATTTTTCTATAATAATGGATTTTAGTCATCCATTAAATCAGAATACATTGATGTAATTTTTTGATAACCTTATAAATATAAGACATGTCAGTTATTGATTAGTGATGTTTCCCTTATAGGACTAATAATGGTTCAACATTGATAGTGAAGGGGCATATGATTCATCAAATGTGGGTAAAAAACTAAATCCATTTTAAATATATGTATAACATATTTATCATCCTTTGGTGTTTTCATTAATTACCGTGTTTTCTTAGTAATATGACCTCATATGGGTCACTGAGGACTTGGATGATAAGGGGATTTTGAACTAAGATATGTGGATCATTTGAGGTTGGTGAGAGAATTGGACATGTTTCATAATATTTGGTCTTTCCACCATTATTGAATATCATGCATAACATATTTCAAATGGTGTGTCATAAGATAAATAAATAAATAAATATATATATATATATATATATATATATATATATATATATATGAGGTCTCCCTCATGTTTTGAGTTCGGATAACCATGATGTGAAATTTGGTATAACCGTGACTAAGAATATGGGTTTGATAAAAGATTCTCAAGTGAATGTAATATATTTTAGTTCTGTTCACCTAGTCTTGGTTATATAGAGTCATGGTTTTTATAATCACGAGTGGTGGGAGCCGAAGATGAAAATAAGGTAGTATTTTACTCAAATCTTTATGGACCGGTCTTTTCATCGAGGCTTTCTGGTGTGAATAAAGTAATATGGTGGGGGAGAATTGTTATCTCATTTCATTTCTTTCCTGTATTTATATCCCTTTCTTTCACCATCATATAATTTGGGTGTTCCATTGGATCCTTTTTGGGTAAAATTTTGAATCATTATGATTATTTTTTTCATGTTTATGGTTAGAATAGTGTTTCGGGAATATTTTTGAGATTTCATAGGAAACAATGCATCAAGTATTAGAGTCCCATAGGATGGTAAATAATTAGGAAAAAAGTTTGTACAAACTATGTAACCGACCCCTCAAACCATGTTACTTTGGATAAATTTATTTGTTACATTTAGCATAGGGTTTTTGAATCCATGTGGTAAAATTTTGAAACAACTATAATATCTTAGAAATGGGTGCAAATTTGTTTCATTACAATCTAAACTGTGTATCCAAATATTGATATTTAAAATAACTTTCTAATATTTTCATTTTAGGACCTAAAAATACAATTATGAACCATTAATGTTTCATTTGAATTGGATATTGACCTAGGGGACTGCACATATTGATTTTTAAGATTCATTACCGGCCGATGACAGATTTTGAGAAATCATTATCTGTTGGATCTTATTTATCAATGAAATGTACACAATAATTATCATTCTTAACTATTCCTATAGATCCAGTAATGTATAATAGAATTATAAATTGGAAAGGGTATTTTGATTCTAGATTTAAGGATTGTGACATGATTTAATCATATTTCTTGTACATCCATAATGGGATTGAGATTTTGATTTTTATCCACAAATTTATTTGTGGATAATGTTATTGGGATCCCTCTTAGTTGGTTTTAGACCATCATTTCTATGATTGAGTATTCATTTTAGGGTGATCAAACATATTTTTGAATGTGATAGTTGGGGTTTTTAGTATAAAAAACTATTTTTTGTTTATTTTGAAATGGTTTTTTAATTTATTTCTAGAGCAAAAACTGAGATTCTTGAGAAATGTTTTCAAATTACATCATGTGTGATGAATCCTATTAAAAAATTTCTACTGAAATTATGTTTTTATTCTCATAAAATTATTTTTAATGGAAATGGGTAATTTAAAGAATGATTTTGAGGATTATTTTGGAGATATGATGGAATGAAAAGTTCTATGGAATTTTAATGGAATGGTTTATTATAGAAGGATACAGTTTTGATTAAAAAAATTAATGCTGATTTTTAAATGTAAATGAATATTTAATAATTAATTTGATTTTTCATGAATTATGATTGATTAAACTGATTTGAGACCAATGATTTTCCCCTTTATTGATTTCATTGATGCAAATGGACTCCTAGGTAGTAATGTGTGTAGTCCAGGATATGAACACTATGAATGCTTTAGATAAACCTAGTAATGGATTTATGTTGAAGATAGTAGCTAAACATGTGAGGGTTCGGGATTATTTAGCAGGGTGGATTATTAGTTCTCCCAGTTTTGAGATTTAGGGAAGTGTGAACACAAAGGAAAGTAAGTCACCATGATTTTGTGGAACCTTGCCCTAGAATTTACAAACCGTAGGGATTATAACCATGGTGATAGGACTGAAAATTATTTATTCCTTCCTATTTTTATTTTAAATTCATATTCATACATATTTTATACATTCCATTGAAATAATTTGAAATGTATATTATTATTGTAACTTACGAAAAAGACTATGATGTCATGTTTTCATTGAAATTATTCATTTTTTTATTATTTATGGAATATTATGGAATTATATCTATGATCCTATAGATATAATGTTTTTCTTGCACTTTAAATGTCTTTGGGAATATACAGACATTATTTTCCTATGTCTAGGAAATGGGAAACAACTTCTTGGGTAGTTGGGAGTTCCTTATACTCAAATAATGGGTGTTTTTGGTGAGATATGGACAATATGATCCATCTATTATGATGATATCTTGGTGGAGAAATTATCATTGGTTTATATAATGGTTAGGATTTTTTCTTCATATGGGGTAATATACTTTACTTTTTTGTAGTACATATCACTATTGATATATACTTGCATACTATCTATGTTGATTATTATTAACAACATTCATTATTATTTGTTAATATTTTTTCAATCAATTCAAATTCATTGTTATAGATTCCAATCCACTAGTATAAATCCCATGAGTAGTAGGAATCCCATCCCAGATATATAAGGTAGGACTCACACTTTGGTTTAGTGAGTTATTTAGGTTGGTTTTTTATATTGTGTGTAATCTAAGGAGATATGTGCATAAACCATATTAAATAATTTTATGGGGAGAGTTTGAAATCGAGGAATATGGAACCTTTTTAGAGTACCTGGTTAAAATTGAGGACTGATTGGAGATCACCATTCAAGGGTGAATTGGGACAGGTACATTGAATGCATTGGGGCCTTTAATAGAGTTTATTTTAGAGTGAGATATAGATGGGGGATCAGTACTGTTACATTTTCATGAAGGGTTATTCTTATTTGGGATAAAATCTTTTATTTTGGAAAATATCTAATACCAATAATTTTAATGACCAGAACGTATATATATATATATTAATGATTTTTTTCCTTTATTTTATGTTGAATTACTAGTGTTATAAGACCTAAAATTTGAAATATTAAAAATATTAAATATATTAAACCATAAACATTCATTTTTTGAATAATTAAATTCTTCTTGAATATAGTCTTCGATGGGAATAATAATAAACCATTGAATTTAGAATGCATGTTTTACACTCGATATGAAAAAAGGTTCTTCATATATGGTATCACGATAGTTCACCATCATGGGAAGATTAAATGTAATTCAACACGATAAATGATTAATCATTTAAATAATAAATTAAATATTTGACTACTAATTGTCTTCTGTATTTATTCATTACTCTTAATATTCTACCCATTTAGATATGTATCTTTTGTCATTCAATGAGCCACAATTGGAAGAGACTCCATTGGGTGGGAATTGGAATTTGTGGATCATCAACAAGATTCAATAGATCTTGTAATTGTCAATGACATGGAACCATTAATCATTAATAACATATCCAATAAAGATATATAGATCAACATTTATGGATTATTTACCTTTTATTTTTATTTTGTTATTATATTAGAAGTCAGATATCAATTTTGGTTTCTAACCATTTATGGAACGACTCAATTAATTTAATCTATTTCATTAAATTGGGAATTAATTATTTTCTCTAGAAATTTTAATCATTATGATTGATGGACTAGTTTATAATGAACATTAATGAACTCACTTTTTTTTATTTTCCCATTCACACTGTGTTCTTTGATGACTAGATTTCTTGTATATCACATTGAATGTAAAATTCATTTTTTTGTAACTAAATTAATCATTATTTCCCACATTTCGAAAGATTTATTTTTATTCAAAAAGGATAAAATTATATATAAATGTAAATATAAATAGACTAAAAAGATAATGATCCATTATTTGAGAATCCTTTTCAGATTGTAAGAGTATTTAAGAATATATGTAAGAATCAAAGTGAAGGATGGAAACAAAAAAAACTAAAAAGTATATAGGGAGAAAGGATTAATGACATAAACAAAATTTTCAAGGTATTAATATGTAAAAATTCATGTAATAAATAAAATCTATGATAGAAAAGACTTGATAGACCAGTATGATATTTCACAATGTGAATGATGAAATCATAAGGTGAACATGGGTGACATGAATTTTAATCCATCAAAAATTTTCAAATCTTGGTAACATATATCCTTATTTGTCTAGGGATACTCATGCACCCCCCCTGAGATTAACTAAAATGGAATTTAATTTCCCAATTTATGGATAGTTGAATGAGTACTCATGATATATTCATATCTATAAATAATAGGATTCTAATGTTGAAAAATGGATCATTTCTTATTTTTGGACTAGAGCATGGGGAGAGGTTCTATGCTGAAATAGTATCGTTCAATGATTATACTCCACACTTTAATTAGTAAATTATTATCCTTTCTCTTTCCCTCTCACAATATCATGACTATCATGAGTATTTAACCCTTATTGTTTTGGGTGATGTAGAAATAAAATAAGGTTTTTGTGAGTGATTTTTGTATTAATTTATTCTTTCTAGGGATGATGCAATCACATTTATCTTAATATTTTTTCATATTCTTGTATCATGATCATATTTTAAGGAATCAAGGATGTATTTTAATGTTTCACATTTAATTACCTTGAACTAAAAAAGATTATTGAAAATATTATGTATATATGTATTAAAATGGAATGAAGAAAACTTAATTCATTAACAAATTGATGGAAGTCCCCATTAAAAATGTGTATTTTTTTAAAGAGGGTATACCAGCATAAAAGATATTTTCCATTTTAATTATGAAAAAAATCATCAAAAATAACATTAATAACTAAATTCACTTTAATAGAAACTTGAAATCTCCCAAACTATGGAAAAAAAATCTCAAATTGATTTCAAAACCTAATCTACATTCCTTAATCAAAAATTATTCAATGACTTATTCGATAAAATTAAATTTCCTAAAAATTTAATTTTAACATAACATGAGTTCAAAATCAAACTCTCCACTCTTTATTTTTAGTTAGTTAGTTACCACTATTTGAGTTATTAATAAATAAATAAATTTTATTAGATCCATAGGATTTAATAATACCATTAAGGGACAAAATTGTTTTATCCCCCTTACCAATGTTGGTGACTGAATAGATTAAAAACATTACAGTTTTGATGTTTTTATATATTGTTTTAATTTACTTATTTACACATGGTTTTCTCATGTAGTGGGTTTTATATTTGAAATTCCTTATAAAAAATAACTGTACTCAAGAAAAATGGAAGAAAATGATCAAATATGACCATGATATGTAAATGAGTTAATAGAAGCACTAATCTACAAGAATAATGGCTCTAACTAAACTACATTATGTTTTAGGAGGTGAAAAAATAAGATATAATAGACTATGAGCACTAGAAAACTGTGGAATACCATGAAACAATTGATCTCAGTCGAGTATACTCATACTATAGGTTCCTATCACACACTTCAGGATAATAACTTCTATCATTTATATAATCCCCAATATAGTGAAATTCTACAGACTACCCCCTGAATATCCAAACCAACATCTAATGGGTATCTTTTAGTATTGTGATACATTCAAATTTCATAACATTTGTTGGTATTGTTAGATAATTCAACTATTTTGATTTCTATTGTGGGAGTATGATTGATAAAAAATCTTAATGTATCCCACCCATTCCATATCCAAATGGGATGATTTGGAAAGAGACCCTCTCACATGATTCCCTGCAGCCTCTAATTCCATTGAAAACTATATGAACATTATATATTTAGAAAAATATTAATATAAAAAATTATAATGCATGGGTGAATTTTAAAGTCCTAATTATAAAATTTTATAATCATGGTTTTGAAATATGGTTGTTAATTTAATTATTCTATAAAGGTATAACATTGTATAATATTTAAATATTGGATGATGTAATAGGTGGATAACTTATGAATATTTCTCATGAGGAGAGATATCATTTACTTGATCATATAGAGAACAAGAGAATCCAATTTTAGACTAAAAGAACAGAAAAAATAATTGTGAAAATGGTTGAAAACAATAGCTAGATGATGGATCATATGAAATCTCAAACAAAAAATATAACCATAATGATGGTTCAACAATAACCATATGATTTTGGTATTGAAGAAGTCAAATATAATAATAATAATAATAATAATAATAATAAATTCATGTTTCAAAACCAAAAAAACAATATGGACATGGGTATTAGTAGAGGGAATCTAGATTACATGGATAGAAGGGATCATCAATGTAGAGCCAATTCAATTCATTGGAAGAGAGAAGATCTATATTTTCAAATACCACTAGAACTAAAAGTCAAGGAACTAATAAATTATTCAAAAGACTAAGGAGAATATATTAAGTAACTAGAGTATAATTATAGATATTATGAAATTTAACTTTATAATATTGATTTATAATTTGGGATAAATTTATAGAAACATATAATGATCCCAAGAGGAAGACAACCAGGCTACCAAGATGTCAAAAATTATGGAAAAATGAAGAAAATAAATCTATTAAAAAGGAAAAAAATAAAAAAGAAACCCTTAACCAAGTAGATAAAATCATATATTAAAAGATAAAAAAGAATAAATTCTATAATAGAGTATGTAGGAAAAGAAATTTAATGTGGAATAAGAAATATATGAACATAGTGGAGGATCAAAATGTGCTAGTAACTAATGGATATGATTCTTCGTCTTGGATTGAACGTCTTCATGGAGAGGATAACAACCTCACCAAGAATGATAATATTAATGAAGTACCACTTAGAAATATCTCAAATGAGGAACTCAGGGAGTCTCGCTCAAATAAGTAGTGTCAGAAACCAACCCGGGTCGACCCTGAACTGCTCACCTTAGTCGGTCCATGATATGGCCTGAAGGGTATTCCCGATCCCCTGAGATGTTCTGCGATGTGGCATAAAGGGCGTTCCCGATCCCCACGGTCTAGAAAGTAGTGTCGGGCATCACAATTTAATATTTGGGAATGATTTATCCCATGAAAAAAATAAAGACAGATAAATAAAAAATGACGATAAAAATAAAACTGGTCGTGAATGAAAGTAAAACCGAACATACATCCAAGTGACCTTTCAGGTCACCTCCCAACAAAAGGTAAACCATGATCCTATAATAAGTAACTCAGCCAAGGAAACCTGAGAAAAGGAAATATACAACTGAAATGATAAAAAAGGCATGAGAATTAAAAATGCTCAGTATTGATGCCAAAATAAAACATAGAATCCAACGCCCCTTTCCCGAAACAATCCATTAACACAAGTTTGAAATACAATTATGAAAGTAGGTTTTCCATATTTTAATAAAACAAAAACATTTTCCCATTTTAAAAACCCAACGCACACCACATTCCATTTCTAAAACAAATTAAAATTTTGCAAACAAAATCCAAATAAGGAAACAAGGAAATGCTAAAAGAAACAGGTGAGAGTGAAAGATGAAAGAAAAAGTAGCTGAATATAAACAAGAAAATTAAAGGAAACCCATGGGTGTTCCTAAACATCCCTAGAAGACCCCTGGGCATACTCAGTTTTGGAACCACCTTCCGGTGTATGGTGAAGCTCCTAAGTCTATAACCAACTAACCACCCTAACTGACCAATCTAGTGGAAAATCTGCCTAGCCTAATACAAAATCTAGGGGGTACCAACTTATCTAATCGGGGTTGCTCAGATACCGTCACTCGATCATCTAAAAGATGCATAGGAACCCATGGTGGTTATAGTAATACTGTGTAAGTAGGAAGGACCTCGTAAGCATGACTTATCTCACTGCACTTGCCTTCCCAAACACAGACGCTTCCTATACGTTAACCCATAAAGGGTTACCCTAGATAGGAGCTCCCCCAATTACACATTCAAACATTTCACACTAACAAAGTGCCAACCGGGCCGTCACACCATTTAACCTTTAAAGCATTTCATAAAATGTTTCATGTTGCCAATTGGGCATACACTTTCACTAAAACACAATATCCTTTCAATGTTAGTATAAACACTTCCTTTGGGTCAAGAGTTCCAAATGGGCCCTTGAGTTTTAAAATGCACACCAAATCATTTTACCACTAATAAATGAACCTTTATGCCCAAAGTCTGTAATGTATTTTTTTGTAAAACCATCCAAACTCACTTCAAAACACATTTCAAAGGCAATGAACATGCTTTAAATAACACATTTAAATCCTTCCTATGAAATCACCCAAGGTAAACCAACATTATTTGAAAAACCAAAAACCATTTAAGTCCCTGGGGTTTGAAGAGAAAACCATTTTTAATGTTTCACGTTCAATTGAAAACACATCCATTGGTACACTAAACACCCAAAAGAACGTTTGAAAACCCTTTCCACAAAGTCATATCTTGATTTTGAAACCGAACCCAACCATCCAGAACATTTGAAAAAAAATACAAAACAACCCCCACAAGACCATAAAACCCACTTTCCATGAATTTTAACACACACGCACAAGCTTTGAAAATATCTAAACCAAATTAACCTAAAAAAAATATCATCACAAAAAATCACAAAGAGAAAAAACATTTCATAAAAATAATATTTCTAATTTAAAAGAGAAACAATATTTTCCATAGAAATCCAATGTACCTCAATCCAAGGAAACTTCCAAGAATCACAATAGAAATATATCCTTAATAAATTTAACCATCAAAAAATTACCTTTCACATCAAAGTATAGATATATCATAGGTGTGAATCATATTAATAAAAGACAAAAAAATATTTGGAACTTAAAGAAACAAGTTCAACATAACAACATATATGAATTTTAATCGAAAACACTTAATTAACCAATACAAAGGCATAACTAAAGAGTCACATCAAAAGAAATTATTAATTTTTTTTTCTAAAAACGTATAAATGTCATTAAAGATTAATTACTAATATGGAAATGGTGCAAAACAAATAATCGAATAAAAATAATAATTATAATTGAAGAAGCAAGAGCCATGAAAATGCATCAGAAAGAAAAATTAGTGATTCACCTACCTCAAATCAAGCACGGACGCAACAACGCTTCCATAAAAAGATGAACAACCTCCTGCGCACAAATCACACACCTAAAACAACTAGCAATTCATTCCAGTCAACACTTGAGATGTCAGGGTTTGACCACTTAAATAAAAACACTAAAAATGTGTGGAAAACTACCATATGAAAGGTTATAGGGCTGGAGAACTTGCGGATGTCCAAAGAGGAAGTGGGTGGTAACCGTTGTGCGGCGTGACAGAGACCGCTTGAAATAAGGGGAAGTCGGACCGTCATGATTCTGGTGCTGTGGTACTGGTCTTTGAAAAAGGGTGTATGGGGGGGGGGGGTGCACTCAGCTGGTGCGGAGTGAGGTGAGATCAAGGTCAGGGCATGACGAGGCTGGTGCAATGAGCCGGTCAAAGGCAAAGGGGAACCAGGGGAAACATAGTGGCAGTCGGGAAGAGTAGGGTGAGTGCAGAGGGCTTGGGTGAGGCGTGGTTGGCATGAGGATAGGTGAGCACATCCAGGATGTTACTAGAGTGGCGGAGAAGGCGAAGGTTGGCTGGGGCTTGGTGGACAGGAACTAGGAATTGAGGGTGAAGGCTGGAAGAGGGAGCGACGAGGGTGTGGTCTAGAGTGAAGGGGTCGGGGCGTGAGAAGTAGGCCAGGATGGTGAGTGTAGGGGTGCGAAGTGTTGAGATAACATGACTAGGTGAAGGGTGGTGGCAGTCCGAAGCCATGGTGTGGCCAACATGAGAGAGAGTGGCTGGGCGATCTATACGAGCATGGGGGCGATGACGAGGGGAGCACCGAGGCAGCTCATGTTGGAGAGGGCTGCAAACAGGGTGGTGCTGCGGTAGTCTAGGGTTAGTATCAGTTATTTTTTTTTCATTTTAAACAAATTACAATAATAATACTAATAAATCTAATAATAATAATAATATAAATAATTATTAATGAAGAAATAAAAATAATAAAATAACCACAATAAAGATAATAATAATAAAAATTAATAAAATAATAATAATAATAATTATTATATTATTAATATTAATATTAATAAAAATTTATTACTAATTATATTAGCAATAATTTTTAAATAATAAAAATATTATTGACAAATCTTAATAACGACAATATTATTATTCACACAATAATAACATTATTATTAAATTTTAAATATTAACTCACCTTACTCACAAAAAAATTTATTTATTTCGACCATCGGATAGTTGCATAGCCATCCGGGCTGACCGTGTGGCTACCACCCACTGTGTGGTGACTGCGCATGAGTCCAAAACCCACAAAAATTATCAAACGACAAAAAAATTTTTAGTTAGTACCCTACCCAGACCATGGTGCGAGACCCGAAGATAGGAATTATAAAAAGAAAAATTAATATAAAAATATGGATGTGACAATTCTCCCCACCACATACACTTTCTGCCCCCAGAAAGCCACCCATCCGAACACTAGACAAAACAAGAAATCATGCCCCATTGAAACTGAAAGAAACCACAATTCAATAGAACATGATAACATGAGAGGGTTCTCCCCACCACAAGAACTCAACTGATGTGGAAAATTAACACCCAAACATACCACCCCGTGAAGGGGGGGGGGATGTGAGAACTCCCAAACGATCCAAACTAACTTTTATAGCATGAGCGAAAAACCCCTCCGCTAAAACTTGAAACTCTCGACCATGACCAAAAAACCCAACACTAGAGAAAAACCATTGAGAAAAACATAACCGAAACAGTTAACCCATGCATAACCACAAAAATAAACTCTTCCATAGGCACTTACATCTCAAAATCAAAACAACCAAACCAAGATCCACCCAAAGAAGGGACAAACACACTTTTAAGAAAAACACACGATCTAGAAAACTATAATCAGACTAACAAAACTGTTTTGATTACAATATAACACGTCTGACTTAACTTGATGAAAAAACAATTAACTTACAACAACATCAAACTTTAATATCATAATGACAAGAACTAAATGTCTTTTACTGTTCTACTTCCAACATGAAACACAAAACCTGAACTGAGGCTTCACAC
Organism: Viscum album; assembly: GCA_963277665.1. NCBI lineage: Eukaryota > Viridiplantae > Streptophyta > Magnoliopsida > Santalales > Viscaceae > Viscum > Viscum album. The sequence continues at coordinate 246,544,909 of OY728153.1, read as the reverse complement.
CCCAGGAAACTCATGAATATGTGAGAGATTTACCCCAAGTCCTTTAAATGGGGCTCTGATGGCCGGATAATATCTTGCCTCTTAGTCAGGCACTAGAATTACTCTGGTCTCAGCATCTTCATCAGGCGATGCTTCCAACAAAACTTCTCCAAGTGGCCCAGAAAACCACAACGACGACACATCTTTGGAGGGATGCGACATGATGACTTCACGTGCCCAATCTGGCCACACTGGTGGCACACCACTAAACGGTCCAATGAAATGGAAGCCAGAACCACTATAGAGGACTCTTTAAGAATAGGTCCCTCTGGCATACCCTACTCGTCAGATGGGGAACCCTGAAGAGCAACTGGATATGATAGATTGCAAACCATCTCCGCTCCAAATATCAACTTAGCTAGGAATGCGTCATCCAACAGCTTCTCAAAATGATGGTCCTTAGAATGGAGGACTCGCTCCACAATCTCTGGATGAAGACCCCTGATCAAGAGAGAAGTCTTCATCAAATCCTGTGATGCTGTCTCCACAGAAAAAAGGCTCATGTTCGTTGAAATGGTCAACATAAGTCTTCACTGTCTATTTTCCTTATTTAATATGCATAAGCTCTTCCCTTTTAATCATATTCACCTCTTCAGGTATAAACCATCGGGTGAAGATGGATTTAATGACATCCTACGTCAACCCAAATTTCATTAACTGTGGGGCGAGAAACTCCTATTCGTCCATAGACGGAGCCTCAAATAATCCCAAAATAGCTCGAACTCTAACAGACTAGAGTTACCAATATCTTAAAATCACAATCGACCTCTTCAAACTACATAACATCCTTTAATGGACACGAATCACCGTTAAGTACAGACAATTTATGAAAAGTAACAAAAACATGGATTGGATTATCAGATGCCTTGGGGACTTATATGGGTGGCATTTTCTAAATAGTATATAAAACACATAGCCAAAACCAATATCATACCGAAGAAACATCAATGAAAGCAGTTTCATCCAAAACAACCAGCTCAAAAGAAACAAGGAAAAGAAAACACAACCCAAAATTCCTTTTTCAAAAACACATTATTATTTTATAATTCAAAACCACCTTATCTCAAGGACATTTTACAAATACCAAACCCACATTTCAATGTAATTTCAATTTCAAAAAAATAATTTTCCCATTTCAAAATCGCTTTAGAAAAACAAGGTCTAGCCTTTAATTCCAAGTGCACACCCCTGTAATCCCATGAACTGTTGCACATGTATCCATTTGCTTTCATCCATACACACCAACATGAACTTTTCATGCATTCCCTCACATGTGAAAACGTTCATAATGATTACACGAGGTTGCACCCAAAGCATATATCTACCAGTTCTAAGAAACCACTAGATTTTTAAACAAAGAGCTTTCAGTTTTAAAAATCCCTTTCACAAATTTAAAACGATTTAAAAAAATTGTTCTCATTTCAAAACCCCGTTTTCATTTTGAATAGTTCACTTACACCCACAAGATCCATGAAAACAAAAAACTTACATCAAATTACCTATGTGAGGGACTATTAGTCATGCTTAACCTGGCGACATGGTAGTAGGCCATGCCCCAATTAAGAACCAAAAACTAGGAGGAACTTAAACTGTGTACTCGGACTCCAAATGGGTCACTACTCCATGTGAAATCATGATATAACATCAGCTTTCCTACATTTTCATCCCTCAATATAAACAAACCAGAATGAGACAATGACTAAATTCCCAGACTACCCTTGTCAACTTGAGGTTCGGAACGGGCGAGGATTCATGACATCCTTCCCATACCTACCTTTCCAGTCATTACAATAATAATCTCCATCTACTAGACACCCCAAATAACAAGGGCCTCATCTGATACCATTTTGTCACACACCAACCCAGGTCGACCCTAAACCGGTCACCCAAGCTGGTCTATGACATGGCCAGAAGGGTGTTCTCGATCCCCCGAGCCGGTCCGCGACATGGCCCGAAGGGCGTTCCTGATCCCCACGGGCTAGAAACTAGTGCCGGGCATCAAAATTTAATCATTGGGAACGATTTGCTCCATGAAAAAAAGAAAGATAGATTAATAAAAACTGACAATAAAAAATAAACTAGTACTAGAATGAAATTAAAATCGAACATACCTCCACGTGACCTTTCAGGTCACCTCCCAACCAAAGGCTGACCTTGCTCCTTTAATGAGAAACTCAGCCAAGGAAACCTAAGAAAAGGAAACCTGCAACTAAAATGATAAAAAAGGAATGATCATTAAAAATTATCAGTAGGGATGCTAGAATAAACCACAGAATCCAACGTCTCCTTTCCCGAAATAATCCATTAATATAAGTTTGAAATAGAAATATGAAAGTAGGTTTTTAATTTTTTAATAAAACAATAACAATTTCTCATTTTAAAAATCCAAATCACACCACGTTCAATTTCTAAAAAATTCTACAATTTTTAAAATAAAATCCAAACAAGGAAACAAGGCAATGCTAAAAGAAATAGGTGATAGTAGAAGATAAAAGAACAAGTAGATAAAAGTAAACAAGAAAATCAAAGGCAAACCATGGGTGATCCTAAACATCCCTAGAAGACCCCTAGATGTACTTAGTTTCAGAACCACCTATCAGCGTATGGTGAAGCTCCTAAGTCTATAACCAACTGGCTGCCCTAACTGAAAAATCCAGTGGCAATGCCCACCTGGACTAAGAACAAATCTAGGGGGTACCATCCCGTCTAATCTGGGTTGGTCAGCAACCGTCACTCGTCCATCTAAAATACGCCCAGGAACCCATGGTGGTTATATTAATACTCTGTAAGTAGGAAGTCCCTCACACACATGACTCATCTCACCACACTTGCCTTCTTCAAACACGAACACTTCCTATACCTTCACCCATAAAGGGTTACCCTAGACCGGAGCGCCCCCAAATAAACATTCAAACATTTCACATTAACAAAGTGCCAACCGGACCGTCACACCATTTAACCTTTAAACCTTTTTATAAAATGTTTCATGTTTAAAACCGGGCATAAAATTTTTCCAAAACCCAATATCATTTCAATGTTAGTATAATCACTTCCATAGGGTCAAAAGTGCCAAATAGGCCCTTGAGTTCCAAAACGCATGCCAAATCATTTTACCACTGCTAAATGAGCCTTTATTTCCAAAGTCTCCAATGCATTTTTCAGTAAAACCTTTAAAACTCTCTTCAAAACACATTTCAAAGGAAACAACCATGATTTAAAGAACACATTTAAAGCCTTACTTAGAAATCGGCCAAGGGAAACCAACTTTATTTGAAAAACCATAAATCATTCGAGTCCCCAAGGTTTGATAAGAAAACCATTTTTCATGTGTCACTGTAAATTGAAAACACATCCAATGGTACACTAAACACCCAATAGAAAATTTTAAAACCCTTTTAACATAGTCATCGCTTGATTTAGAAACCAAACCCAACCATCCGAAACATTTGAAAAAAATAAAAAACAACCCCCAACAAGACCATAAAGCCCACTTTCCAAGCATTTTAACACACACACAAGATTTGACATTATCCAAACCAAATTTGCATACAAAAAACATCATCACAAAAAATCACAGAGAAAAACATTTCATAAAATGCATATTTCTAATTTAAAAGTGAAAATATATTTTCCATAGACATCTTTGGTATCTCAATCATAGGAAAAAACCAAGAATCACAATATAAATCTATTCTTAATAATTATTACCAACACAAAACTACCTTTCACAGCAAAATATAGATATATCAGATGTGAGAATCATATTAAAAAAGACAAAACTATATTTGGAACCTAAATAAACAAGTTCAACATGACCACATATATGAATTTTAATTGAAAACACTAAATGCACCAATATAAAGGCATAACTGTAGAGTCACATCAAAAAAAATTCTTAAAAAAAATTCTAAAAACTTATAAATGTCATACAAGTTTAATCAGGGATATGAAAATAGTGAAAAAAATAATAAAATAATAATAATAATTATAACTAAAGAACCAAGATCCGTGGAAAAGAATCAGATAGAAAAATTTTGTATTCACCTACCTCGAATCAAGAACCGACACAACAACGATTCCGCAGAAAGATGAACAACCTCCTGTGCACAAATCGCACTCCTAAAAACACTAGAAATTCATTACAGTCAACACCTGAGATGTTAGAGTTTGATCACTTAAATAAAAACACTGAAAAGGAGTAGAAAACAACTAATGTGAGGTCATCGGGCTGGAGAAATCATGGCTGGACGAAGCAGAAGTTGGAGGTCACTATCGGGCTTCCTGATAGAGACCGCTGAAAATGAGGGGATGTCAGAACATTAAGATTCCGGTGCTGCGCTGCTGGTCTTAGTAAAAGGGCGTGTGAGAGGGTGCACTCGGCTGGTGGAGAGCGAGGTGAGAATGAGGTCAGGGCGCGGCGAGGCTCGTGCGGTGAGCCGGTCAAAGCCGAAGGGGTACCAGGGGAAAACATAGTGGCGGTCCGGAAGAGTATAGTGAGTGAGGAGTGCTTGGGTGAGGCGTGGCCAGTGTGAGGATAGGTTAGTGCGACCAAGATTCTACTAGAGTGGAGGAGAAGGCGAAGGCCGGCTGGGGAAATGTACATGGGAACCAGGTGCGGTGACCAAAGGATGGGAGAGGGAGCGACCAGTGTCTGGGCTGGAGAGTGGGGATCAGGGCATGAGCAGGAGGCATAGATGGTGAGGGCAGGGGTGCGGAGGGCCGAGACGACCTGATCGGGTGGAGGGCGATGGCAACCAGAAACCACAACGAGACCGATGTGAGGGAGAGTGGCAGGGCGATCTGTGCGAGCGCAGGGGCAGCAGCGAGGGGAGCGCAGAGGTGGCTCACATAAGAGAAGACCGAAAACAAGGGGGCACCGCGGTAGTCTAGGGTTAAGATCAATTAGTTTTTTTTTTCATTTTAATAAAATAATAATAATAATAATAATAAAACTAATAAAACTAATAATATCAATAATTATAAATATAGAAATAAAAATCATAAAAATACCACAATAAAGATAATAATAATAAAAATTAATAACAAAATAATAATAATAATAATAGTTATCATTATAAAAATATTAATAATAATAATAATAATAATAATAATATTAATAAAAATTTATTACTAATTATATTAGCAACAATTTTTAAATAATAAAAATATTATTGACAAATCTTAATAATAACATTTTTATTATTCACAAAATAATAAAATTATTATTACGTTTTAAATATTTAACTCACCTTTCTCATATAAGAATTTATTTATTTCATCCTTTGGACAGTTGTGCAGCCATCCGGGCCAACCGTGTGGCTACCGCCCACTATGCGGTGACCGCACACGAGTCCGAAACCCATAAGAATTATCAAACGACAAGAAAAGTTTAGGTCGGTACCCCACCTGGACGGTGGACCGAGATCCCAAAGCCAAGAATTATTAAAATAAAAAACAATTTAAAAATACGGATGTGATAAGAAGAACAACATAGGGTCAAAAACTTCTAGTACACCCACTTTGTTAGATCCTGGGGGAGATGACCATTATAATGACAATGCCCAGATGGGGAATTCTGGGTTGAGATAGAATGTTTCCCTTATCAACATAACTAATACTAGAAAGAGTGATGTAAAAATTTACTCAAATGGAATAAATATAGATATTTTTGAGAAGGATAGTACACCCCTCTCCCTATTTATGTTATGTAGGATGGAAAGGATGAGACAACCAACATAAAATCTGATTCAGATGGACCCTTACTGCATGTTATCTCCACCAAGGCTATCAGAAGAACTCCTATTATAGTAAGAAACCCTGAGCATATGCAATTTAGTAATAAGTTTACACATCTCAAATGAATTTTGTGGGTTGTTGAGACTAAATAAGTAAAAACCATTGGGAAGATTAAAAACTATACAAGTCATGAGGAATGTTAAATAAGCTCTGAACCTTAAGAAAACGTTGACGAGGGTGACACTATAGTGATGGGAACAATTTCAATGTCTAGAATGGAAAGAGGAAAAGGTAAAAAGGGAATGGCCCCAAACATGTGGTAAAGGATGGAGGGAACTATATAAGAAAAATGACCCTTACACAATGAATATTCTTTATTGGAATTGTGAAGGTCTTTGGAACCCCCTAACAGCCAAGGCACATAGACATTTTATTATAGCCCCAAAAGCGGTGATTTTTGGTATCGAAGATCCTAAGATAATCATTATAAATAGGAAATAATTTAAATTGTCCTCTCTTGGGTATATTTTAATCCCCCAAAACCATAATTACATAAAAATCGATCATCTTTGGGTGTTTAACCATGATTTAATTCACATATCATCAATTAGTAAAAAAATCTTAATGCCTATCTATCTCTCTTGATTACCAGAGTTTTAGCCTCCTGGTTTCTTTTGTCTATTATTCAACATCATACATCAAAATAAGGGAATTATGGAAGGATATTAAGTATTTATATGAAATCATAAACCCAAAATGGACGATTTTGGGTGATTTAAACACTATTTTAAATCCTGAGGAAAAAATGGACTGAACTTTAATAGAATTGTCTCAAAAAAATTTCTTTTTGCATTAATGAATTTATCCTCACTGAGGTTCTAATTGAAGGTTCTGATTTCTCCTGGAGTGGAAATAAATTTGAATGAAAGATATACCAGTAAAATGGAAATATTTTATCTTCACTTGGATGATGTGGGTGTTTCCACTAGTTTTTCATCCAACAACCTCTCTAAGAACCACTCTAATCGTAATCCAATTCTTGTGGAAATTTCCATTCACACTACAAGGCTTGTTAACCTACCATTATATTTCAACTACGGTTGTATTACTACTCCTGTATGTATGAAAATCATCATGAAAACTTTTAATATAGATTTTTTTGGCTGCCCACTTTATATTGTTTTATCTAAAGTTAAAGGTTGGTAAATTATTATTAAGAGACTAGAGAAAAAAATCCCTTTCCAACATTTTCATTGAGATTAAGAGTGTTTAAAAGAATATATAAGAATGTCAACTCAGAAACCAGTGAAAAAATTTTACTTCTAGAGAGATAATGCAATATATTTAAATACTTGATAACCATATAAATATCAAGAAAAGGATAGATCATAATAAGAAAATTTTCAGATAGATGAAATAGGGTGATAGAAACTCAATGTTCTTTTACAGTCTTCACAAATAAAGATAATTAAGATAGGGGTGAAATACATTTCTATTATTGGGTGAATTTAGAAATTTGAAAGTAAAATATAAAGTGTTGTGGTTGACTATTTTGAAATCCTCTATTTTGATAATGGGAGTGATATCACACAAAAGATGGTGGATAACATTTACCCCTACATTGAATAACATCAAAAGAGATATCTAAATGAGGCCCCTTTGATGGGGGGAATTAAAGAGGACCTTTTATCCCTCTATATCAAGAGTGTCGTAGGGCATGATAGATTTATTAATAATTGTTTTTTGTTTTACTAGGACCTTTATTAGGATGATATGGAGATGCCAATAATTTTATTCTTTACTAATGCTTCTATTCCCATTGGGATCATTTCACTAACAATGAAGAAGGAAAATTCCATTGACATCAAAGACTCGAGTCTGATTTCCATTTGGAATACTATTCCCAAAGTTATTAGTATGATCATAATTAATAGATTAAGAGGAAAAATCTATGAACACATCTCTCCACATTAGTTTGGGTTTTTACCTAGAGGAATCATAAAAAAATATTTATTTACTACTTATAAAAGTATTAACCTGATGAAAAAACATTGAATCAAGGAAGTTTTTCTCTTAAGATTGACATATACAAGGTTTTTGATACCATTAAATGGATCTTTATTTTTTCTATCCTCAGAAGATATAGATTTTAAAATGACTTAAAAATACTAATTTCCATTTTTCTCAATTGTTCATAGATTTCCATTTTGGTTAGTGGGTCCCCTACGGGTTACATTCAATGCACTAGGTGTTATCTTCATGGGGATCCACTCTCAGGTATCCTTTTTTTATATGGATAAATATTACATGATAATTTACTTCATTAAACCCACCTACCTTGGGATGTATAAGTAAATTAAATATGGTAGAGATTCCATTATCCCATCTCACTTTCTTTATGGTGATGATAAATTACTGTATGGACAACCTTCAAGGAATACCATCAATATTATTAATGCCTTCTTTAATCATTGTGAAGAAGTGGATGGTCATTCCCTCATTCGAAATAAATCTTTTATCATGTTTGAAAATGGAATTCTTATTGGAAATAAAAACCGGATTATTAAAACTGTTGGAGTGAGAAAGGGTGAACACCCCTTCAATTACATTGGAGTCCCCTTGTTTTAGGGCAAGGCCCACTGTCACTTTATTGGTAATATATTCTATGGAATTATTAATCAACTTTGTAGATAGAAGGTAAAGCCTATGTCTTAGCCAGGTAGGGTATTCCTAATTAATCCGGACATCACTTCTATGCTTGTGTATTCGTTCTCTCTCAACATATGGCCATGAATCTTTCTGAATGAACTTAAATTCATGATAAGGATTTTTTTATGTACAGGATATGTGCATTAAAATAAAATTATAATCATGTCCTAGAAGGATTTTACAAAACCCTTTGACGTGGTAGGTATTGGGATCAAGGTACTTAAGAACTTATATGATATCCTCATCAAGAAATTCACATGGAACATATAAAATTAATATGACCCTTTGATTGATTTCCTATCATGTAGGTTCAAATTGAGCCTATTGAATGGATACTCACATTACCTTACATAATCAGTGTGGTCCTCCCTCAAATATTGTTTTAATGACATTATTCAATACTCAAAATGGCTAGTGAGTAGTGACTCCAGCTTAAATTTCATACACACCTCATGGAAGGACTACCCTATTAACTATACCAATGTTCCTTCCAGCATGATCAACATGACTATTTCTAATCTCATGTCTCAGAAACAAACCCCTCATGACATTATTTCTCCTCAAACCAGTCTAGAAATATAGACCTATGAATTTATGGGTGAGGAAATTTCAATAGGGAAACCCAAGAGGATTGGTCCCTTTAATTTCAATCACTACTACAAGTTGAAGTGTGACATCTCCCATAAAACACCTTCTTGGATATCTATGTTCAAGGAAGAACTTTTTCAACCCTCCAGAATATATTTCCTTGGGATGATTTGGAAAAGGTAGTTACCAACACATGATAAAAAGAGAAAGGTTGGGAAAATTTTTTCTTAGCCTGTTAAAATTGCATGAAATCTGCTGAAACTATTCTACATATTTTTTAAACTATTCTTATGCTAGGATTATATGGAAATATGTTAGTAGTTTATTCAGCCTCAACTTACACCAATGAAGTCCACTAGTGGTGCTCTTATACTTCATCAATATGAGTGGAAAAAATGATCAAATATCCAACCTGATTATTGTGGAAGCTTCCTTGGTCATCAAAATTTTATGGGAAGCAAGAAATAACTGGCTATTTTACAATCAGGGAACAACCTTTTATATAGCCACCACAGCTATTCATAGGGATCTTCATGCTGCATCTAATGTATAATAGGGAACATTGGGAAACTGTGTTACTGATCTCATGACACTCAAACTACTTGGAATTTATGTGAAGACATGTAAGTATCCCACATTGAAGTTCATGTGATGGATCCCCAATCTATTCTTACATTAAGGGTAATGATGGTTGAGATACTACTGGGATGCCAGGACCTTCGGGCTATGAAGGCGTCTTCCATACTCATCACGAATTTTTTAAAGTCTTCTTCCAATATTTTATTTGGAAAATTACTAAATATGAAGCTGAGCTATGAGATCTTACATATACAGTCAATCAGGATTCTCATCATAATTTTAAATCATTATGGATTGAGGCGGACTCTCAACTTGTCGTAAATTCTCTCAAATAAAGAACCAGAGATGTTCTATGAAGAATTATCCCTCACTGAAATATTTATGTCAATCATGCCACACACCTCAACCTGATTGTCTCAGACATATATAGGGAAGCTAATCATGTTTTATATGTTCTTTTGAATAAGGAGATTATAGATATGAGTAACATGTGGCCATTCATGATACCTAATTATTGTATTATGATCATGGATGATGACATGAGGGGCATAGTACATTCTCGCCTATGTAAAACCCCTTGTAATTCATGACTTGATTATTTTACTTTTTTATTTAATAATTTTTGGGCCGGTTCATATGGATGATGGATCTTATTAGTATAAAGGTGAGCAATAGGTATGGATGGTACATGATCTCCCATTAAGTTTTCTTTGGATCTTAGAAAAACTACTGGATCAACCAAATAGTGGATTAGTGGGTTCTAGGAACTGGAAGAATTATATTATATTCTGAGGAAGGAAAGGTGATAAACTGTATTTATAGGTCACAATAAAGTATGTTTTTGGATATTTAACATGTACAATCATTCTAGTCTTCCATCACCTATTAAAAAGAGGGTAGGTCAATAGAAATATGTTATATAAATCCAATTCTAGTTGAAAACCTAATTTCTCTAGGTTTCTTAATTTTATCTTCTTAGGTGTACATACTCTCTCCCCAAATCAATTAAAACACTTTAGAAAAGGCCTTCACATTAAACCTGGAGTTCTCAATTTCAGGTCCCCAATAAAATATATGGAATGAAAAATAAAGGAAATGAATGATGCTTCATTCAACTGATTTATGACATGAAATAATGATTCATTCTATGAGGTATTGGTTTAGATCATGGAATGGATTAGACGAATTCTTCATAGTCCCTTTTAATGTGTAATTGTAAAAAGTGTTTGAGTTTCAATTACTTATTTTATTTTTCCCAAAAAATATAATTTTTTAGACATTGTATATGTGAATTTTATGTATATAATTTAATATTAAATTTAATCACTGATATATGAGTAAAAACTAAAATTAGGATAATATTCATTATTTTTCTAACTTATCATTATTAATAAATTTTAATGAGAAAACTTTGGAACCAAATATTTTTAGATCAACAAGGGAATTTAAATTTGAACAATACTTATTTAGGGGTACTCATTGATATATGTAAATTATTTTTTATATAATTACCATGCCATTAATTTTTGATATTTCGGTTAATTGACTTTTTTATTTGTTTACATTCCAGTGAGTGATTTACCAAAATAGTGTTTCTCCTTGTGAAATTTCTTGAGACTAATATTTTCAATTCATTTCATCATAATATTTATTTAGTTATTCATATGTATGAATTAATAAATAAATTTATTTTATTCCTATCAAAGTTATGATTTTAAAAATTCACATTTTATATTTTTGGGGCATATTTTTTATTATAACACATCCTATGTCATATGTTCAAATTAATCTTTTATAATTTCCAATAGACCATTAATTCAAATATTTTGAATGAAATAATTTATTAGATTCTTTTTGTATTTTCATACCATACTCTATGTAGTTGTCATAATTACCTCAAATTTGTGTGGGGGAGATGATGACATGGTATATGAGAGGTATTAATTGAAATAGAATTTTATGGGGGTGTTTCAAAGATATATTGGTAAGGTACATTATTATTCCTTAATTTTATATTATCTTACACCCTCTTGAAAAAAACTATAATAAAAAATGAAAATTTATAGTTCTATATTGGATGGTCAAGAATCACCATTTACTTAACCAACCATTTTTATCATTTGGGGTTGGGTGGTGGATGTGTTAGTTGAGTAGACTCAACATTAAAAAAATAAAAGGAAACATTTTTGAGGGAATTTCATTAATTATATTTTCTTACTACATGAACTTACCTTGATATTTTGAAAAATGGTGGTTATATTTATAATAGATATTTCCATTGATGTATTTTTGATTATTATGAAATGTAATTTAAATATTAAACATAATTTTTTGAAATTTAATTATAATAAATCATTTACCCACCTATCCTCAATATTAGGAGTCATTTGAACTAAACGATGATTCATTCATGAATATTTTTTATTTTAACTCTATTGGGTGGAATGTGTATATACACTGCTAGAGTATTATATGAAGCATGATTATATGTATGAGAAATATTCCATTTTGTTCTGTACCTTGATAACGAGTGAATCAAATTAAATGTGAGGTAAATTCAAAATGGCATGAGCACTGATAAAGAATTAAATAATATAAATGGAATTATGATGTGGAATGGTGAAATAAAAATATAAAGAACAAATCACATCATTTAACTATTTCTCTAAAAATTATAGAGAATGTAAAATTTTTTTATGTGATGATTTAACATTTAGTTCCCCATTTTATCACTTTCATTTTTTGACATTTTATTTAAAAAATTGTTGGGTCAACATCCTTTGTATTATATTGAGATTTCATTATTAATGAAAATTATGAATTCAGGTTTGTGGGATTTGAAATATATATTTCATACATATATTATTGAATATAAAATTCAATGTTTTGTCAATAAATTTATCATTCATGCCCATGTGTTTTATGATTTTTTCATATTATTGAATGGAAATCAAGAATGTCATAGTTGAAAAAAGGATTTGATGACTAGGATTCACATTGTATGATTTTGGGTAAACAAATATATTTATCAAAGTTGAGGTTTGAGGCATAAATAGGGAAATAAGATCTTGGAAGGAAGGTTTCACACCATGAAACCCATTTTCAACAAATGAACATGCCATAATTCATTCCCTAAAGAAAATCTGCAGGGGAATATGATCAGGACATCAGCATAATATTTCATATTGTAAAAGATGTTTTTACAACATGAACTTGGGTGTTGATATTTTTAATACTAAAACTATTTCAAATCATAGAGGCATATCATCTAATCTGACTAGGGGAATCTACAAACCCCAATGGTTTACTCTTGAGGAATTGAATGGCCATATTTAAGGAAGGATTAAATCCCACTTAATCATTTTTCATGAATATTAATAATAGGATATCACAAGTGTAAGAATGGAATGATATTCAATTAGAGACCAGGTCATGGGATAAGTTTTTGTGCTACTAGAAAGTATTCACCAGTTCCTTTCCCCTATTTTATACTAACATTATTTTATTCT